>WNWK01001940.1:0-145000 GCA_009830355.1 Cherax destructor | reverse complement strand
TTCCTTCTCACTCATAAGTTGATGTTCCATTTCGGATCGAAACTTCGTCATTAAGTTTCGCTCTTCTATGTATGTGTTATCTTTGTACCAAAGGACTATATTACAATACACAGATAACGTCAGTCAGTCAGTACCACGAGCTATAGTCCCTCTCTCTCTCTCTCTCTCTCTCTCTCTCTCTCTCTCTCTCTCTCTCTCTCTCTCTCTCTCTCTCTCTCTCTCTCTCTCTCTCTCTCTCTCTCTCTCTCTCGTCTCCATGGTAACCTTAAGGGGCAATTCCAGATAATTATTAATTATACACACGACGCTGTTTAGTGTACAATAAAAGAAAATTCTGCTTATTCAGGTCAGACATTTGTTAAGTCCACTAATGAGAATTCATCTAATTATACCAGTGAGAACAACCTGTGTAAGACGTCAGGTGTCCAACGCAACTCCACACATTTTCCTGAGTCTTCTTAAAAATGGTATAAAATCCAACAAGGTGAAGATTAAGACACATGTACAACAGTTGGGTATCTTTATTGATGAAACGTTTCGCCCACACAGTAGACTTCTTCAGTCACATACAAAGGAGCTCTGGTGGCTAAAGCTCTCGCTTCACACGGCGAGGGCCTGGGTTCGATTCCCAGCCAGGGCAGAAACATTGGGCGTGTTTCTTTACACCTGTTGTCTATGTTCCCCATCAGTAAAATGGGTACCTGGGTGTTAGTGGACTGGTGTGAGTCGCATCCTGGGACACTGACCTAATATGCCCGAAATGCTCAGCATAACAAGGGACTTTCTATATAGTAGTATGTCATTGATGTCAGCTAGGTCTGTATACCTTGTATATGTACTTGTAGTAAATAAAGATATTATTATTATTAAAGAAAGGTACCAGGTGTAGTAGTGGAACTGAGGTGATGTGATCAGTACATCAATCTTGGAGGAAAAGTATTTGAGGTGGTCTGAGTGCCATGGTCTGAGTGCCATGGTCTGAGTGCCATGGTCTGAGGACCATGGTTTGAGTGCCATGGTTTGAGTGCCATGGTCTGAGTGCCATGGTCTGAGTGCCATGGTCTGAGTGCCATGGTTTGAGTGCCATGGTCTGAGTGCCATGGTCTGAGCATGGCGCTCAAATGGAGTTTGAGTCACGGCGCCCTTGTCATTGGGCTGCTCCTGCCATTGGGCTGCCCCTGTCATAGGGCTGCCCCTGTCATAGGGCTGCCCCTGTCATAGGGCTGCCCCTGTCATAGGGCTGCCCCTGTCATAGGGCTGCCCTATCTCCTGTAATGTTGATAAATTACATGACACGTCTCGCCACACAGTACCCTACTTCCACCTGTGTACTGGTCCACTGTGACACCACCTACGACTGCCGCACCTCACCTGTCTACAGTATATAAGTCACTTCTTCGCACATATGTTGTATTCTTTTCAAGATTGATGGACTGATAACATGGACTACAGGCTCAGGGACTGATTACCTCACCTTTCTTCTTTGTATAAGACTGATGAAGCCACTGTGTGGCGAGACGTTTCCTCAATGAAGATTCACAAGATTTACACATGTGTCTAATTTATCAACCACCACTAGTACCACCACCACTGCCACTACCACCACCACTACCACTACCACTACCACTGCCACTACCACCACCACTACCACTACCACTACCAATACCACTACCACCACCACTGCCACTACCACCACCATTACCACTACCACCACCACCACCACTACCACTACCACTGCCACTACCACCACCACTACCACTACCACCACCATTACCACTACCACCACCACTGCCACTACTACTACCACTACCACCCCCACTGTCACTACCACCACCACTACCACTACCACCACCACTACCACTACCACTACCACTACCAATACCACTACCACTGCCACTACCACTGCCACTACCACCACCACTACCACTACCACTGCCACTACCACCACCACTACCACTACCACCACCAATACCACTACCACCACCACTGCCACTACCACCACCACTGCCACTACCACCACCACTACCACTACCACCACCACTACCACTACCACCACCACTACCACTACCACCACCACTACCACTACCACCACCACTACCACTACCACCACCACTACTACCACCACTACCACTACCAATACCACTACCACCACCACTGCCACTACCACCACCACTCCCACTACCGCCACCACCAGAATTATACTATCCCCTGTGGAGGTTGTGACAGAATATACGTAGGTGAAACAGCAAGAATCGTAAACATGTCTCAATGAACACATTAACAATGTAGGAACGACAACTTGAACAAAATCTGTCGCCAAACACCTCATGAAATTCAATGATGCCTGACTGGTGATCAAAGAACTCAATTTCCGAAAACGTAAATGCCTTGAATCATTAATAATCTCTATTTCTAACACACTTAAACAGAATAAAGGCAGCTTCATCATCTCTGAAGTAATAGCAAGAATTCTCCGTAAATAATAAACCCCATCAACACAGCTGCTACCACCATTACTACTACTACCACCACAAGTCCCACAACAACTATTATTACGACTACCACAAGTATTACTACTACTACTACTTGCTATAACAATTATATTATGCTTTGTACCTCACTCTGTACCCATATATATCCTCCGTGTCCCTGTATTGTGAGCATGGTATCTCCTGTGCCAGGTAAGTATAGCAGGAGCCCCTGAGTTCCAGACAAGACACAATATTACTTTCTCTCAGATGGGGCAAACCAAGGCATCTGCAGGCAACAAATTCAGGTTGATAAGCAAAGGAACCTGCACTGCTCAGAGAGGCCCCACCATGTCAAGGCAGCTGGGAAAACTTCGCTTGTCCATCCTCCAGCATCAAATAGAGTCCTCACCACTGAGCAGCAGCCTCGTCCAGAGGAGGCTACAGTAAAACGGAATCCAGGGCCACTTCCCTGGCCACAGCGCCGGAGGAAGCAGATGAAACATCAGCGATGGGGTCGCGTCCTTGCTAAGCCAGCTTACAATACTTCTGCTCAAATTCCCGCCTGACAACGGCAGCCAACGGGCCCCATGATACAAGAAAAGTCTGGCCAGCGCATCAACCCTAGCACCACAAGAGTCACCAGCTAGGAACACTGTAGTCCAAGAGAGCAAAACACATCCCATATTACCTCTGAGTCATCAAATGATGTAGACTATCAAGTGCTTCACCGATATCATATGCGACCTAATAGACTCAGAAGAAAACAAAGAGACGTTCAAAACTATTGTGAAGGCCTTCTTGAACATATGCTATGGACAACACAGGGGTCAGAGACAATTATGGGAGGCCTGATGGCCTTAGCCCTCTGTTGTACATAAAATCTTTTGCCATGGAATGCACAAGTACTACAGCAAGACACTGTTCGCGGCCACACAACAGCTGAATTAGATCGACAGCTCTTTGAGATCCTCAGACGGATCATCTTAGGATTAAGACCCGTGTCAGGATACAGTTCCTGACAAATCAAACAAACAAACCTGTGTTGTTTGTAATGTCTTGACAAAGCTCATGGAGAGCGAAGCGCTGCCACAATAAAATGTGGTATTAGTTGGGCTTGTATACTTTTACCTAACAGAACATAAGAAAGTAGGAACAGTGCAGCAGACCTATTGGACCATACTAGGCAAATTCTTCTCAAACCCAAACCTACTAACAAAAATATTTGCCCACTGCAGGTGTTTACAGCGAGATGTACAGACAGGTGTTTACAACATGCACTACTGTGAAGCAGGTAAACAGTTTTGTTAAGTAATAAGTTCAAGTGAATTCACCGTCGTGTCTTGACCACTGATCACCGCTGTCGACGCTGATCACCGCTGTCGACGCTGATCACCGCTGTCGACGCTGATCACAACTTTGTCTATATTGTTGCTACGCGAATTAAAGGAATCCACACAGAGGCAGAAACAATATTTCCAAAATAAATTTTGCTTACATGGAGGAAAAAACGTTGATCGTGTGGGCAAGACAATATGTCCTAAATTTCATCACAAATATCCTGCACACGCAGACTTATCTATATTGTGTTTATTTTACTCAGTGTTCTTGACACTCGGGTATGACCCATTTCCACTGGGGAATCCCGCCAGTGACAATGCCTTCGTCTGTTACACCTCCTTCATCTGACGCCGGTATATAAGCGCCAATCTTCCTGTCTGTGCTTCAGATTCTTCAGAACTACGGTGCTCTTCACCATCACCAAGGCTGAGGCACTGATTACCTCATCTTTTGTATATAATTCTACATTCTTCAGATTATGTCCTTGTATTGTATTGATAAAGCCACTGGTTGGCGAAACATCTACAAATAAAGATACCCAGATGTTGTACAGGTGTCTAATTCTTCAACACTGAACAAGTCTGACTGGTCCTCCATAACACTGAACAAGTCTGACTGGTCCTCCATAACACTGAACAAGTCTGACTGGTCCTCCATAACACTGAACAAGTCTGACTGGTCCTCCATAACACTGAACAAGTCTGACTGGTCCTCCATAACACTGAACAAGACTGACTGGTCCTCCATAACACTGAACAAGTCTGACTGGTCCTCCATAACACTGAACAAGTCTGACTGGTCCTCCATAACACTGAACAAGTCTGACTGGTCCTCCACAACACTGAACAAGACTGACTGGTCCTCCACAACACTGAACAAGACTGACTGGTCCTCCATAACACTGAACAAGACTGACTGGTCCTCCATAACACTGAACAAGACTGACTGGTCCTCCACAACACTGAACAAGTCTGACTGGTCCTCCATAACACTGAACAAGTCTGACTGGTCCTCCATAACACTGAACAAGATCTGACTGGTCCTCCATAACACTGAACAAGTCTGACTGGTCCTCCATAACACTGAACAAGACTGACTGGTCCTCCATAACACTGAACAAGACTGACTGGTCCTCCACAACACTGAACAAGACTGACTGGTCCTCTGCAATACTGACACATAAGAAAGATCTTCCTCCGGTGGAAGGTAGTGAAGCAACAGAAGCCATAGAGGAAAATAAGTATGGCAGAGACTAAAATATCTCAGCAATGAACCAAGAGTTGAAAACAACCCCACAATTACAAGGCGAGTCCACACACAACACTGGATACAGTTATAGGACATAGAGAAATGAGGAAAGGAGTTGGATGGTGCCTCCATAACACTGAGACAAGTCTGACTGGTCCTCCACAACACTGGAACAAGTCTGACTGGTCCTCCATAACACTGAACAAGTCTGACTGGTCCTCCACAACACTGAACAAGTCTGACTGGTCCTCCATAACACTGAACAAGACTGACTGGTCCTCCATAACACTGAACAAGTCTGACTGGTCCTCCACAACACTGAACAAGTCTGACTGGTCCTCCATAACACTGAACAAGACTGACTGGTCCTCCATAACACTGAACAAGACTGACTGGTCCTCCATAACACTGAACAAGACTGACTGGTCCTCCATAACACTGAACAAGTCTGACTGGTCCTCCATAACACTGAACAAGACTGACTGGTCCTCCATAACACTGAACAAGACTGACTGGTCCTCCACAACACTGAACAAGACTGACTGGTCCTCCACAACACTGAACAAGACTGACTGGTCCTCTGCAATACTGACACATAAGAAAGATCTCCTCCGGTGTGAAGGTAGTGAAGGCCAACAGAAAACATAGAGGGGAAAAATAAGTATGGCAGAGACTAAAATATCTCAGCAATGTGAAGCCCAAGAGTTAGAAAACAACCCCCACAATTACAAGGCGAGTACACACACACACACAACCGGATATCAGATTATAAGGAAAGATAGAGAGAATAGAGGGGGAGAAGGAGTTGGAAAGAAGGGAAGCAAGGGACTACTACATAGAAAGAACACTTCAGACTGGGGGATCCCAAGGTGGTGATTGCAGTGATGTATAACCCACCACAGAATAGCAGGAGGCCAAGACAAGAGTATCATGAGAGCAACAGGGCAATGGCTGATACACTAGCTGAGGTGGCCAGAAAGGACCATGTGGACAGGGCAAAGTTGCTTGTTATAGGTGACTTCAATCACAAGTCTCCGAGATTGACTGGAAAAAACTGGAGCCACCTGGGGGACCAGAAACATGGAGGGCTAATTTGATGGAGGTGGTACTGGAAAACCTCATGCCTTAATATGTTAGAGACACTACCAGAGAGAGAGAGAGAGAGAGGAGTGGATGAACCTGCAAGACTGGACTTCATATTCACCTTGAATAGTTCAGACATTGGAGACATTACATATGAAAGGTCCCTCGAAAATAGTGATCACGTGGTCCTGAGCTTCAAATACATTGTAGAGCTGAAAGTGAAGATGGGAGAAGCAGGAGTAGGATGGCAGAAGCTAAACTATAAAAGAGAGGACTACACACGCATGATAAATTTCCTGCATGACGTTCACTGGGAAAGAGAACTGGTGGAAAAATCAATAAATGAAATGTTCTAATACATAACCACAATATGCAAGGAGGCAGCGGAGAGGTCCGTACCCAAGGACAACAGAAACAATGGGAAGACGAGAACAAGCTTTTGGTTCACCCAAAGGTGTAGGAAGGCCAAAACTAAGTGCGCTAGAGAATGGAAAAAGTATAGAAGACAAAGGACCCAGGAAAATAAGGAAATTAGCCAAAGAGCCAGAAATGAATATACATGGATAAGGAGGGAGACCCAGCAACATTATGAGAATAACATAGCATTGAAAGCCAAATCTGATGCAAGCTGATGTATAGCCACATCAGGAGGAAAACAACAGTCAAGGACCAGGTAATCAGGCTGAGGAAGGAAGGTGGGGAGTTCACAAGAAACGACAAAGAAGTATGTGAAGAGCTAAACACGAGATTCAAGGAAGTATTTTCAGTGGAGGCAGAAAAAGACTCCAGCAAGCTGGGATGAAGAGTGCACCAACAAGTGCTGGACACACTACATATAACCGAGGAGGAGGTGAAGAGGCTTCTGAGTGAGGTAGATACCTCGAAGGTGGTGGGACCGGACATCTCTCTGTGGGTCCTTAAGAGAGGGAACAGAGGCTCTGTGTGAACTACTAACAACAATTTTCAACACATTCTATTGAAACAGGGCGACTACCTGAAGTGTTGAAGACGGCAAATGTAGTCCCAATTTTTAAGAAAGGAGTCAGGCAGGCAGCATTAAACTACAGACCAGTGTCACTAACATGTATAGTATGCAAAGTCATATAGAAGCTAGAAAGGAATGAGCTTATACACGATAACCAGCACGGTTTCGGGGAAGGGAAATCCTGTGTCATAAACCTGCTAAAGTTTTACGACAAGGTGACAGAAGTAATGCAGGAAAGAGAGAGAGAGAGGAGAGAGAGAGAGAGAGAGAGAGAGAGAGAGAGAGAGAGAGAGAGAGAGAGAGAGAGAGGGGGGAGAGAGAGAGAGAGAAAGAGAGAGAGAGAGAGAGAGAGAGAAGAGGTGGTAGACATTTGGACTGTAAGAAGGCTTTTGACACAGTTCCACACAAGAGATTAATGCAAGAGCTAGAGGAGCAAGCAGGAATAACAGGAAAGGCGCTGCAATGGATCAGAGATTACCTGACAGTAAGGAAACAACGAGTCATGGTACGTGACGAAGTGTCAGACTGGGGGCCTGTGACGAGCGGGGTTCCACAAAGGTCAGTCTAGGGCCGATGCTGCTTGTGGTATATGTGAATGACATGACGGAAGGGATAGATTCAGAGGTGTCCCTGTTTGCAGACGACGTGAAGCTAATGCGGAGAATTCAAGTAGATGAGGACCAGGCAGGACTACAAAGGGATCTGGACAGGATCCAAGCCTAGTTCAACAAATGGCTCCTGCAGTTTAACCCCACCAAGTGCAAAATCATAAAGATTTGGGAAGGTCAAAGAAGACCGTAGACAGAGTACAGTCTAGGGGGGCCAAAGACTGCAACCTCACTCAAGGAAAATGATCTTGGGGTGAGTATAATACTGAGCACATCTCCTGAGGCACACATCAACCAAATAACTGCTGCAGCATATATGGGCGCCTAGCAAACCTGAGAATAGCAGTACGACAAATTACGTTAGGAATCGTTCAAGACTCTGTACACCGTGCACGTCAGGCCCATATTGGAGTATGCAGTACCAGTATGGAACCCACACCTGGTCAAGCACGTCAAGAAATTAGAGAAAGTGCAAATGTTTGCAACAAGACTAGTCCTGGAGCTAAGGGGCATGTCCTACGAGGAGAGGTTAAGGAAAATCAACCAAACGACAATGGAGGACAGGAGGGATAGGGGGGACATTATAACGACATATAAAATACTGAGAGGAATTGACACAGTGGATAGTTACAGAATGTTCCAGAGATGTGACACAGAAACAAGGGGTCACAACTGGAAGATGAAGACTCAGATAAGTCACAGGGATGTTAGGAAGTATTTCTTCAGTCACAGAGTTGTCAGGAAGTGGAACAATCTGGAGAGTGAGGTAGTGGAGGCAGGATCCATACACAGCTTTAAGAAAAGATACAATAAAGCTCATGAAGCAGGGAGAGAGTGGAAATAGTAGCGACCAGTGGAAGAGGCGGGGCCAGGAGCTCTGAATCGTCCCCTGCAGCTACAAATAGGTAATTACACACACACACACACACACACACACACACACACACACACACACACACACACACACACACACACACACACACACACACACATACACACACACACACATACACACACAGTACCTACATATAACGACCAGTACCTACATATAACGACCAGTACCTACATATAACGACCAGTACCGGAGGTACAATTAAAACTTAGAACTCCGTAGAGTGATAAAGGCCACCTTAATGACCAGACCAAGTTTAAACCTGACATTTGCAGACAAATGTCAGCAGCAACACGTGTGTCAGCAGTAGCACATGTGTCAGCAGTAGCACATGTGTCAGCAGTAGCACATGAGTCAGCAGTAGCACATGAGTCAGCAGCAACACGTGTGTCAGGAGTAGCACATGTGTCAGGAGTAATACGTGTGTCAGCAGTAGCACATGTGTCAGCAGTAGCACATGTGTTAGCAGTAACACGTGTGTCAGCAGTAGCACATGTGTCAGGAGTAACACGTGTGTCAGCAGTAGCACATGTGTCAGGAGTAACACGTGTGTCAGCAGTAGCACATGTGTCAGCAGTAGCACATGTGTCAGCAGTAACACGTGTGTCAGCAGTAGCACATGTGTCAGCAGTAGCACATGTGTCAGGAGTAACACGTGTGTCAGCAGTAGCACATGTGTCAGCAGTAACACGTGTGTCATCAGTAGCCCATGTGTCAGCAGTAGCACATGTGTCAGGAGTAACACGTGTGTCAGCAGTAGCACATGTGTCAGCAGTAACACGTGTGTCAGCAGTAGCACATGTGTCAGCAGTAGCACATGTGTCAGGAGTAACACATGTGTCAGCAGTAGCACCTGTGTCAGCAGTAGCACATGTGTCAGCAGTAACACATGTGTCAGCAGTAGCACATGTGTCAGGAGTAACACACGTGTCAGCAGTAGCACATGTGTCAACAGTAGCACATGTGTCAGCAGCAACACGTGTGTCAGGAGTAACATGTGTGTCAGGAGTAGCACGTGTGTCAGCAGCAACACGAGTGTCAGGAGTAACATGTGTGTCAGGAGTAGCACGTGTGTCAGCAGCAACACGAGTGTCAGGAGTAGCACCTGTGTCAGCAGTAGCACATTTGTCAGCAGCAGCACATTTGTCAGCAGTAACACGTGTCAGGAGTAGCACGTGTGTCAGCAGCAACACGAGTGACAGGAGTAGCACCTGTGTCAGCAGCAACACGTGTGTCAGCAGCAACACGTGTGTCAGGAGTAGCACTTGTGTCAGCAGTAGCACCTGTATCAGCAGCAACACGAGTGTCAGCAGTAGCACCTGTGTCAGCAGTAGCACCTGTGTCAGCAGTAGCACCTGTGTCAGCAGTAGCACCTGTGTCAGCAGTAGCACCTGTGTCAGCAGTAGCACCTGTGTCAGCAGTAGCACCTGTGTCAGCAGCAACACGAGTGTCAGCAGTAGCACCTGTGTCAGCAGTAGCACCTGTGTCAGCAGTAGCACCTGTGTCAGCAGTAGCACCTGTGTCAGCAGTAGCACCTGTGTCAGCAGTAGCACCTGTGTCAGCAGTAGCACTTGTGTCAGCAGCAACACGAGTGTCAGCAGTAGCACCTGTGTCAGCAGTAGCACCTGTGTCAGCAGTAGCACCTGTGTCAGCAGTAGCACCTGTGTCAGCAGTAGCACCTGTGTCAGCAGCAACACGAGTGTCAGCAGTAGCACCTGTGTCAGCAGTAGCCTGCTGGATCCCGGTACAGTGGTGACCTTCCCAAGGTGACCTGACGCTACTCCTTACCCTTGACATCATTAATTGACTCTCTGTCATGTGTTGCTTGCATTATGCACTGCAGGCAGCAGTCAACATGATGACACGTGGTGTGTTGCTTGCAGGATGCACTGCAGGCAGCAGTCAACATGATGACACGTAGTGTGTTGCTTGCAGGATGCACTGCAGGCAGCAGTCAACATGATGACACGTGGTGTGTTGCTTGCAGGATGCACTGCAGGCAGCAGTCAACATGATGACACGTGGTGTGTTGCTTGCAGGATGCACTGCAGGCATCAGTCAACATGATGACACGTGGTGTGTTGCTTGCAGGATGCACTGCAGGCATCAGTCAACATGATGACACGTGGTGTGTTGCTTGCAGGATGCACTGCAGGCAGCAGTCAACATGATGACACGTAGTGTGTTGCTTGCAGGATGCACTGCAGGCAGCAGTCAACATGAAGACACGTGGTGTGTTGCTTGCAGGATGCACTGCAGGCAGCAGTCAACATGATGACACGTGGTGTGTTGCTTGCAGGATGCACTGCAGGCAGCAGTCAATATGAAGACACGTAGTGTGTTGCTTGCAGGATGCACTGCAGGCATCAGTCAACATGATGACACGTGGTGTTGCTTGCAGGATGCACTGCAGGCAGCAGTCAACATGAAGACACGTGGTGTGTTGCTTGCAGGATGCACTGCAGGCAGCAGTCAACATGATGACACGTGGTGTGTTGCTTGCAGGATGCACTGCAGGCATCAGTCAACATGATGACACGTGGTGTGTTGCTTGCAGGATGCACTGCAGGCATCAGTCAACATGATGACACGTGGTGTGTTGCTTGCAGGATGCACTGCAGGCAGCAGTCAACATGATGACACGTAGTGTGTTGCTTGCAGGATGCACTGCAGGCAGCAGTCAACATGAAGACACGTGGTGTGTTGCTTGCAGGATGCACTGCAGGCAGCAGTCAACATGATGACACGTGGTGTGTTGCTTGCAGGATGCACTGCAGGCAGCAGTCAACATGAAGACACGTAGTGTGTTGCTTGCAGGATGCACTGCAGGCAGCAGTCAACATGACAGGTAAATATAAATAACTTTAATTCCCAATATAAAACTAAGACAAAGAATAATACACCAGCAGCACACTGCTGGTGTATACACTTTCTTCTCTCTAAATAAACTCTCTCCATCACTCTCTCCATCACTCTCTCCATCACTCTCTCCATCACTCTCTCCATTGATCTCTCCATTGATCTCTCCATTACTCTCTCCATCACTCTCTCCATCACTCTCCATCACTCTCTCCATCACTCTCTCCATCACTCTCTCCATCACTCTCTCCATCACTCTCTCCATCACTCTCTCCATCACTCTCTCCATCACTCTCTCCATCACTCTCTCCATCACTCTCTCCATCACTCTCTCCATCACTCTCTCCATCACTCTAGGAAATATTTCTCATTAGTAGAGAAGCCCTGGGTATTGCCTTGCACAAAGGTGATCCTTTGTGATAGGTCGTAATGGAGCCAGAGTGCCAGGGAGAGCCAGGGAGTGCCAGGGAGAGCCAGGGAGTGCCATGAAGAGCCATGGAGAGTCACCAGCAGCATCCATTGTGTTACGTAGCCATGGTAACTTGTAACACCCATACAGGGAGATGTGCTACCTGGAGGAACATCGTCTACCTCAGTCAACACCTGTATATAAGACAACACATACCTGGAGTATAACTGGAGGGTGTTCCGGGGGTCAACGCCCCCGCGACCCGGTTCATGACCAAGCCTCGTGGTGGATCAGGACCTGATCAACCAGGCTGTTACTGCTGGCCACACGTAAACCAATGTACGAACCACAGCCTGGCTGGTCAAGTACTAACTTTAGGTGTCTGTCCAGCTCCCTCTTGACGACAGCCAGGGGTCTTGAAGACAGCCAGGGGTCTTGAAGGCAGCCAGGGGTCTTGAAGACAGCCAGGGGTCTTGAAGGCAGCCAGGGGTCTTGAAGACAGCCAGGGGTCTTGAAGGCAGCCAGGGGTCTTGAAGACAGCTACGGGTCTTGAAGGCAGCCAGGGGTCTTGAAGACAGCCAGGGGTCTTGAAGACAGCCAGGGGTCTTGAAGACAGCCAGGGGTCTTGAAGACAGCTACGGGTCTTGAAGCCAGCCAGGGGTCTTGAAGACAGCCAGGGGTCTTGAAGACAGCCAAGGGTCTTGAAGACAGCCAGGGGTCTTGAAGACAACCAGAGGACTTGGAGGGGTTTTGAAGACAGCCAGGGGTCTTGAAGACACCCAAGGGTGCATTGGTAATCCCCCCTTATGTATGCTGGGAGACAGTTGAAGAGTCTTGGGCCCCTGACACTTATTGTGTTGTCTCTTAGTGTACTCGTGGCTCCCCTGCTTTTCATTGAGGGGATGTTACAGTGGAATGACACGGCTAAGTAATACCGCAACACACTGTAGCACAATGTGTTGCAATATCACTTATCCGACCATCCACATTAACAGAAGCTGCATTATCACTTAGCTGACCATCCACAAAGCATTTTCTAACACCGACTTTGATAAATGGGGACAGTGGTAAGATAAGTGGTGACAGTGATGGGATAAGTGGTGACAGTGGTGGGATAAGTGGTGACAGTGGTGGGATAAGTGGTGACAGTGGTGGGATAAGGGGTGACAGTGGTGGGATAAGTGGTGACAGTGGTGGGATAAGTGGTGACAGTGGTGGGATAAGTGGTGACAGTGGTGGGATAAGTGGTGACAGTGGTGGGATAAGTGGTGACAGTGGTGGGATAAGTGGTGACAGTGGTGGGATAAGTGGTGACAGTGGTGGGATAAGTGGTGACAGTGGTGGGATAAGTGGTGACAGTGGTGGGATAAGTGGTGACAGTGGTGGGATAAGTGGTGACAGTGGTGGGATTATGTACTCAGTCAGCAGCTAACAGATGTGGCCCTAACATGCTGTCAGACAGCCACTCAGACTCATACCTCAGCAAACACTGCTGTGTCAACATGAATGATTTTTTCCAAGTTGAAGACATCTTATTGTAATCAATTAACCTGTCTCCCAGTATGGTCCAGCAGTCATCTGTCTCCCAGTATGGTCCAGCAGCCATCTGTCTCCCAGTATGGTCCAGCAGTCATCTGTCTCCCAGTATGGTCCAGCAGCCATCTGTCTCCCAGTATGGTCCAGCAGTCATCTGTCTCCCAGTATGGTCCAGCAGTCATCTGTCTCCCAGTATGGTTCAGCAGTCATCTGTCTCCCAGTATGGTCCAGCAGTCATCTGTCTCCCAGTATGGTCCAGCAGTCATCTGTCTCTCAGTATGGTCCAGCAGTCATCTGTCACCTGCATTCCTGTCAGGATATTAAGTCCAGTGGTCAGAAGCAACCTCACTCTGGTGATTGATAACCATTTTAAGGGGCTTGTAACTTCCTAGTCTTCTAATAACATGTTCATTTTTCCACCATAATCTACCTTGTCCATAACTACCATCGTATTTGCTTTGTCTGTTTGGTAAGGTGAAGTCCAGGATCTTTCCTTAATTCATGGTATAACTTAACAAATATTTGAGGACAATTTTTAATGAATTCTGAACTAATATCCCTTGAGCCTCAGAGTGACTAGCTCAAAGCTGTCTTCACCCAGTTGTCTGGGATCACCCAGTTGTCTGGGATCACCCAGTTGTCTGGGATCACCCAGTTGTCTGGGATCACCCAGTTGTCTGGGATCACCCAGTTGTCTGGGATCACCCAGTTGTCTGGGATCACCCAGTTGTCTGGGATCACCCTACGTCCACGCGGTATAAAAGGGGTCGGTACATTTGCTGATTCATATTGAGACATACAGAGGCACTCAGAGCTCCGATATCCTACCGTCGTAGCTCCCAGACCTGGTGATATCTGGAGGCTGCCAGATAGCGCTGATAAGATTACTGATATGATACGTATTGACTGAAACCAAGCAAGCAAGCAAGCAAGCTCCCCGCTTTCTTAATACAAGACCTCTCAATCAAAGGAAAATTCTAATTTCTTTTAATTCGATAACTGTCTTACGAGCCAGTTTTTACCTCGATAAGATAAGAAAGCATGATTCTATATAAGACTTTTATGGCTGTACTTGAGATGTAATTGCTGAACGTTAGGTTAAATATATTAAAAACATCTTTCTCCTGCGGGAGAAACAAGATACTTAGAGGTCATCTTCGATATGAGAACGTTTTGCTCAAGGAATTAGAGGGATAGAATGAAGGAATAAAGGGAAGTGGACGGTACATGGAGCCTTCTAGTGGAGTAAAGTGGACGGTACATGGAGCCTGCTAGTGGAGTAAAGTGGACGAGGTATGGAACCTCCTGGTGGAGTAAAATGGACGAGGTATGGAACCTCCTGGTGGAGTAAAATGGACGGGATATGGAACCTCCTGGTGGAGTAAAATGGACGGGGTATGGAACCTCCTGGTGGAGTAAAATGAACGAGGTATGGAACCTCCTGGTGGAATAAAGTGGACGAGGTATGGAACCTCCTGGTGGAGTAAAGTGGACGGTACAAGGAGCCTGTTAGTGGAGGTACAGGATCATAAAGCTGTGTTTCCTGTGCCTTGCTATCCAAAGAGAAAAATGGAAGAACATACAGATACGAGGGAAGAATAACTGGAGAACAGGAAGAAGCAGGAAGACTGTGAGAAAGTGAGACGTGAAAGAGGAAGAAGAACTCTGCAGTTTTCTTCAACATGTAGACGTCACAGAGGAAGGAAGACACTAGACATCAATGAGCTCTTCTTGCTAGTCACAAATACACAGTTACTAAAGACGTGACTTCAGTGATATACCTGTACTGAAGTCCAGTATTAGTGAAAGAGAGAGAGAGAGAAACACACAACAACATCATGTACTTAACATCATGTACCTGACATCAATATACCTTCCACAACTTCCAAAATAGAAATATCAAGAATGCCAACTGGGAGCTTTGACAGCCTTTTCTGTTAAAAACTTTCTTCTTTGTAAATATATTCTTCCTCAGAATCCGTAGAGTGCATGAATATAGATCCATTGATCAATTTTACTCCATGTATATATATATATATATATATATATATATATATATATATATATATATATATATATATATATATATATATACTATGATTTGAAATGCATTACAGTAAGATCGATTATATTAATATATATTCAGTCGATTCTATCCTGTTATCAATTCTGTGATTAGTTCTAAGTTATATATGTGTTTGCTATTGTATAGAATCAGCCCAGAGCCACCTGCCTGTATTGTATGTCGAGACGTCATGCATAGCGTGTCCGAGCTGTCAGTAGTATTATACTTGTGTAATATATGTATGTAGTATCAGCTATGTTATAATTATGATCCCTGTTCAAGTTAGGATCTTTAGCCTAGCTACCTATGACATCATGAGTCCTGCGCATGTGCACGCTCGCCCAGAGGCATCTTCCTCATTCGTCGGCAGGCCTAGGCAGCGACAGGTAGGCTGGCACTTTCCCCTCATCACTGACTCAGTCAATACACCTTTACCATCCATCAGTGTTTCACTATGACCGTAAGTATCTCCTAGAACCTTCCAACACAATCTTGAACTCTTGTTGACACACAGCTCTCTGTCAGAGACCTCCTGAGCTAGCTGAACTTACCACAGTAATCCTGCAGGCAGCCAAGACTGCAATCCTGCAGGCTGTCAAGACTGCAATCCTGCAGGCTACCAAGACTACAATCCTGCAGGCTGCCAAGACTGCAATCCTGCAGGCTGTCAAGACTGCAATCCTGCATGCTGCCAAGACTGCAATCCTGCAGGCTGTCAAGACTGCAATCCTGCAGGCTGTCAAGACTGCAATCCTGCAGGCTGCCAAGACTGCAATCCTGCAGGCAGCCAAGACTGCAATCCTGCAGGCTGCCAAGACTGCAATCCTGCAGGCAGCCAAGACTGCAATCCTGCAGGCTGCCAAGACTGCAATCCTGCAGGCTGCCAAGACTGCAATCCTGCAGGCAGCCAAGACTGCAATCCTGCAGGCTGCCAAGACTGCAATCCTGCAGGCAGCCAAGACTGCAATCCTGCAGGCTGCCAAGACTGCAATCCTGCAGGCTGCCAAGACTGCAATCCTGCAGGCAGCCAAGACTGCAATCCTGCAGGCTGCCAAAACTGCAATCCTGCAGGCAGCCAAGACTGCAATCCTGCAGGCTGCCAAGACTGCAATCCTGCAGGCTGCCAAGACTGCAATCCTGCAGGCAGCCAAGACTGCAATCCTGCAGGCTGCCAAGACTGCAATCCTGCACATGGCTGTAAAGATTGGCTAATCCTGAGATGTGCCAAGACTGCAATCCGCAGGCAGCCACAGACTCAACCTGCAGGCTGGAAGACTGCAATCCTGCAGGCTGCCAAGACTGCAATCCTGCAGGCAGCCAAGACTGCAATCCTGCAGGCTGCCAAGACTGCAATCCTGCAGGCTGCCAAGACTGCAATCCTGCAGGCTGCCAAGACTGCAATCCTGCAGGCAGCCAAGACTGCAATCCTGCAGGCTGCCAAGACTGCAATCCTGCAGGCAGCCAAGACTGCAATCCTGCAGGCTGCCAAGACTGCAATCCTGCAGGCTGCCAAGACTGCAATCCTGCAGGCTGTCAAGACTGCAATCCCTCACGATACATGTGGAATGTATTAAAAGGATTTGGGGTCTAACACAAAGATGTGCAGAAACTAAAGACTGGAATCAACACATTGGCAGCACACTCAGCTCACACACTGAGGTCCGGGGGTCGATTCCCGGTAGGGTTGAAAACATTAGGACGTGTTTCCTTAAGACACCTGCTGTCCATGTTCACCTAGTAGTAAATTAGGTACCTGGGTGTTAGTCGACTGGTGTGGGTCGCATCCTGGGACAAAACTGTCCTAATTTACCCGAAATGCTCTTCATAGCCCTCAATGCACAGCATATTAGGGGCTTTTGGCATGTACATCTCATTTATACCTAACTATGTATCATTGTATCATGTCTACCTAACTATGTATCATTGTACCATGTCTAAATAAAGATTATTATTATTATTATTATTATTATTATTATTATTATTATTATTATTATTATTATTATTATTATTATTATTATTATTATTATAGTAGTAGTATGTCATTGATGTAGGCTATGGTCTGTATACCTTGTACATGTACTTGTAGAAATAAAGATTATTATTGTTATTATTATTATTATTATTATTATACAGACGTTAACCAACAGATGTAAGCAAGTCCTTACTGAGAGGGTGGTGCGTCATGGCTATCACGTCCCCAGGAAGATCATTACTTCCCCAGGAAGATCATCACGTCCCCAGGAAGATCATCACGTCCCCAGGAAGATCATTACTTCCCCAGGAAGATCATTACTTCCCCAGGAAGATCATTACTTCCCCAGGAAGATCATCACGTCCCCAGGAAGATCATCACGTCCCCAGGAAGATCATTACTTCCCCAGGAAGATCATTACTTCCCCAGGAAGATCATTACGTCCCCAGGAAGATCATTACTTCCCCAGGAAGATCATTACGTCCCCAGGAAGATCATTACTTCCCCAGGAAGATCATTACTTCCCCAGGAAGATCATTACGTCCCCAGGAAGATCATTACTTCCCCAGGAAGATCATTACTTCCCCAGGAAGATCATTACGTCCCCAGGAAGATCATTACGTCCCAGGAAGATCATTACTTCCCCAGGAAGATCATTACGTCCCCAGGAAGATCATTACTTCCCCAGGAAGATCATTACGTCCCCAGGAAGATCATTACGTCCCCAGGAAGATCATTACGTCCCCAGGAAGATCATTACTTCCCCAGGAAGATCATTACTTCCCCAGGAAGGTCATTACTTCCCAGGAAGATCATTACGTCGAAGATCTCTCCAGGAAGATCATTACTTCCCAGGAAGATCATTACGTCCCCAGGAAGATCATTACATTCCCAGGAAGATCATTACTTCCCCAGGAAGATCATTCTCCCAGGAAGATCATTATCAGAAGATCTTCTCCAGGAAGATCTCCGAGATTACTGTCCCAGAAGATTCTCAAATCTACGTCCCCAGGAAGATCATTACTCCCAGAAGATCATTACGTCCCCAGGAAGATCATTACTTCCCCAGGAAGATCATTACGTCCCCAGGAAGATCATTACTTCCCCAGGAAGATCATTACGTCCCAGGAAGATCATTACGTCCCCAGGAAGATCATTACGTCCCCAGGAAGATCATACTTCCCCAGGAAGATCATTACGTCCCCAGGAAGATCATTACGTCCCCAGAAGATCATTACGTCCCCAGGAAGATCATTACGTCCCCAGGAAGATCATTACGTCCCCAGGAAGATCATTACGTCCCCAGGAAGATCATTACGTCCCCAGGAAGATCATTACGTCCCAGGAAGATCATACTAGGCTACGTCCCCAGGAAGATCATTACGTCCCCAGGAAGATCATTACGTCCCCAGGAAGATCATGGCTTACGTCCCCAGGAAGATCATTACTTCCCAGGAAGATCATTACGTCCCCAGGAAGATCATTACTTCCTCTGTAGAAGATCATTACGTCCCCAGGAAGATCATTACTTTCCCCAGGAAGATCATTACTTCCAGAAGATCTACGTCCCAGGAAGATCATTACGTCCCCAGGAAGATCATTACGTCCCCAGGAAGATCATTACTTCCCCAGGAAGATCATTACTCCCCAGGAAGATCATTACGTCCCCAGGAAGATCATTACTCCCCAGGAAGGTCATTACGTCCCCAGGAAGATCATTACTTCCCAGGAAGATCATTACGTCCCCAGGAAGTCAGAAGATACAGAAGATTCAGAAGAATCCGGGATAGAGACATTCAGAAGATACCGAGGAAGCATGAAGCATTCCAGGAAGACATTCCAGAAGATTAGTCCAGGAAGATGCCGAAGCAATCCGGAACAATTCCCAGGAAGATCATATCCGGAAGACAATCCCAGGAAGATCTATCCAGAAGACATTCTCCAGAAGATCATTCCCAGGAAGTCATTCCAGGAAGATCATATCCCAGGAAGACTGTCCCAGAAGATCTTCCCAGGAAGACATACTCCCAGGAAGACATATCCAGGAAGATCATTCCCAGAAGATCATACTCCGGAAGATATCGTCCCCAGAAGATCATATCCCAGGAAGATCAATCCGGAAGACACTCCAGGAAGATCTCCAGAACATTCCAGGAAGATTGGTTCCAGGAAGAATCCAGAAACATCCCAGGAAGATACGTCAGAAGATCATTGGAAGACACCCCGAGACATCCAGAAGATACTCAGGAAGCTACTCCAGGAAGATATTACTCCGAAGATCCTCCCCAGAAGACGTCCAGAAATATCCGGAGAATATCCAGAAGACATTCCAGAAGATCATTACGTCAGGAAGATCATTTCCAAAATATCCGAAGATCACGTCCCGGAAGATCATCCCGAAGATCATTACTCCAGGAAGACTGTCCGAGATACTCCCAGAAGATCTATCCAGAAGTCATTCTTCAGAAGACATTCCAGGAAGTTCAGAAGATCATTACGCCCAGGAAGATATTATCCCCAGAAGATTCCAGGAAGATTTCAGGAAGATTAGTCCCGGAGATCACTCCCAGGAAGATCTCCAGAAGCATTCCGGAAGATATCAGAAGATCATCCCAGAAGATCTACTCCCCAGGAAGACATATCCCAGGAAGATCATTACTCCGAAACTTCCCCAGAAGACATATTCCAGGAAGATTCCAGGAAGATCTTATCCAGGAAGATCACTCCAGGAAGACATATCCCAGAAGATCATTACTAGGAAGATATACTTCCAGAAGCACTCCAGAGATCATACTCCCAGGAAGATCTGTCCCCAGAAGACATCCAGAAGATCTACTCCAGGAAGTCATTATCCCCAGAATCATTACGCCAGGAAGATTTACTCCCCAGAGATACTCAGAGATCTGTCCAGGAAGACATTACTCCCGAATTTCCAGGAAGATATTACTCCGGAAGATATTCCAGGAAGTAGTCCAGGAAGATCTTACTTCCCAGGAAGAACATTACGTCCCCAAGAAGATCATACGTCCCCAGGAAGATCATTACGTCCCCAGGAAGATCATTACTTCCCAGGAAGATCATACGTCCCCAGGAAGATCATTACTTCCCAGGAAGATCATTACGTCCCCAGGAAGATCATTACTTCCCCAGGAAGATCATTCGTCCCCAAGAAGATCATTACGTCCCCAGGAAGATCATTACGTCCCCAGGAAGATCTTACGTCTCAGGAAGATCATTACGTCCCCAGGAAGATCATTACGTCCCCAGGAAGATCACTACTCCCCAGAAGATCATTACTTCCCCAGGAAGATCATTACGTCCCAGGAAGATCATTACGTCCCAAGAAGATCATTACGTCCCCAGGAAGGTCATTACGTCCCCAGGAAGATCATTACTTCCCCAGGAAGATCATTACGTCCCCAAGAAGATCATTACGTCCCCAGGAAGAACATTACTTCCCCAGGAAGATCATTACGTCCCCAGGAAGATCATTACTTCCCCAGGAAGATCATTACGTCCCCAGGAAGATCATTACGTTCCCAGGAAGATCATTACTTCCCCAGGAAGATCATTACGTCCCCAGGAAGATCATTACTTCCCCAGGAAGATCATTACGTCCCCAGGAAGATCATTACGTCCCCAGGAAGATCATTACGTCCCCAGGAAGATCATTACGTCCCCAGGAAGATCATTACTTCCCCAGGAAGATCATTACTTCCCCAGGAAGATCATTACTTCCCCAGGAAGATCATTACGTCCCCAGGAAGATCATTACGTCCCCAGGAAGATCATTACGTCCCCAGGAAGATCATTACGTCCCCAGGAAGATCATTACGTCCCCAGGAAGATCATTACGTCCCCAGGAAGATCATTACGTCCCCAGGAAGATCATTACTTCCCCAGGAAGATCATTACGTCCCCAGGAAGATCATTACGTCCCCAGGAAGATCATTACGTCCCCAGGAAGATCATTACGTCCCCAGGAAGATCATTCGTCCCCAGGAAGATCATTACTGTCCCCAGGAAGATCATTACTCCCCAGGAAGATCATTACTCCCCAGGAAGATCATTACGTCCCCAGGAAGATCATTACTCCCAGGAAGATCATTACGTCCCCAGGAAGATCATTACGTCCCCAGGAAGATCATTACGTCCCCAGGAAGATCATTACGTCCCCAGGAAGATCATTACTTCCCCAGAAGATCATTACTCCCAGGAAGATCATTCTCCAGGAAGATCATTACGTCCCCAGGAAGATCATTACGTCCCCAGGAAGATCATTACGTCCCCAGGAAGATCATCATATTCTCCCAGGAAGATCATTACTTCCCCAGGAAGATCATTATCTGTCCCAGGAAGATCATTACGTCCCCAGGAAGATCATTACGTCCCCAGGAAGATCATTACTTCCCCAGGAAGATCATTACGTCCCCAGGAAGATCATTACTTCCCCAGGAAGATCATTACGTCCCCAGGAAGATCATTACGTCCCCAGGAAGATCATTACTTCCCCAGGAAGATCATTACGTCCCCAGGAAGATCATTACTCCCCAGGAAGATCATTACGTCCCAGGAAGATCATTACTCCCAGGAAGATCATTACGTCCCCAGGAAGATCATTACTTCCCAGGAAGAGCTGGCATTACTCCCCAGGAAGATCATATTCTCCCAGGAAGATCATTACGTCCCCAGGAAGACATCATTACGTCCCCAGGAAGATCATTACGTCCCCAGGAAGTCATTACTTCCCAGGAAGATCATTACGTCCCCAGGAAGATCATTACTTCCCCAGGAAGATCATTACGTCCCCAGGAAGGTCATTACTCCCAGGAAGATCATTACGTCCCCAGGAAGATCATTACTGTCCCCAGGAAGATCATTAGCTTTCCCCAGGAAGATCATTACGTCCCCAGGAAGATCTTACGTCCCCAGGAAGATCATTACGTCCCCAGGAAGATCATTACGTCCCCAGGAAGATCTTACTCCCAGGAAGATCATTACTTCCCCAGGAAGATCATTACGTCCCCAGGAAGATCATTACGTCCCCAGGAAGATCATTACGTCCCCAGGAAGATCATTACTTCCCCAGGAAGATCATTACGTCCCCAAGAAGATCATTACTTCCCCAGGAAGATCATTATCGCCCCAGGAAGATCATTACGTCCCTGGAAGATCATTACTTCCCCAGGAAGATCATTACGTCCCCAAGAAGGTCATTACTTCCCCAGGAAGATCATTACTTCCCAGGAAGTCATTACTTCCCCAGGAAGGTCATTACTTCCCAGGAAGCATTACTCCAGGAAGGTCATACTTCCAGGAAGGTCATTACTTCCCCCAGGAAGATCATTACTTCCCCAGGAAGGTCATTACTCCCCAGGAAGGTCATTACGTCCCCAGGAAGATCATTGTCCCCGGGAAAGGGTCATTAGCATTCTCCCAGGAAGGTCATTACTTCCCAGGAAGATCATTACGTCCCCAGGAAGGTCATTACGTCCCCAGGAAGATCATTACGTCCCCAGGAAGATCATTACTTCCCCAGAAGATCTTACTTCCCCAGGAAGATCATTACTCCCCAGAGAAGATCATTACGTCCCCAGGAAGATCATTACGTCCCCAGGAAGATCATTACTTCCCCAGGAAGATCATTACGTCCCCAGGAAGATCATTACGTCCCCAGGAAGATCATTACGTCCCCAGGAAGATCATTGTCCCAGGAAGATCATTACTTCCCCAGGAAGATCATTACTTCCCAGAAGGTCATACTTCCCCAGGAAGATCATTACTTCTCAGGAAGATCATTACGTCTCCAGGAAGTCATTACTTCCCAGGAAGATCATTACTTCCCCAGGAAGATCATTACTTCCCCAGGAAGATCATTACTTCCCCAGGAAGATCATTACTTCCCAGGAAGGTCGAAAGGAAGTCTCATTGGAGTATCATGATCCCATGAAGACAAGTACTTGCCAGAAGACTCACTGTGACTCCTGCAGAGAAACTGAATTCCAGGAGAGGAGGCTTCCAGGAGACTTGACTTGCAGGAAGAGGTCAGAAAGGATGTACTTCCTTGGATACTGCCATCATGATCCTGACTGCTACAAGAAGCATTAGCATGGCAACCCTCACTGTGAACTACCTAGCAAGCTCGGAATAAATTCAGGAGGAGGCTCGATGGACTGACTGAAGAAAGTGACAAATGTCTGCATGATACTGACCACATCATATCCAACATCTACAAGAACATTAAAGAAGCATGGAACATTCCTGCAGGAGAACATCGTCCTTCATATATCACAGGTGCCATGCTGCTGGCATCAAGCAAGAATAGACACTGTATAAGTGACCAGACGATGCCTGCTATGCCTACTCAACATATCCAATCTAAACATGAAATTGGAAGTACTCCCGCAGTGATGAATCCATTATCTATCCCAGATTCCATGAGGATCCCAGTATGTCCCAGGCTGTCCCATGTTGTCCCAGAACTATCCATGTTGCCCCAGACTATCCATGATCCCCAGTAACAGTATCCATGAGTGATCCCCAGTATACGCATGAGGATCCCCAGTATACCATGAGGATCCCCAGTAAACAAGTATACCATGAGGATCCCCAGTAAACAAGTATACCATGAGGATCCCCAGTATACCATGAGGATCCCCAGTAAACAAGTATACCATGAGGATCCCCAGTATACCATGAGGATCCCCAGTAAACAAGATACCAGAGGATCCAGTAACAATACCATGAGGATCCCCAGTATACCATGAGGATCCCCAGTAAACAAGTATACCATGAGGATCCCCAGTATACCATGAGGATCCCCAGTAAACAAGTATACCATGAGGATCCCCAGTAAACAAGTATACCATGAGGATCCCCAGTAAACAAGTATACCATGAGGATCCCCAGTATACCATGAGGATCCCCAGTAAACATATGATTCAACATGCCATACACATCGTGGTCTTGGAAACCTTGCATAGCCACAGTCCAAATTTTTAAAGACCTCTCCGTCTCTCAGTATATATGTGTTGGTCAAGTCTTCTAGACGCGAGACTCGTTCATGTTGATCAAGTTGCAAGTGTGCATGTGTGTGTGTGTGTGTGTGTGTGTGTGTGTGTGTGTGTGTGTGCGTGTCACAGTATATGTGCTCTGAGAGGAGAGTATCTCCCAGTGTATATGGAGAAGTTTATCTGTCCTTCCCTCTCTCTTTCTCTCTCTCTCTCTCTCTCTCTCTCTCTCTCTCTCTCTCTCTCTCTCTCTCTCTCTCTCTCTCTCTCTCTCTCTCTCTCTCTCTCTCTCTCTCTCTCTCTCTCTCTCTCTCCCTCTATCAGTCAGCCATCACTTGAGGTCTTATCAAGTAGTTAGAGAGATAGGCTATCAGACAAGGGGCCAGCTATCAAGTGATAAGATATGGACATTGTTTACGGGAATAAACACAGACTGGCAGATAAGAGTAGATAACGTACCTTATTGTGAGACAACGCACGGATGAAGGTCACTTAGCCCCACACCAACTGGATGCTACTATTTATAGCGGGCTAGCCTACCCCTGGCGAACTAGCCTACCCTAGGCGAACTAGCCTGCTATCTTAGGTGAATTAGCCTGCTATCTTAGGTGAATTAGCCTGCTATCTTAGGTGAATTAGCCTGCTATCTTAGGTGAATTAGCCTGCTATATCAGGTGAATTAGTCATGCTGGTTAGGATTTACTATCCCAGCCCAGGTGAACGTTATCCTATACCAGGTAAACTAGTCAGCTATAATAGCTAAATTCGCCTGCTGTCTCAGCTGAACTAGCCTGCTAGCCCAAGTAAACTAGCCAGCTGTCCCAGCTAGGCTAACAAAACTTTTCCTGAGACGGTGTCCACGACAGAATAAGTGTCCAGTGCACCAAATGTCAAGTCAATGCCCAAACAGATAGTCTAGTCCACTTCAGCACACAGGCTGTCCACTTCAGCACACAGGTTGTCCACTTCAGCACACAGGCTGTCCACTTCAGCACACAGGCTGTCCACTTCAGCACACAGGCTGTCCACACAAGACTGATACAACATAAGACCAAGTCACAAACTTCTCCACACTGCAGGTATGACAGTATAATTCTTAAGAGAGATTCATATATCTTAATCTTGATGATGCCATCGACTGGCCATTGTAAGTTTAATAGGTATGAAGAGTGAATGTTAAAATGTCCTACTGATGAGTTTGTTCAGTCCAGCAAGAAGAAGAACGATCTAGTTCTGACGTCTCGCTTAGACCATCTTCAAACATGGCAAGACGCGGAAACTAAGTCATTAATGATATCATGCAAGTGTTTGTGTAAGTGTAGCAGTGTTTTATGGATACTCTGAATGTCTGGGGCGACGACTCTTCTCTCAAAGGCTGTGTTCAACGACGTAAAGTGAGACAGTCCACTTGATGAATATTGGCTGCTAACACAATACAATGCTCAAAACTTGTCACAAAAATGACTGTGTAAGGTGTGTGTGAGGCTATGTTAATGAAGACAGAGCAGCTGCTCATGTCCTTCCCTGTTGGCTGTCAAATGCCACACTTCATCTCTGAACAAGCAGGCAGAAGGCTGCACCTGGCAGTTTGTCATAACACAGGCACACCCACTGCTCCTTATGCAATAAGTGAAGGCAAGGTGGCACCAAGCACATTACCTGCTCAAGCAATATCAAAACTATCAAACAATATTATAAGGAAATTTAAATAATGAGTATAAAATATGGGTTATTATAAGCGAGTCTCAGCATTAGACACTGGATAATGTGACTTGTTATAATAAGAATGTTTACAGCAGACACATAACTGAACACGAAAGAAACAAGTACTAAACATGAAAGTAAGTAGGTACCTGGGTGTTAGTCGACTGGTGTGGGTTGCATCCTGGGGGACAAAATTAACCTACCACCACTACCACAAGTAATCCTAGAGGAAGGGGGAGGGGGAGGGGAGGGAAGGGGAGGGGAAGGGGGAGGGGGGGAAGCAGCAATTTAGAAGAGATCATGAAAAGTTTGTGTCGTCATTGAGCCCCACAAAGGTGACTGTCACTCACCTGTCCAAACTTTCAGATAGATTTTGCTGTATTTCTGCCGGGCCTACCTCCCCCCCCCCCCTCACATACAACATTCACCAAAATTACTTCGAGTAATCCTTTACAAAGTTCGTTTTAGCGCTGACTCATTCATAGTCTGTTGACATGACTCATCTCACCTCCAGGTAACGTGAGTAATTTCGGGTAATGAGACGTGATTCAGGTACCATCCAAGCCTGGAGACGTGATTCATCTTATCTTCACGTCAGTGTGAGATGAGGTGGAGTCATGACCAACACCTCAGTGCGAATCCTCGGCAGGTTGGTAAAGACTGGAGGAACATAGCTTGGTAAAGACTGGAGGAACATAGCTTGATAAAGACTGGAGGAACATAGCTTGATAAAGACTGGAGGAACATAGCTTTGTAAAGACTGGAGGAACATAGCTTGATAAAGACTGGAGGAACAAAAAGCTTGGATAAAGACTGGAGGAACATAGCTTGGCTAAAGACTGGAGGAACATAGCTTGGTAAAGACTGGAGGAACATAGCTTGTAAGACTGGAGACTGAAAGACTGGAGGAACATAGCTTGATAAAGACTGGAGGAACTAGCTTATAAGCTGAAGACTGAGAACATAGCTTGGTAAAGACTGGAGGAACATAGCTTGGTAAAGACTGGAGGAACATAGCTTGATAAAGACTGGAGGAACATAGCTTGATAAAGACTGGAGGAACATAGCTTGGTAAAGACTGGAGGAACATAGCTTGGTAAAGACTGGAGGAACATAGCTTGATAAAGATTGGAGGAACATAGCTTGAAATGGAAAATCTTGGTAGACTGGAGGAACATAGCTTGGTAAAGACTGGAGGAACATAGCTTGGTAAAGACTGGAGGAACATAGCTTGGTAAAGACTGGAAGAACATAGCTTGGTAAAGACTGGAGGAACATAGCTTGATAAAGACTGGAGGAACATAGATTGATAAAGACTGGAGGAACATAGATTAATAAAGACTGGAGGAACATAGCTTGATAAAGACTGGAGGAACATAGCTTGATAAAGAGGTTGAACAAAATAATGTGGTATGTATAATAATAATAATAATAATAATAATAATAATAATAATAATAATAATAATAATAATAATAATAATAATAATAATAATAATAATAATAATATATTTCTACCAGTACATGTACAAGGTATACAGACCATAGCTGACATCAGTGTCATACTACTATATAGAAAGCCCCTTGTTATGGTGAGCATTTCCCGCAAATTAAGTCAATTTTGTCCCAGGATGCGACCCACACCAGTCCACTAACACCCAGGTGCCCATTTTACTGACGCGTGAACATAGACAACCGGTGTAAGGAAACACGTCCGATGTTTCCAACCTTAGCTGGGAATCGAACCCGGACTTCACCGTGTGAAGCGAGAGCTCTAACCACCAGGCCACGGGGCACCGTATGAAAGTTAATGGAAAAGTGACTTGATAAAGGCCACTGTGGTGATCAAAACCTGGTCAATAAGGCTCGCATTATACTGCATCTGTGTTTATTTTTGCAGAGGCAAAGCTGGCAGGGAGGTGTGAAGCAATGTTGATAAATGGTTCACAGAACCGACAAGTTAATAAATTAGACATATTTGCAGCACTTGGGTACCTTTATTGAAGAAACGTTTCGCCACACAGTGGCTTCATCAGTCCTATATAAAGAAGAATGGTGAAAATCAGGAGACTGAGGTAATCAGTCCCCCAGCCTGGAGTCGATGTTATCAGCCCATCAATCTTGTAAAGAATACACCACGTATACGCTGCATTCTCTTCAAGAAACTCTCCTGACCTCAACCCAATTAAGAATGTATGGGCAATAACTAAATGCAGGATCGTGTAACAGGACTGTTCAACTGTGGAGACACTAATTGCTGTTGTTATCAGGACCTGATACCACCACCAACAACTTGCCAAAATGTGTTCAACAATGGTTGATGCTATGCCGCAGCTTGTAGCAATGCTTATAAAAGCAAAGGGTAGTCATATCTCTTATTAAATCAATTATCTGTCATATCACTGCCGTGTATTTTTGAACTAAACATTAATTGTCCAAATAAATATCTTATTTCATCAGTAAAAAGTGGATGAAGAAGAAAGACAATGGGGAAGTAGTAGGAGATAAAGGAGCGTAGCAGAATATGAGGGAAAGAAGGAAGTGTCGATAGGCTTACCTGGAGTATACCTGGAGGGGGTTTCAGGGGTCACCGCCCCCGGGACCCTCTCCATCACCAGCCCTTAAAGACAGAGTTGATTTTATTCATTATCTAATTGACTGCGACCATTGAGGCTTCAACTGCTGGCCATTATGACTGTCACCTCAGCAGAGACATGAAGCTAACTGCTGGCCATTATGACATGTCACCTCAGCAGAGACATGAAGCTAACTGCTGGCCACTACAACATGTCACCTCAGCAGAGACATGAAGCTAACTGCTGGCCATTATGACATGTCACCTCAGCAGAGACATGAAGCTAACTGCTGGCCACTACAACATGTCACCTCAGCAGAGACATGAAGCTAACTGCTGGCCATTACGACATGTCACCTCAGCAGAGACATGAAGCTAACTGCTGGCCATTACGACATGTCACCTCAGCAGAGACATGAAGCTAACTGCTGGCCATACGACATGTCACCTCAGCAGAGACATGAAGCTAACTGCTGGCCATTACGACATGTCACCTCAGCAGAGACATGAAGCTAACTGCTGGCCATTACGACATGTCACCTCAGCAGAGACATGAAGCTAACTGCTGGCCATTACGACATGTCACCTCAGCAGAGACATGAAGCTAACTGCTGGCCATTACGACATGTCACCTCAGCAGAGACATGAAGCTAACTGCTGGCCATTACGACATGTCACCTCAGCAGAGACATGAAGCTAACTGCTGGCCATTACGACATGTCACCTCAGCAGAGACATGAAGCTAACTGCTGGCTTACGACATGTCACCTCAGCAGAGACATGAAGCTAACTGCTGGCCATTACGACATGTCACCTCAGCAGAGACATGAAGCTAACTGCTGGCCATTACGACATGTCACCTCAGCAGAGACATGAAGCTAACTGCTGGCCATTACGACATGTCACCTCAGCAGAGACATGAAGCTAACTGCTGGCCATTACGACATGTCACCTCAGCAGAGACATGAAGCTAACTGCTGGCCATTACGACATGTCACCTCAGCAGAGACATGAAGCTAACTGCTGGCCATTACGACATGTCACCCAGCAGAGACATGAAGCTAACTGCTGGCCATTACGACATGTCACCTCAGCAGAGACATGAAGCTCTAACTCCAAGGACTGAGCACGATTACGACATGTCACCTCAGCAGAGACATGAAGCTAACTGCTGGCCATTACGACATGTCACCTCAGCAGAGACATGAAGCTCGCTTGTCTTGTGTTCATTTTTTTTTTACTAAGTATTTTGTGAGGCCAATCATGGCGCAGGATGTGCGTGATGTAGTAATGTTAGGTGAGGTTCGTCAGGAAACAGGACAAGTGTTTCCTGACGCAGGTCTTAGCCAAATGATGACCCGCAGCTGGAGCTGTCAGGTTAACAGCGGAACTCTGTCATCTTCAAGTAACCAAACAGAGCTCTAAACCCTCCCCAAGGGACGTGAGGGGTCGAGACGTGAGGGAGTCGTGTATATCAGTTTAAAGGACACAAGTGCAACTAATGTGACATTTTATCGTTCAACGTTTCGCTCTCCAGGAGCTTTGTAAAGCCGTTACAAACAATACAGAGACTATATATAGGCACAGAGTGAGGTATTGTTTATAACAGCTTGACAAAGCTCCTGGAGAGCGAAACGTTGCCACAATAAAATGTCACAATAGTTGCATCTGTGACCATTTACATAACATTGTACGTAATTCTACCAACATTATTACAAGAGTTGTGTACACTTGGAAGACTGTCTCCCAGACGTACACGACCTGTCGTGAGCGGCAACACTGACTCTCTGGATTCATTCTCAAATAAATCAGACACACGAGTGAAAAGGGCTGGGTTTGATTAGTACCCGAGATACTGAAGCGAATTCTTGGGCAGTTTTGGAAAAGGGTTGGACAAATGTGTAGGTGGGAGTGTCGTATATAACTGCGTAACACTTCTGCAATGTTTATACACTTTAATCGTTATGATTCCAACGATTTGTCATTGTAAGTTAAGTAAGAGTCAATGTTGCAACACTGAAGAACAACAACAAGAAGAGGAACAAGAAGAAGAATCTATATAATAATCCATAATATTCGCCTCAGGTAAATTTAAAGTAAAGTAAAATAAATTTGAATTAAATTATTGAGCTGGCCCAATGTCTCTAACTTATTGGTTATAACTGACCATACTTTATAAAGTAGTGGAGGGGTAAGCCAGTGGAAGGCCTCGGTCAGATGACCAAAAGCTCCAGCTGTGGGTCATCATAGGACTAAGACCATCGTCACGAAACACTTGTCCTGTTTCCTGACAAACCTTACCTAACCTAACCTGTCCTAACCTAACTTAACCTAACCTAACCTAACCTGTCCTAACCTAACCTAACCTAAACTAACCTAACCTAACCTAACCTAACTTAACCTAACTTAACCTAACGTAACCTAACTTAACCTAACCTAACCTAACCTGTCCTAACCTAACCTAACCTAAACTAACCTAACCTAACCTAACCTAACTTAACCTAACTTAACCTAACGTAACCTAACTTAACCTAACCTAACCTAACCTGTCCTAACCTAACCTAACCTAAACTAACCTAACCTAACCTAACCTAACTTAACCTAACTTAACCTAACGTAACCTAACTTAACCTAACCTAACCTAAATTAACCTAACCTAAACTAACCTAACGTAAACTAACCTAACCTAAACTAACCTAACCTGTCCTAACCTAACTTAACCTAACCTAACCTAACCTGTCCTAACCTAACCTAACCTGTCCTAACCTAACCTAACCTAAACTAACCTAACCTAACCTCACCTAACCTAACCTAACCTAACCTAACCTAACCTAACCTAACCTAACCTAACCTAAACTAACCTAACCTAACCTAACCTAACCTAACCTAACTTAACCTAACGTAACCTAACTTAACCTAACCTAACCTAAATTAACCTAACCTAAACTAACCTAACGTAAACTAACCTAACCTAAACTAACCTAACCTGTCCTAACCTAACTTAACCTAACCTAACCTAACCTAACCTGTCCTAACCTAACCTAACCTAAACTAACCTAACCTAACCTAACCTAACTTAACCTAACTTAACCTAACGTAACCTAACTTAACCTAACCTAACCTAAATTAACCTAACCTAAACTAACCTAACTTAAACTAACCTAACCTAAACTAACCTAACCTGTCCTAACCTAACTTAACCTAACCTAACCTAACCTGTCCTAACCTAACCTAACCTGTCCTAACCTAACCTATCCTAAACTAACCTAACCTAACCTAACTTAACCTAACTTAACCTAACGTAACCTAACTTAACTTAACCTAACCTAAACTAACCTAACCTAAACTAACCTAACCTAACCTAAACTAACCTAACCTGTCCTAACCTAACTTAACCTAACCTAACCTAAACTAACCTAGCCTAAACTAACCTAACTTAACCTAACGTAACGTAACCTAACCTAACATAACCTAGCCTAACTGACAGAAGGTTACAGGTCAACACTACAGTCTCCTCGGGTCAATGGCTGGTCGATATTAATTGTAATATCATATTAGCTTTATGGATTTCTGTTATATTCCCAGAGGGGAGTGTTTACTGAGTCACAAACTAATAATAACAGAAATAAATTTGTCTCTCGAGTCATTGAGGAGGTGTTCATAGTGTTCACAGTGTTCATAGTGTGTTCACAGTGTGTTCACAGTGTTCTCAGTGTTCTTAGTGTTCACAGTGTGTTCACAGTGTGTTCACAGTGTGTTCACAGTGTTCTCAGTGTTCACAGTGTTCTCAGTGTTCAGTGTTACAGTGTTCACAGTGTTCTCAGTGTTCACAGTGTTCTCAGTGTTCTCAGTGTTCTCAGTGTTCACAGTGTGTTCACAGTGTGTTCACAGTGTGTTCACAGTGTTCTCAGTGTTCTCAGTGTTCTCAGTGTTATCAGTGTTCACAGTGTGTTCACAGTGTGTTCACAGTGTGTTCACAGTGTTCTCAGTGTTCTCAGTGTTCACAGTGTGTTCACAGTGTTCTCAGTGTTCACAGTGTTCTCAGTGTTCTCAGTGTTCACAGTGTGTTCACAGTGTGTTCACAGTGTTCAGAGTGATAAACCCGTGTGGCTCACATGTGGAGACTGGTGTGTGTGTGTGTGTGTGTGTGTGTGTGAGTGTGTGTGTGTATGTTGCTGTAGTTTGCAATGGTGTTGTGTACTCACCTATTTGTGGTTGCAGGGGTCGATACATAGCTCCTGGCCCCGCCTCTTCACTGATCGCTACTAGGTCCTCTCTCCTGCTCCATGAGGTTTATCAAACCTCGTCTTAAAACTATGTATGGTTCCTCCTCCACTAGTCACTTCAGGCTATTCCACTTCCTGACAACTCTATGACTGAAGAAATACTTCCTAACATCCCTGTGACTTATCTAAGTCTTAACTTCAGTTGACCCTGTCTGTGTTCTCTCTGGAACATCCTGTCTCTGACCTGTCGATTGTGTGTGTGTGTGTGTGTGTGTGTGTGTGTGTGTATGTGTGTACTCACCTAATTGTACTCACCTATTGTGGTTGCAGGGGTCGAGACTAGTTCCTGGCCCCGCCTCTTCGCTGTCCGCTACTGGGTACTCTCTCCTTGCTCCATGAGCTTTATCATACCTGTCTTAAAACTATGTATGGTTCCTGCCTCCACTATATCTTCCAGACTATTCCACTTCCTGACTACTCTTGGCTGAAGAAATGCTTCCTAACATCCCTTGACTCATCTGAGTCTTCAGCTTCCAGTTGTGTCCCCTTGTTTCTGTGTTCCCTCTCTGGAACATCCTGTCCTGTCTACCTTGTCGATTCCCGCAGTATTTTGTATGTCGTTATCATGTCTCCTCTGACCCTTCTTTCCTCTAGTGTTGTTAGTCCTATTTCCCTCAACCTTTCTTCATAGGACAGACCCCTGAGTTGTGGAACTAGCCTTGTCGCAAACCTTTGCACTTTCTCTAATTTCCTTACGTGCTTGACCAGGTGTGGGTTCCAGACTGGTCCTGCATATTCTAGTATGGGCCTGACGTACACGGTGTACAATGTCTTGAACGATTCCTTGTTAAGGTAACGGAACGCTAATCTTAGGTTTGCCAGTCGCCCATATGCTGCCGCAGTTATCTGGTTGATGTGTGCCTCCGGAGACGTACTTGGCGTTATACTCACCCCAAGGTCTTTCTCCTTTGCCGAGGTTTGTAGCCTGTGTGTGTGTCTGTGTGTGTGACCTAATTAATGTTTGCATAAATAACTCATTACGATTGTGACCAGATATAAACATTTAAATAGTTCATTACCCTTGTAACTTGTTCAGTTATCAAAACTTTGGGGCCCAGTCCCTGGACCCATTATGTATTTCTGTAATATTTTGACTCCCGCCCACACCATGGGTATGAGGTGCATAATAAACATACTAACCTAACCTAACTACTTGCTGGTGGACACAGTGTTGAGGCTAGACTCTTGGACGTACATGGTTTAGAGCAGCGAGTGATACGTCACCTAATTTTTTAGTGATAGCTGCAATAAGCTGCAATAAGCTGCAATAAGAGGAAAAACGAAGTCAAATGGGTTACAAAGAGGATGGAATAAATGGGTAAAGAAATGTGAAGGTGAAGAACTGAGGGAGACAGTGGGAGATATAAGCAACTATTAGAGGAAATGTGGGATAGAAAGAGTACAGGTAATGAGGGGATTGCTGAGGTATGGGATAGATTTAAGAAAATAATGAAAGAGTATCAAGGAAAAGTTTGTGAGGGCGGGTGTGAGTGGTGAAAGAAATGACTGGTGGAATAATGAGGTCAAGAATGTGATACTGAGTTCAGTATTGAGTCTTGTTCAAGCCCACTTGTCACACATGCCCACTTGTAACACATGCCCACTTGTCACACATGCCCACTTGTAACACATGCCCACTTGTCACACATGCCCACTTGTAACACATGCCCACTGTACAGTACCCACTGTCACACAGCCCACTTGTCACACAGCCACTTGTCACAAAGCCCACTTGTCACACATGCCCACTTGTCACACAAGCCCACTTGTCACACAAGCCCACTTGTCACACAAGCCCACTTGTCACACAAGCCCACTTGTCACACATGCCCACTTGTCACACATGCCCACTTGTCACACATGCCCACTTGTCACACATGCCCACTTGTCACACATGCCCACTTGTCACACATGCCCACTTGTCACACATGCCCACTTGTCACACAAGCCCACTTGTCACACATGCCCACTTGTCACACATGCCCACTTGTCACACAAGCCCACTTGTCACACATGCCACTACTGCCTTGTCACACATGCCCACTTGTCACACATGCCCACTTGTCACACATGCCCACTTGTCACACATGCCCACTTGTCACACATGCCCACTTGTCACACACTTGTCACCATGCCACTTGTCACACATGCCCACTTGTCACACATGCCCACTTGTCACACAAGCCCACTTGTCACACAAGCCCACTTGTCACACAAGCCCACTTGTCACACATGCCCACTTGTCACACATGCCCACTTGTCACACATGCCACTTGCCCACACATGCCCCCACTTGTCACACATGCCCACTTGTCACACAAGCCCACTTGTCACACAAGCCCACTTGTCACACATGCCCACTTGTCACACATGCCCACTTGTCACACAAGCCCACTTGTCACACATGCCCACTTGTCACACATGCCCACTTGTCACACAAGCCCACTTGTCACACAAGCCCACTTGTCACAATGCCCACTTGTCACACATGCCCACTTGTCACACATGCCCACTTGTCACACATGCCCACTTGTTCACACACATGCCCACTTGTCACACATGCCCACTTGTCACACATGCCCACTTGTCACACATGCCCACTTGTCACACATGCCCACTTGTCACACATGCCCACTTGTCACACATGCCCACTTGTCACACATGCCCACTTGTCACACATGCCCACTTGTCACACATGCCCACTTGTCACACATGCCCACTTGTCACACATGCCCACTTGTCACACATGCCCACTTTGATGTATTTTCCCAGGTTATTATTACAACGGACCAAAGAATAATTAACTCCTTCATGTTACTTATTCTTTATTGCACTGTAATGTCTTCCTTGTTATTCCTGGTTACTCCACTAGTGTTTGTCCTGGTGTCTTGTGTGGTAGTGTGTCAAATGTCTTCTTACAGTCCAAGTACCAGGCAGTCAAATCCCATCCCTCTCTCTCTCTCTCTCTCTCTCTCTCTCTCTCTCTCTCTCTCTCCTCCTTTTGCTACCTTGTTACAGACAACAATGACATCCCTGCTATGATTCTTTCTGTGTTTATTTTCATAAGGTATCCAAAACTCATTACGCTAACACCCACAGTCCTCTTGTATTCTATTTCCCTTCTATCAGATGCACTTAAGGTTAATATTAGATCTAACCTTGCTGGTTCGTTCCTCTTTGATCGTCCTCCAGACATTCTACCACAGAAAATGTATTGCCACCACTTCTATATCTTAGCCCTCCATGTTTTCAGTCTGCCATTTCTTTCGGCTTATTTCCTATTGGTTAAAATATGCCATGATGAGTAGGTTTTCCATCATGATATGGTGTCCACCAAGCTGTGTTTTTGTCATCTTATTCCTGAGTTGATCTTCATGTATTTACTGGTGGGATGTACATCACTGCTATCACCACCTCAGATCTTCCAGTCTTCAGTGTTAGATACCTTACTCACTCCCTTCTGTTTATTTCTCTCATCTCCTAAAGACTACTTTCTGATCAGTAGTGTTGCTCAGCTCCCTCCCCCATTATCTTTACCCTTTCCCATAGCTCGATATCCTGCTGGGAATATTGCATGTCATGTTTCTGTGGGAGCTATGATATATTGGGTTGTCTCCACTATTCTCTCATTCCAGTCATAACTCTTGGTTTGTTAATCCATCTGCATTTGTGCACCATATTTTCAGTTCCTTTTTCCTTAATGTATTGTGGTTGGGTGTCCCGGAGTCCTGATCCTTGCCTAGGGGTCAGGGAAGGAGCAGCAAAAGTAAATACAATACAATACAAGTTTATTTCAGCATCATACATTGTTTACACAGAAATGGTTGACACTTGAGTGTATGGTGAAAGTCCCATAGTGATGCAGAGCATTTCTGACCACGAAGTACTGTTAAGGGTGGTTGAGGGCACCTCTTATGATGGACGTGGACAGCATTGTTGATGTGCGTAAGAGAATGGAAGATGGGCTGTGGTTGACTTTCAGTTGTGTGTGTGTGTGTGTGTGTGTACTCACCTAATTGTGATTGCAGGGGTCGATTCATAGCTCCTGGCCCCGCCTCTTCACTGGTCGCTACTAGGTCACTCTTCCTGCACCATGAGCTTTATCATACCTCTTCTTAAAGCTATGTATGGATCCTGCCTCCTAGGTGTGGGTTCCAAACCGGTGCTGCATACTCCAATATAGGCTTAACGTACACAGTGTACAGTGTCCTGAATGATTCCTTATTAAGATGTCGGAATGCTGTTCTTAGGTTTGCTAGGCGCCCATATGCTGCAGCAGTTATTTGGTTGATGTGCGCCTCAGGAGATGTGCTCGGTGTTATACTCACCCCAAGATCCTTTTCCTTGAGTGATGTTTGTAGTCTCTGGCCCCCTAGACTGTACTCCATCTGTGGTCTTCTTTGCCCTTCCCCAATCTTCATGACTTTGCGCTTGGTGGGGTTGAACTCCAGGAGCAAGTTTCTGGACCAGCCCTGCAGCCTGTCCAGATCCCTTTGTAGTTCTGCCTGGTCCTCGTCAGATTGAATTCTTCTCATCAACTCCACATCATCTGCAAACAGGGACACTTCTGAATCTAATCCTTCCGTCATGTCGTTCACAAATACCAGAAACAGCACTGGTCCTAGGACTGACCCGTGTGGTACACCGCTCGTCACAGGCACCCACTCTGACACCTCGCCACGTACCATGACTCGCTGTTGTCTTCCTGACAGGTATTCCCTGATCCATTGCAGTGCCTTCCCTGTTATCCCTGCCTGGTCCTCCAGCTTTTGCACTAATCTATTGTGTGGAACTGTGTCAACCGCCTCCTTACAGTCCAAGAAAATGCAATTTACCCACCCCTCTCTTTCTTATCTTACTGGTGTCCCCCTGTCATAGAACTCTAGTAAGTTTGTGACACAGGATTTCCCGTCCTTAAAACCGTGTTGGCAGTCGTTGATAAGCACATTCCTTTCTAGGTTCTCCACCACTCTCCTTCTGATAATCTTCTCCATGACCCTGCATACTATACATGTCAGTGACACTGGTCTGTAGCTTAATGTTTCATGTCTGTCTCTTTTTTTAAAAATTGGGACCTCAGGTATCATATGATATATGTGACACAGGTAGTCGCCCTGTTTCGATAGATGTATAGAAGATTGTTGTTAAGGGTACACATAGCGCCTCTGCTCCCTCTCTCAGAACCCTTGGAGAGATGTTATCCGGCCCCATCACCTTTGAGGTATCTAGCTCGCTTAGCAGCCTCTTCACCTCTTCCTCGGTTGTATATATTGTGTCCAACACTTAATGGTGTACCCCACCTCTCCGTCTTTCTGGAGTCCCTTCTGTTTCCTCTGTGAACACTTCTTTAAATCTCATGTTGAGTTCCTCACACACTTCGCGGTCGTTTCTTGTGATCTCCCCTCCTTCCTTCCTTAGCCTGATCACCTGGTCCTTGACTGTTGTTCTCCTGATGTGGCTGTACAACAGCTTTGGGTCAGATTTGACTTTCGCTGCTATGTCATTTTCATATTGTCGTTGGGCCTCCCTTCTTACCTGTGCATATTCATTTCTGGCTCTACGACTGCTCTCCTTATTCTCCTGGGTCCTTTGCCTTCTATACTTCTTCCATTCTCTTGCACACTTGGTTTTGGCCTCCCTGCACCTTTGGGTGAACCACGGGCTCATCCTGGCATTCTCGTTATTCCTGTTACCCTTGGGTGCAAACCTCTCTTCAGCTTCCTTGCATATTGTTGTCACATATTCCATCATCTCGTTTACTGACTTTCCTGCCAGTTCTGTCTCACTGAACCCCGTGCTGGAAATTCCTCATGCATGTGTAGTCCCCTCTCTTGTAGTTTGGCTTCATTCGTCCTGCCCTTCCTGCTTCCCTCTCCACTTGTAGCTCTACTATGTATTCGAAGCTCAGAACCACGTGATCACTGGCCCCGAGGGGTCTTTGTGTGTGTGTAGGAAGAGGGGGAGCTATGGAGTGAACCGGCCTCGCACCCACGGTCAGTTAGTGCTGATATTACCCTCCCCTCCTGCGACGCACCATGACACAGAGAGGCATAAAGATTCCTCATTTAGAAACTGCTCTTAACTGGAAAGATTAGTGAAAGCCATGACTACGACCTGGCCGCCATGCATATTTACCGAGCATTCCCGACCCTCCCAGCAGCTATCTGCCTGGAGTCTACCTGAAGGGTATTTCGGGGGTCAACGCCCCCGCGGTCCAGTCCATGACCAGGCCTTGCGGGGAATCAGGGCTTGATCAACCAGTCTGTTACTGTTGCCCGCACGTAATCCAACGGACGAACCACAGCCCGGCTGATCAGATACTGACTTTAGTTGCCTGTCCAGCTCGCTCTTGAAGATAGCCAGGGGTCTTGAAGACAGCCAGGGGTCTTGAAGACAGCCAGGGGTCTTGAAGACAGCCAGGGGTCTTGAAGACAGCCAGGGGTCTTGAAAACAGCCAGGAAGGTCTTGAAGACAGCCAGGGGTCTTGAAGACAGCCAGGGGTCTTGAAGACAGCCAGGGGTCTTGAAGACAGCCAGAGGGGTCTTGAAGACTGCCAGGGGTCTATTGGTAATCCCTCCTTATGTATGTTGGGAGGCAATTGAACTGTGTTATCTCTTAATGTACTCATGGCACCCCTGGTTTTCTTTCTGGGGGATGGGGGGTGTTGCACTGTCTGCCGAGTCTTTTGCTTTCGTAGGGAGTGAGTTCAGTGTGCAGATTTGAGACCAGTCCCTCTAAGATTTTCCAGGTGTAAGCTAGAGGGCAGCTCCAGCTCCCATACCCTCCATCTTACTCAGTGTGGATGCAAATAGTATACTGCTGACAATATTAAAGAAAAGATATACATTGCAGTCTTGTTGTGCAACGCAGTCTTGTTGTGCAACGCAGTCTTGTTGTGCAACGCAGTCTTGTTGTGCAACGTAGTCTTGTTGTGCAACGCAGTCTTGTTGTGCAACGCAGTCTTGTTGTGCAACGCAGTCTTGTTGTGCAACGCAGTCTTGTTGTGCAACGCAGTCTTGTTGTGCAACGCAGTCTTGTTGTGCAACGCAGTCTTGTTGTGCAACGCAGTCTTGTTGTGCAACGCAGTCTTTACTGAACTTGCAGTGAACTGAGATTAGATTTTGATATTGCCACTGAGGTGGCTAGCTGACCGTGTACCTCATATCCATCCTGTGTATGGTAGTGGCTAGCTGACCGTGTACCTTATATCCATCCTGTGTATGGTAGTGGCTAGCTGACCGTGTACCTTATATCCATCCTGTGTATGGTAGTGGCTAGCTGACCGTGTACCTTATATCCATCCTGTGTATGGTAGTGGCTAGCTGACCGTGTACCTCATATCCATCCTGTGTATGGTAGTGGCTAGCTGACCGTGTACCTTATATCCATCCTGTGTATGGTAGTGGCTAGCTGACCGTGTACCTTATATCCATCCTTTGTATGGTAGTAGCTAGCTGACCGTGTACCTTATATCCATCCTGTGTATGGTAGTGGCTAGCTGACCGTGTACCTTATATCCATCCTGTGTATGGTAGTGGCTAGCTGACCGTGTACCTTATATCCATCCTGTGTATGGTAGTGACTAGCTGACCGTGTACCTTATATCCATCCTGTGTATGGTAGTGGCTAGCTGACCGTGTACCTTACATCCATCCTGAGTATGGTAGTGGCTAGCTGACCGTGTACCTTATATCCATCCTGTGTATGGTAGTGGCTAGCTGACCGTGTACCTTATATCCATCTTGTGTATGGTAGTGGCTAGCTGACCGTGTACCTTATATCCATCCTGTGTATGGTAGTGGCTAGCTGATCGTGTACCTTATATCCATCCTGTGTATGGTAGTGGCTAGCTGACCGTGTACCTTATATCCATCCTGTGTATGGTAGTGGCTAGCTGACCGTGTACCTTATATCCATCCTGTGTATGGTAGTGGCTAGCTGACCGTGTACCTTATATCCATCCTGTGTATGGTAGTGGCTAGCTGACCGTGTACCTTATATCCATCCTGTGTATGGTAGTGGCTAGCTGACCGTGTACCTTATATCCATCCTGTGTATGGTAGTGGCTAGCTGACCGTGTACCTTATATCCATCCTGTGTATGGTAGTGGCTAGCTGACCGTGTACCTTATATCCATCCTGTGTATGGTAGTGGCTAGCTGACCGTGTACCTTACATCCATGAGAGAAGGTGATAAACCCGTACATCTTATCGATCATTCCACTTCAGAGGTAGAACGAGGGCCAGGCTGTTAACACCTGGGAAAGTCTTAATAAACACCTGAAAGTCTTAATTAAGGCCTGAAAGTCTTAATTAAGACCTAAAAGTCTTAATAAACACCTAATTAAGGCCTGAAAGTCTTAATTAAGACCTAAAAGTCTTAATAAACACCTAATTAAGGCCTGAAAGTCTTAATTAAGACCTAAGACGGTGCTGGGGGCGCTGACCCCCAGCACCATTAAGTATAACAAATATACTTGTAAGGTGATATACGACGTTTTATCACTATACACGCCTAGGCAGCCTTAGATGTTTCGCCCGTCATTTGCAAATCAACTGTGAATAAAGTGTTGTGAACACATGTCCTCTGAAGAGGACCCACTTCTGGGATCATCTGAAGAGGATCTCCTCCTGTGATCCTCTGAAGAGGACCCCTGAAGAGGGTCGAAATATACAGACCAATTAATCTCCCGAGTTTCTGTCTGCACGTAGGTTATTATTGAACATTATTTATAATATACAAGAATAAAGGAGCACTGCATCAGGCCTACTGGCCCATGCTAGGAAAGTTCAACTCACACCCACTCATGTAGCATGGGCAAGTGGGCCTGGTGCAGTGCTCCTTTTGTGCCTGACATTATTATTATAATGATTATTTTAGTAATAATAATAATAATTATTATTATTATTATAGTAATAATACCTGGAGTATACCTGGAGAGGGTTCCGGGGGTCAACGCCCCCGCGGCCCGGTCTGTGACCAGGCCTCATGGTGGATCAGGGCCTGATCAACCCGGCTGTTACTGTTGGCCGCACGCAAACCGACGTACGAACCACAGCCCGGTTGGTCAGGTACTGACTTTAGGTGCTTGTCCAGTGCCTGCTTAAAGACAGCCAGGGGTCTATTGGTAATCCCCCTAATGTATGCAGGGAGGCAGTTGAACAGTCTTGGGCCCCTGACACTTATTGTGTTGTCTCTTATCGTGCTAGTGGCACCCCTGCTTTTCACTGGGGGGATGTTGCATCGTCTGCAGAGTCTTTTGCTTTCATAGGGAGTGATTTTCGTGTGCAAGTTTGGTACTAATCTCTCAGGTTCAAGACGAAAGCGTTCCCAATAATTTAGGTGTTTTACTGGCTCAATGTGAGCCGTAAACGATCTCTGTATTTGTTCCAGCTCTGAACATAAAGGACATGCCCAGTTTGGGCCAAAAGGCCTGCTTTAGGAACTTCAAGCGTTCCCAGTAATTGAGGTGTTTTATCGCAGTTATGTGTGCCGTGAAGGTTCTCTGTACATTTTCTAGGTCAGCAATTTCACCTGCCTTGAAAGGTGCAGTTAGTGCACAGCAATATTCCAACCTAGATAGAACAAGTGACCTGAAGAGTGTCATCATTGACTTGGCATCCCTAGTTTTGAAGGTTCTCATTATCCATCCTGTCATTTTTCTAGCAGATGCGATTGATACAATGTTATGGTCTTTGAAGGTGAGATCTTCTGACATGATCACTCCCAGGTCTTTTACATTAGTTTTTCCCTCTATGGTGTGGTTGGAATTTGTTTTACACTCCGATGTAGTTTTGATTTCCTCACATTTTCCATATCGGAGTAATTGAAATTTCTCATCATTGAACTTCATATTGTTGACGTCCGCCTGAAGTCTTGCAGTGTCTTCAATGGTGGACACTGTCATGCAAATTCGGGTGTCATCTGCAAAGGAAGACACGGCGCTGTGGCTTATATCCCTGTCTATGTCAGATGTGAGGATGAGGAACGAGATGGGAGCGAGTACTGTGCCTTGTGGAACAGCTTTTCATTGTAGCTGCCTCAGACTTTACTCTGTTTACTACTACCCTTTGTGTTTTATTTGTTAGGAAATTATAGATCTATTTACCAACTTTTCCTGGTATTCCTTTATCACGTATTTTGTGTGTTATTACACCATGGTCACACTTGTCAAAGGCTTTTGCAAAGTTTGTATATATAACATCTGCATTTTGTTTATCTTCTAGAGCATCCAGGACCTTGTCGTAGTGGTCCAGTAGTTGGGAAAGACAGGAGTGACCTGCTCTAAACCCATGCTGCCCTGTGTTGTGTAATTGATGGTTATCTAGATGAGTGGCGATCTTGCTTCTTAGAACACTTTCAAAGATTTTTATGATATGGGACGTTAGCGCTATTGGCCTGTAGTTCTTTGCCATTGCTTTACTGCCGCCTTTGTGGAGTGGGGCTATGTCTGTTGTTTTTAGTAACTGCGGGACGACCCCAGTGTCCATGCTCCCTCTCCATAGGATGTTAAAAGCACGTGATAGGGGCTTCTTGCAGTTCTTGATGAACACGGAGTTCCATGAGTCTGGGCCTGGAGCAAAGTGCATGGGCATGTCATTTATCGCCTTTTCGAAGCCATTTGGCGTCAGGATAATGTCTGATAGGTTTGCGTCTACCAAATTCTGTGGTACTCTCATAAAAAATTCATTTAGGTCTTCGACTCTCCGCCTGGTTAGTGCCTCGCTGAAAACTGAGTCATCCTGGACTAAGTCACTCATTTTCTTGTTGTCATCTGTGAAGGACCCATCCCGGTGAAGTAGGGGCCCAATACTGGTTGTTGTACGACCCATCCCGGTGAAGTAGGGGCCCAATACTGGTTGTTGTAGGACCCATCCCGGTGAAGTAGGGGCCCAATACTGGTTGTTGTAGGACCCATCCCGGTGAAGTAGGGGCCCAATACTGGTTGTTGTAGGACTCATCCCGGTGAAGTAGGGGCCCAATACTGGATGTTGTAGGACCCATCCCGGTGAAGTAGGGGCCCAATACTGGTTGTTGTAGGACCCATCCCGGTGAAGTAGGGGCCCAATACTGGTTGTTGTAGGACCCATCCCGGTGAAGTAGGGGCCCAATACTGGTTGTTGTAGGACCCATCCCGGTGAAGTAGGGCCCAATACTGGTTGTTGTAGGACCCATCCCGGTGAAGTAGGGGACCAATACTGGTTGTTGTAGGACCCATCCCGGTGAAGTAGGGGCCCAATACTGGTTGTTGTAGGACCCATCCCGGTGAAGTAGGGGCCCAATACTGGATGTTGTAGGACCCATCCCGGTGAAGTAGGGGCCCAATACTGGTTGTTGTAGGACCCATCCCGGTGAAGTAGGGGCCCAATACTGGTTGTTGTAGGACCCATCCCGGTGAAGTAGGGGCCCAATACTGGTTGTTGTAGGACCCATCCCGGTGAAGTAGGGGCCCAATACTGGTTGTTGTAGGACCCATCCCGGTGAAGTAGGGGACCAATACTGGTTGTTGTAGGACCCATCCCGGTGAAGTAGGGGCCCAAAACTGGTTGTTGTAGGACCCATCCCGGTGAAGTAGGGGCCCAATACTGGATGTTGTAGGACCCATCCCGGTGAAGTAAGGGCCCAATACTGGTTGTTGTAGGACCCATCCCTGTGAAGTAGGGGCCCAATACTGGTTGTTGTAGGACCCATCCCGGTAAAGTAGGGGCCCAATACTGGTTGTTGTAGGACCCATCCCGGTGAAGTAGGGGCCCAATACTGGTTGTTGTAGGACCCATCCCGGTGAAGTAGGGGCCCAATACTGGATGTTGTAGGACCCATCCCGGTGAAGTAGGGCCCAATACTGGATGTTGTAGGACCCATCCCGGTGAAGTAGGGGCCCAATAATGGTTGTTGTAGGACCCATCCCGGTGAAGTAGGGGCCCAATACTGGTTGTTGTAGGACCCATCCCGGTGAAGTAGGGGCCCAATACTGGTTGTTGTAGGACCCATCCCGGTGAAGTAGGGGCCCAATACTGGTTGTTGTAGGACCCATCCCGGTGAAGTAGGGGCCCAATACTGGTTGTTGTAGGACCCATCCCGGTGAAGTAGGGCCCAATACTGGATGTTGTAGGACCCATCCCGGTGAAGTAGGGGCCCAATACTGGTTGTTGTAGGACCCATCCCGGTGAAGTAGGGGCCCAAAACTGGTTGTTGTTCTCGACTTTGATTTGGCATAAGAAAAGAAATACTTTGGGTTTCTTCCAATTTCATTTATGATTATAATAATAATAATTATTACGATTATAATTATTATTGTTATAATAATAATAATTATTATTATTATTATTAAGGTTGTGGCGTCAGTGACGCTGCTCGCGAATTTATTCCACTTACAACTCTATTGGTAAAGCAATTCTTCCCTGTATCCTTTCTATATTTAGTGGGTCTATTGCATTGTTGCTTCGGTGTCAGGTTCTCATGTTGCAGCTGACTAAGGTAATCATGGCGCCGCTGCTGTGTTGCAACATTCATGGCGAGCAAATATTTGTCAGTGAGAGGAAGTTGATGAGACGAGGATGAGGAGGAGGAGACTAGCATGCTACTAATGTTAATATTTTACACTAACATGTTAGTTGCTGAAATATGACCCATGCTTCCTCAACATGCAGAGCGGGTCGCACCTCCACCAATCACCGTCAGAGGAGTCTCTCCTATAGGGGCGGCGTCGACCAATCAGGGAGCACCACGAGCGTTAAAGGTGGGAGATCGATTCGTCAACAAATACAAAACTAGTTGACAGTGACGGTGGAGCTCAGTCGTCCCTGAGAGGGCGTCAGGGAAGGTGTTAGTGGAGGTTATATGTTGCATAAATTAGGTGTATTTTCCTCGTTATGGTCCTGAAATGGCATCCTAGAAGCCCACCCTCCTCTACCTCAATGCATGGAGGTCATGAAATTAAAATCAATATATAAAATAATGCCTGGTTGTACTCGCTTATATTTAGTTGCAGGAGTCTAACCTAGTGAGCCATGGTGTCTAAAGCTCTCGCTTCACACACGGAGGGCCCGGGTTCGATTACCGGCGGGGTGGAAATATTTCGACGTGTTTCTTTACACCTGTTGTCTTGTTCACCTAGCAGCAAATAGGTACCTGGGTGTTAGTCGACTGGTGTGGGTCGCATCCTGGGGGACAAGATTGAGGACCCCAATGTAAATAAGACAGACAGTCCTCGATGACGCACTGACTTGCTTGGGTTATCCTGGGTGGCTAACCCTCCGGAGTTAAAAATCCGAAGAAATCTTGTCTTATCTTTATCTTAATGTCGTGCCGAATAGGTAAAACTGGTCAATTAGCAAGAACTCATTTAAAATTAATTTCTTTCTCATATTTTCTCTTATACGTTTAAAGATATATTTTATTTATTTATTTTAATGTAAAAATTAATAATTTTGTATCAAAAGAACCTTAGAAAGCTTACCTAACCTTATAACAAGGGTAATTTAATTTAGCCTAATCCAACTAAATATATTTTAGATAAGTTTACAGTAATTTAATAAACAAACAATGAAATATATTTTTTTCGTTAGGTTCAGAAGAATTTTCGCGAAATTATTGCATACACAAATTTTCACTTGTCTTATTCGGCAAGAAGAGCGTTGCTATTTAAGCCAAAATAGCAAGTTTTTACCTATTCGGCACGACATATATATGGAGGGAGGGGGTAAAAGAGGTTTTGTGTACAAGGGGCTTGGACATGCAGCAGGCATGTGTGAGCATGTTAGACAGGAGTGAATGGAAACAAATGGTTTTCGGGACCTGACGAGCTGTTGGAGTGTGAGCAGGGTAATATTTTGTGAAGGAATTCGGGGAAACCGGTTAGCTGGACTTGAGTCCTGGAGGTGGGAAGTTCAATGCCTGAATTAAAGGAGGGGTTTGGGATATTGGCTTTTTGGAGTGACAACTAAACTGTCATGTCTGGGCGCCTCTGCAAAGACAGTGATTATGTGTGAATGATGGTGAAAGTGTTTCATTTTTGGGCCACCCTGCCTCGGTGGGAGACGGCCGACGTGTTAAAAAATATATACAAGAGCAGAGTGATGTGCTATATTTTTTTAATATATATATATATATATATATATATATATATATATATATATATATATATATATATATATATATATATATATATATATATATATATATATATATATATATATATATATATATATATATATATATATATATATATATATATATATATATATATATATTATATATATATATATATATATATATATATATATATATATATATATATATATATATATATATATATATATATATATATATATATATATATATATATATATATATATATATATATATATATATATTTTATATATTATTTACGGTGTTTGTAGTAAATGAAAGTGTAAAGATGTATTAGTTTAAGTGTTGAGTTTGAGAAGGTGTATCACCAGTGTTTGTTTACATCCACGATGGCGTTCGGGTTGTTCAGTCTGGTGGAGGCCATAGTTCTCTGTGTTAATGCTGTTTGTATCCTTAATGAAGAGAGATTCTTATCTAAATGTGAGTATACAGCTCGTATGTATTGTGCTGTGATGATAAGTCTTAGAGTGTGCTTAGTAGAGTTTCCTGCAGTCGTAAACCCTCAACTAACCCTTGATGCTGGTGAGGGGATCTTGATTCAAGATTCCCTCATGGGTTGTTCCTTGATGCTGGTGAGAGGATCTTGATTCAGTGATCCCTCACGGGTGGTTCCATGATGTTGGTTATGGGATCTTGATTCAGGGATCCCTCAAAGGAGGTTCCTTGATGCTGGTAATGGGATCTTGATTCAAGGTTTCCTCCAGGAGGTTCCTTGATGCTGGTGACAGGATCATTATTCAAGGTTTCTTCCAGGGAGATTCCTTGATGCTGATGAGGGGATCTTGATTCAAGAATCCCTCAAGGAAGGTTCCTTAGTGGGAGATCTTGATTCAAGGACCCAAGAAAGGCTAAATTTATGGCCTTTGAACTGGTATTATGTATGCACTTTACTGTAAGTTTATTTAGGCACAGGTACACATAAGTTTAATTATCATACGTAGTGTAAATTATCTAGGATAACCCAAAAAAAGTCAGTGACATTTTTATGTTAAAGCTGAATGGGTTATACAGCACTGTGGGTAGGGGTATGCTAGGGATAGTTGTTGGGGTTAGTGAGTGTAAACTTGAAATCATAGCGCAGTAGATTAGTTTCCATTAAAAAGTCAGAGTTTGCATTAGTGGTGGGGCTTTCTGCAAGATCAGTTAGTGTTGTTGATGTTGGAAGTAAATCCTGCATGCCTGCTGTTATTTAGGATAGTCTTTTAAGATGTGGTGGACTGACGATGCAGTTCAACAGTCTTTGGAGAGCAGTGCTGATCGTGTCTCCACTTGGTGACCACATGTGTCTCATGTCCGATTTGTAAGTATGAGAGTGCACTTTCCCAAACCAGACAGTGGGGAGATAACCAGACTCCTAATCATTATCTGTTTGAAAGCCATTAATTGCATTCTAACTCTGACCAACGTTGTTACCAGCAGTTACTGAGAGAATACTGAAAAGTAGTCAAAGAAAGGAAGACAACTGCAGAAAACTGGGAGGTCATGAATAGGTGATTGAGAGGCTGAGTCGTCTTGTCAGTGTGTCCAGGGACCCAGCCAAAAAAGATTGCTTTGTGTTAACTAGAAATGCAACATAGCCAGAGTTGTATACGGAGAACAGTAGGAGGCGGGGGTTGAATTGCTGGACAAGTTGTAGCACTTTTTGAAAGTCAGAAATTACCGCAAATGACAAGACAGACATAGTCACTATGTGCATAATAGCTGTGAGAATTGCATATACAGTGGTACCTCGGTTAACGATATTTTTTCATTCCAGAATGCTGTTCAAGTGCCATTACCAAACGAATTTATCCCCATTAGGAATAATGTAAAATAGACTAGTCCTTTTAGAGCCCCCAAAAATACACTTACAAAAGCATTTAAGAAAATAAACTTACATAAAAGGGTGAGTTTGGGGACCATCGTTAACCGAGGTACCACTGTAACTCTTATGGTTTTTAGCTTTAATTATGACTAAAATGCTTTGCATTATGTGGGGGGTTGTAGAACTTTTTTTTATTGAAAAGTATCCCAGTGTATTTTCAAAATAGTGTTATTTGTTAAATTGGTTTTGTAATTATTATTGTTATAACTGTATTATTCCTATGGCATATAAGTACAATAATCTATTTAAATTTTATTGTTGACTAGTGATTGCAATTGGCAAAGTATGTGTATTTAAAAACTGAATTAGTCCCTGTAAAGTAATTTTATTTTAAATTATATTAGTTGGGGTGAAGTTCAAAACATTAAATTAAACATAATTTTTAATTGGATATGTGGTTGAAAAGGTTGTGCTGATGTAATATCTTTGCTTGCAAAAATTATCGTAATTTTCCCGACCTCCTATCCACCTAATGAAGTTTTGAGAGTAAAATCCTGTCGAAAACAACTCATAGGTCTTAAAATGTTTGCACTTTCCAAGCTTTTGAATGAAAATTTACTTTCAGTACCAGGATGGGGTGGATCACATGTACATGGCTTTGGTGAAGAGCCAGGAGTTAAGACACAGATCTTTCACTTTATTCGTTCCATCAAAACGGTAATGAAATGTAAGTTTTCCACCTTCAGTAATTGAAAGTTAATCGAGTAATAATTTCCTTACAGTACTACATTTATTTGTTGCAGTATATGGTGATTTTTTTTTTTTTTTTTTTTGGGGGGAAGTTGGATTCTACAATATGACCATAGTATTGCATTGTTATCATAACCAGGCACTAAACCTATAAGGGTCATACAGCACTGTGCAGTGTCAGTTGCATTAGCAAATTCCCTACTAAAAAGCATTTAATTTCTTTTCAGGTATTTTATATTGTATGTGATTATTGTTTTTTTTTTTCTTTTCAGATCCACTTATTCCTGTAAACATCTTCATCATTTTTTTTAAGCTTATCTTTGGCTGATAAACCAAAGTTTGGGTGATTGCTTTAACAAGGACCTACAGTTTACAAAGAATGCTGTCTTACTATCTGTGATGCTCAAGAAGCTGTATTTTGAATGACTATTGTTTTGTATTAAAATAGTTTTTTAACCTTCTGATTTTTTTGTAATATACTTTGTTCTTTTATATTGAGAACACATATGTAGGAATAAGACTTGAAAATTTTGGAGGGCAACTCCAATTTATTGGATAAGGAGCTCTTCACCAACAGCAAGTTATTATCCACTGGGTGAAGAGTAAGAAAAGCAGAGATTGCTGTCAGGTGGGATCATAAATTTGAGTGAGTCTCTGCAGATAAGGCACACTTTGAGTCACTGAAATATTTTGCTACACTCCATAGCACCAGCAGCTACAATATTGTTGATATTGTATTCGTGGGGAAGGGTCATGCAGCACTTTGAATGGAAGGTAATCATGTTTGATCAGATAATGGAAAGTGGGTTTAATTCCATGGAGCAAGAATCCTTCACCAGCATCAAGGCAAACCTCTTGAAGTGGATGGATAGTTTCAAAAAAGTCAAACTGTAACTTACTAAATATATCGTTTAAGCAGCTCACAGCAGTCGGAATTTAGTTACTTGCAATATTCATGACCCTCAAGAGGTGCCCTTATACCAACGTGGGACTTTTGTTCAAAGAATTGGAGCTACCCTACCTTTCCTTGGATAGAACCTGATTGCTTCCCATTCCTCCAGGCACTCGGTTGAGGGGTCCAAATGTAATAATATTCACAGAAAGCACTAAGACCTTGAATTATTCAGAACAAAGTAACTAAGCATCATCAACTGAAGTATTATTAGCTTTGATTATAATAAGTGCTAAACCCACAAGGTTCTTCAACTGAAATAAAAATCTACACCCCACTTTTATGTATAGAATTCTGTATGACCCTTATTTGTTTAGCAATTAGTTTTGATTGTAATAATATGTATAGAATTCTGTTTTATAATTGAACCAGCGCACTAATTTTCAAATTCTATACATTGCTCTCAGCGCTGTATAACTCTTTTGGGTTTAGCGCTTTGTTTGGTATTATCATTATTATGACATCACTCTAATCCTGTAAGTTTACAAAAAAAAATTGTTAACAATCCATTTTATCAAAATGGGATTGTATAAACCAAAATTAAACGTAAATTTTGGTCATATACAGCCTCTCCTCACTTAGCGATGTACTCGTTTACCGACGACTCGGACTTACGACGGGCTCTCTGACCAGTATGCATACCAAAATAGTGTATATTAGAGCTGATTTCCTCTATTCTGTTTATTACAATATACAGTACACTACTGTATAAACATTTAAAAATATACCAGAAATGTTATAAATGGTGCAAAGGTAACATTAAAATAATATCAAAGATGATTGACACAAACCCACTACCATTATAGTATGCTCCTCACTTAGCGATGAAGTCGTTTACCAACGAGGTCTTGTGAATGAAACTCTGTTGTTAAGTGAGGAGAAGCTGTATATGGACATGATTTCTTCTGTAACAAGGCACAATGTTTCATGATAAATCTGAAATGAAACAAAGCTGACAAAGAAAACTACAAAATAATCATCAATACACTATTATAAGGTTCACAGAGCAGCACTATATGAAACTTGTGGGTTTAGCACTTAGTTTAGATTATAATGTACAGTGGACCCTCGGTTAACGAATACCCCGGAAATCGTGCAATTATGTAAGTATAATTTTGTAAGTTCTTGTGGAAGTGTATTTTTGGGGGTCTGAAATAGACTAACCTACGTGAAATTTTTCCTTAAGGGAGTAAATTCGTTCGGTAATGCCACTTGAGCAGACTTCAGGAGTGAAGTTTTTACGAAACTCGGGGGTCCACTGTATTTCTAAATTATTATTACCGGTATATTTAGGAGGAAGTCCTAAACCCACAGTGTCAGACTACCTGAGGCAGGGAGGAATGTGGAGGGCAAGCCCAATTCTTTGGATCATGAGCCCCTTACCAGCATCAAAGAACCACACTGGAGGGTATATAATTCCTAAAATGATTTAAAAGTGAGCAGTTTCGTGTTTTTTTCCCTACCCTTGTAGCCCTGCATGGGGTCAAGCTTTTCTGTGGATTGCCTGCTCGACCAGGCTGTTGCTGTTTGCAGCCACACCGGTTCACATCCGTCACAGCCTGGATGATCTGCCACTTTGGCAGAGGTAGAGACTCTTTCCTCCTGAAAACTGAAGGCAAAAGAAACAACCAAAAGCAGTAATCAGTGCACTAACCACAAATACTGCACTGTATTAACTAAATTTTTCAAATGGTATTATACAGCCTCTCCACACTTAGCAATGTATTACCAACGATTTGTACTTAGGATGGGCTCTTTGACCAGTATGCATACTTAAATAATTATATTAGAGCTGATTTCCTCTTGTTTGTTACAACATACAGTACACTATAAACATTTAAAAATATACCAGAAATGTTATATGTGGTGCAAAGGTGATGATAGAACAATATCAAAGATGGTTGACACAAACCCACTACCATTATAGTATGGTCCTCACTTAGCGACAAATTCATTTACCGACATGGTCTTAGGAACAGAAATCCGTTGTTAAGTGAGGAGAGGCTGTACTTACTTTTAATTAAGAACCAGTAATTTCATTGCCACATGCTTGTATTCATATTACTAAAACACGGGAGCAAGGGGCTGGTAACCCATTCTCCTGTATGAAATACTAATTGTAAAAAAATTAACTTTCTTTTTAGGTCACCCTGCCTCAGTGGGAGACGACCAATGCGTTAAAAAATTACTAAAACAAGATGGTATGAATAATAAAGCTTCTAATTTTCAGTGATTCATTATATGGGAATCACTTAAATTATGTACTGCAAAGTTATTTTCCAAATAATTTTCAAAGAATATTTTGTATTTTTCAATGCACAAGTTGTAAAATTATTGTTTTTCTACAGTGTGGGTTTCTGATTTGAACCAGAAAAAAGTATTCTATATATATTATTATTAAATCTCTTTATTGTACAAATAATTTTAACAATTGCCACAGAAACCTTCCCAGTAATCTGAAAATATCAAAACTATACGATATGCTACACAAGGATAATGGTGAATGCCAAGCATGGCAAGTTTTTTTTTTTTTAGTGTACATGTGTGCGTGTGTATATACAGAATACATAAGAAATTTAACAAAGGAAAAACAACAAATTAAATACTGTAGCTTTCAAAGAGAAATTACTGTTCTGTGTTATGTACTGAAAAAAAAATTGTCAATGAAATCAATACTTCTATCTTTCAGACTTCTCTAAGGCTGAAACAAAATACACTGCTGTAATTACTGAAATTACAGTTTCACATTTATTCCAATACAATACTATCAAATAACCTCTCCAATATTCCTTTGAGCAAAAAAAAAAAGACAGACTTAAGTCCTCTGGAGAAGACTAACAGTTTGACTTTTAAGGCTTATTGATGCAATTCTCGAAGATCTTTTTTACTAGTTTTCCTTAAATCTTCAAACTGCTCTCAAATTTAAAGAAAAACTATGCAACATTCTACACAAGCCATAAACTTGCAATCCAGAGAACTAAAATTTAATATGAATATACTCCTGTTTTCAATAAATAAAAATTTAATGTTTGTGTTTATTGATGATCCACAATAAAAAATTAAAAATGCATGTTCCTATTTTAAAGAGTTTTTGTAAATTTTGCTTCTTAAAATTTCTTCTCGTCTTTCAAAAATATAAACAAAAATAAATGGCATATTTGCTTATTTACCAAATATTACTATTAGTCTGTCTAGTAGCTGCAATCACATAATACTATTTTCAAAGTGCATTTGACAATTATGTATATAAAGGTGCAAAAATAGGAGTAATTCTTTGAAAAAAAGAATAATCACAGGAGATGGTTGTTTTCTCCAACCAATTACGTACATGTAGAGCAGTTACCTTCTATGTATTTCATATTCTCTACAGCCTTAATGTGTAATGCATAGATGTTTTATGTCACTGTTCAATGGGAATTATAAATTAACTTGCCATAAGAGGCAATGATGTTGAGGGTTCCATTTCCCATGACAGAAGAGACCAATGTATTTACCATTTTCATACAAACGAAATTTCATTTATTGCATTTTTGACAAACTAATTACAGTACTTTGACATTGTTTGCCATGTTCAAGTCATGCTCAATACAAAAGTGAAAAACAAGGCTTATTCTGCCTGGTATCTGGCATCACCAAAAATGTGCGCACTCAGGAGACATGTTCGACAAGCATCACAGTTAGGTATAATATGAGGGAAGGGTATTCACTCTGAGAATGTAACAAATCTTAAAGGGTTGACTGCTACATCAGGGTCTCACCACCTTCAGTTGTTTTTTAACAAGTACCAAAATAGCATAACTATTTCTCAGTGGAGATACTGTGTCTGAGGGCAATGTGTAGCGTAAATATTAGGAGGAGGTTGTTGAGGTGGTTTGGTCATTTGAGAGAGGATACAGCAAAATAGGATGGCCTGGAGGGTATGTAAATCTATAGTGGAGGAAAGGATGGAGGGAGGGGGTAAAGGAGGTTTTGTATGAAAGGGGCTTGGACATACAGCAGGCATATGTGAGCATATTAGATAGGAGTGAGTGGAGGCAAATCATTTTTGGGACTTCACAAACTGTTGGAGTGTGAGCAGGGTAGTATTTTGTGAAGGGATTCAAGAAAAACGTTTAGTCAGACTAGTCCTGGAGGTGGAAAGTACAGTGCCTGCACTCTCACACACTCAAACATACATGAAGATTTAAAAATTAATTAAATCTCCTGTACTCAAGTGATACTGTAGAAAGGATCAACAGTGGCATTGAAGTGCTGATAATTCAGTGAAGATGAGAAGTTAAGGCAGGATAGACTTAGAGTAAATTGTGACTGAAATCATTGCATATGTTGGAGCTCCATCACAAGCTACCATGTTCATACAGTAGATTTTAATAATAAAAAAAAAGTATTATACTGCAACAAGTGTTAATGAATAACCATCTCCTCATACTAATACTCTACACTATGATCCAATTCTCTTGTCAAAAACTGTTATCTCCTTGTTCTTGCTTCATATTTATTTTTAGTTAATTTTTTAAGAGCTTTCTGGGCATTTTTGCAAAAAGCTGCAATAGAAATTCCTTTTAAAAAATTTTACAACAAAAAACTTAGTACATTTGCAAAATCAAAGTATGTGACCAGTTTTATTGTGATAGTCCTCTGGGCCTTGTTTCAAAATTGATTATTTTATTTTAAATAGTGAATGGATTCAAGCACTTTCTAGTGTCTTATGAAAAATTTGTATGAACTAGTACAAGTATCCAACTTTTAACCCCTCTCCAATCGGTCAGATGAACCATTTTGCAGTCGATATTTTTTTTTTATCCCAAACCTCACTTCTGACAAAACTGACTTGTCATATACAGTACATCTGGAATATAGTATGTATCACATTTATTTATTACACCAAGAAATACACTTTTTCTATCCAGTTTCACTTACTAAACCAGCATTAGTGACAAAACATGCCCATTCACAAATATTCAAAACTAGTTAAAATGAAAAAGAAAAGTGAAAATTAAATTTTCTTCCTTACAGCATAGCATATTTGAGTAAATTATGTGCCAATATTCAATTTGTACCAGCATCTAACTGTTATACAACTTATGAAATGCAATAACAATACAAGATTTGTCTTAGGATGGTAATGCAACAAGTGATCAACAGTCCCAACATGATAGACTCAATGCATCAATGACAGAACTTGAATAATGAACAATAAGTGGACGTCACCCTGCCTCGGTGGGAGACGGATAGCGTATTAAAAAAAAAAATGTGGACTTCAGCATCCACACAGCCTATGCTTCCATCAATGAAATTTAACAATAAATGCTTAGGTATCTACAAGATTCATGCTTAGCATAGGATTGACCTCTTATCTCAATAATATTTGTACATACAGATAACATTTTTAAATGGCAGGTAACTAACCACCCACAGAAAACCTCCATCATATGCCTAATCTCAATACACTGAGTATTAAGATTACATAAATCGCATTACCGAGAATAGATTGCATTTCCAAATACTGTATATTAATACACATTCTACGTATTTTTGTGAGTTACTAATACAAATACGAATTACTGACACAGCTGCTGCGAGTATGGCATACAAAATTGAAAAGCAACATTAGCATTATACAAAAATTTTTAGTGTTATCTGAATATTTTATCATTGCCAGCTTTAATGTCTATTTCACAAACTGTTTTGCTCTTGCTTTTCTCTTTCCTACTTTCCATTTTACCAATTTTTTAGTACTTTCTCCTGTACCTTACTGTAATTATTATTTATAACTTCTTACAATACCTTCTTAAAATATTAGTCTCTCAAAATGCCCATATCCAATCCCACTATTCATATTATTTTGAGAAAATCAAGGCAATTACAGTCTTGACTTCAATATTATCTTACAGTAAGATATTCCTCTTACTTTTGTAATATCCACCTCAAAAAACAGTATGGTAACTTTCTAAAGTTATAAATAACAAAACAGTAGCTCATAACACTAAGTCTTAAATACAAAATAATGCACTTAATGATTCTCAGAAATTCTCTGGTGGGGGTGAAAAGCCTGTGTTTGTAAGGTATAAATGTGCGCAAGTTACTCTGAAAATTTTCGCAAAGCTCAAAAATGGCAAATTTACTGGCTTAGAAGCAATTTATGTTTGAACTCCGAAGAGTGCATTAAAAGATGGGTGAAAAATTAGGTACACAAATTTGTCTCCAGGTATTTGGTAGTAATTTTTTTTTATATAGTTTTCCATCCTCCTTTTTTCTTGCATTTATGAACCACCGAAAGCTATTGTACATAAAACATGTAAAAAATCTTTACTCTTCCTCCTATCGCATTTTCTTTAGATTATTGTACTGTACTAGATGAAGCCTTGTTTTGTTATCAATCTATTTATTCTTAAGCACCATGTGATAAAAAAAAAAATTGGCTCTAAGTCTAATTAAAGTTCTCACATAACATGAGCAACAAAAATATAGTAAGCTTGCTGAAAAATCACAATGCTTAACACAGTTTACATCACTTTCCCTCCAACCCTCTTTTATGGCCAATAGCAGCCCTAGCACTGCAGATGGAACTTTTAACCTCCATATCAACTTTTTAAACAATAACATAATGAACATTTGATCTTACAATTTTTAAAAGCTTGCATGGTACAACTGCTCCTATTTCAAGCAGTTGAAGTGGGTAGAAAGCGAGAAATATAGAGTTATGTCCTTCCAGCTGGAAAATTAGTGCAAGATTCACAAGGTAAATAACAGGCAAAGCACAATGTCATTTAGGATAATATATTGGTATAGTCTTACTATTGCATACATTCCCAACCTTCTACCTCACAGATGTTTAGTGCAAGGTCCTGAAGTTCCATCTGCTCCTACTAAGGCAGAAAATATGATTATGATGAACCAATACAAATGTGTTTGTGATGAAAACCCTAATGTCCCCTTAACATTACCACTTGCCGAGAACTGTGTCTCTAATGGCATCGACATACTGTGCAGGAACCCAGTAGATCCAGTAGCGTGAGGCTTCTGTCGGCCCCAGCTGTAGTCCCTGTAACAAACAGTTATTCAGCTAGTGCAATAAATTAATGTTTAGTGGTTAATACTTAATGATGGATGCAGAAATGGAAATAAGTCACTTTGTCTTATTTTTTTGGGTTATCCTAGGTTCTCTACACATGCTGCAATATATATGATAATCTATGTACAGTGGTACCCCGACTTACGATATTAATCCGTCAGAGAGGGCATATTTTAAAGCGAAACAATAATAAAACGAATCAATTTTCCCCATAAGAAATAATGGAAATAAATTTAATCCGTCCAAGACTTCCAAAAGTAGTTAAATAAAATATTTTTTAGAACTTTTGGACATTAAATAATACAGAATTGAATAAAGAATACATAAATACATGCAAATATTGTACAATAACATGTCACTTACATTTATTGAAGAGTTGTTGATGTGTGGAGGACGGGAGGAGGGGAGAAGGTGGAGTAGTATGCTAGTGTTTGGAAGGGAATCCTTCCATTAACACTGCAGGTGGTAAGTTCTTTTCTGGGGTTACTTCCCTTTTCTTTGAATGCCACTAGGACCAGCTTGAGAGTCACTAGACCTCTTTCTAACAACAAATTTGTCCAGGGAGCTCTGTGTCTGGCGATTCTTTAACACATCCCTGAAATGACACACCACTGTGTCATTGTACAGGTTGCCAGCACGGCCTGCAACAGCATGGTTAGGGTGATATTCATCCATAAATGCTTGCACCTTGCTCCACATTCCACAAATGTCCTTAATCCTTGAAGAAGGCACATTCTTCCATTTTGTTCCACCTCCACCATGCCTCACAACACTATGTATGCCACTTCGATTCTTAAATTTGTAAAACCAGCCTCTGCTGGCTTTAAATTCGCTCACTTCAGCACTCGTTGCAGGCATTTTCTTAAGGAGATCATCATGCAACTGCCTTGCTTTTTCACATATTATTCCCTCCGAAACAGTATCTCCTGCTAACTGTTTCTCGTTGATCCACACCAACAACAACCTTTCCACATTTTCCAGCACTTGTGGTCTCTGTTTTGTGATCACAGATGCACCTTTTGCAACAACAGCTTCCTTGATTTTACTTGAATATTTCTTATCCACAATGGTAGCGATGGTAGAATAGGGTTTACCATACAGCCTGGCTAGCTCACTGATACGCACTCCACTTTCATATTTTTCTATTATCTCCTTCTTCACTTCTATCGTACATATATTTCTGTTCCTCTTTGCCACAGGCTTAGCACTAGGATCTTTCCTTGGACCCATGGTAGCTTATTTAGCAGTTGCAAGCACTAAAAACAGCAGTGGAATAATGACAATATACTGGTATGAATGCGTGGGTGTGGGTGGGTGGTCGCTCTCGCTTGTAAACAATAGCACTGACGCTCCCTGGAGTGCGCGCTCAGCTGGGCGCCAAGCGGACAGGTCCGGTACGAATGTCGGTAAACGAAGCAAACATCGTAAGCCACAAACAAATTTCTTACGTTATAAATATCGGTTACCGAAAATAACGTAAGATGATAACATCGTAAGCCGGGGTTCCACTGTAACTGTATTTGTGTATACCTGAATAAACTTACTTACTTACATGGGGAGGAAATCTTAAGAAAATTCACACACTATGCATCATCAGGAGCTATGCAATGTTGCAAAACTAGCAACAGATAGTAGGGGAAAAATTCTGTATGAGGTAAGGCAGAAGCATTAAGCATCAGGTCACATCACAGTGGAGTCACACTCTTACGACACACAAGGTTTACAGAGGAAGGAAGAATTCTTTTCCACTTCCCCATGGAGTATTATTATTATTATTATTGAAGTATTTACAGTAAAATTAAGTGCAGTTCTCAGCATGTTTAAACATATGGATATCCCAGTGGTAATGAGCCATCATTTTCAGAAGGAACTTTTCTTGTAGTAGGCTACAACAGTAAAGCACCTTAACTACCAAATACTATACACAAAAGTTGTGTATAGTGCTATAGCAAAATATGTCATACAGTACTAAACAATCAGGAAAAGGTGTGTGCAGGGAAAGGCAAGAGAGAAAAGTCAAAGCTGGATGATTATGCTCTAGCCCTAAAACAATTATCAAGTACAGATTGCTAAAAATTTTATAAAACAGTCACTGTGATCCAATCTAGATAAAAAACTTCATATATACTATATACAGTGGTACCTCGAGTTACGATATTTTTTCGTTCGAGAATGCTGTTCAAGTGCCATTACCAAACGAATTTATCCCCATAAGGAATAATGTAAAATAGACTAGTCCTTTTACACCCCCAAAAATATACTTACAAAAGCATTTAAAAAAATAAACTTACATAAAAGGGCGATTTTGGGGACCATCGTAACTCGAGGTACCACTGTATTAAGAAGTTAAAAGATTGAAGTTCACTTTAAACCTTACTTACCATAATGTGATATTGTTCATAACCTTCTATTGCTTCTGAAACAACTTGCCGGATGTGATTCATGTTGATTTTTTCAGTGCGTTCCTTAGTGCCAATCCATATCTGATCTAGCTCTAATTTAAATGTGAGTCGAACCTTCCCTCCATGTTTGTTAACCATCCCAGATAGTGGATATGATGGCAATACATCCTGAAGAATATAAACACATCAAAGCAAGATCAAATTTATATATAGATCAATATATTTTTTTTAACACATCAGCCATCTCCCACTGAGGTAGGGTGACCCCAAAAAAAAAAAAAGAAGAAATGCATTTACCATCGTTCATCCAATCTCTGTCTCTGTCTTACCAGAAGGGTGGTGATATCACAGTTTTAATGACCCTCTCAACTACAACATCCTCACTGAATTATATACTATAGTACTATAGATACATTCAGAGACATGGTACAGTGAACCCAATATAAAATGCAAAAAATTCCACATTTCTTGATACATGTTTAGCAAGCAAACAAACAAAATAAGAAGACAATGACAAAGACGATGAAGAAGAATAGGAACATCACTGTCTTAAAAACTGTAAGTCTATAAGACAGAGCTTACATACACTATACAGTGGACCCCCGGAAATCGAACATTCTTCATTCCAGAATGCTGTTCAAGTGTTATTACCAAACAAATTTATTCCCATAAGGAATGATGTAAATTAGATTAGTCCGTTTCAGACCCCCAAAAATACACCTATAAAAGCACTTACAATAATAAACTTACATAAAAGGGCGAGTTGGGAGTGTTCGATTTCCGAGGGTCCACTGTACCCTGAAAGCTTAATAGCTGCCAACATTGCTTAACATTTAAACAGGAATGTAACAAATCAGGTTATAAACAGTACTATGTGCCCAGTGGATACGGGTCCTCCGTAAAAATTAACTGTACACAAGGATTCACAAATGCTTCTGCTGACACATCATCCCTAACAGAAAGCGTAAAAATTCAACATCTGTATCCCAAACATAAAAAAATACATTAAAAAGACATTCTAACAAATATACAAGATTTAAATATTAACATACAACGCAAGCAATGTCAAATAAAAAATAAATGAAGCTCCTTATAGCGTTCTCAGAACACGTACAACTTTCTCTCTCATACTGGTACCTTACTGTTCTTAATTCCTGGCATGACATCGTCTGGCAACCCTTTATCAAGAATCTTACGATGGAGCTTTTGTCTACTGAGTGGTTCTTTTGTTGAAGTGGTGGTACTTGGCTTCTCTGACGAAGCACTCTGCAAGTCAAATAAAAATTATATAAAAAATAAAATAAATAATTATCACACAAACACATGCATGCACACACACACATGCATGCACACACACATGCATGCACACACACACATGCACACAAACACGTGCAAATACGTTTGTGTGTGTGTGAGACAGTTTGTGCACATGAGCATGCACAAATGTTTTTTTATTTGTTTTTGTGCATAATATCAATAAAAGTACCAATTACAAAAAGCATACACAGTACAGTGGACCCCTGGATTACGTCATTATTACGTTCCAGAATGCTGTTCAAGTGCCATTACTGAACGAATTTGTTCCCATAATTAATAATGTAAAATAGATTAGTCCTTTTAGACCCCAAAAATACACTTACAAAAGCACTTACAAAAATACACTTACATAATTGTTCGAGATTGGAGCAGTACATAATCCGGGGGTCCACTGTATCTAGAAGATTTACTAATAATCTATGTAATTCTATAGTTACTACATCACTTCAATATCATCTTGAAAAACAAATCTGAGTTTATCTTCTCAATCCATATTTACCTTCAACCTAAAAAGTATCTTAAAAATGTTGTATGGAAGTGATGAATATGTCAACAAAAAAATACAATATTCCAAGTTAACATTAAGTATCATAATTATCAAGATGAAAATCTGAGGTATTTTAAGTTATATAAAATAATACATACTGTATGAAAGCACTATTATTGTATCTTAATGCCAAAAATAATATAACAAGTACTGTATGTCTTACATCTGATTTTGGAGTATTAACACTGACTACATCATCGAGCTTGGAGCCCACTACCATAACCTTAGCCCCTCGTGTTACTCCTAATTCCCTAAGTGTCTTCTCATCTTTAGCCAGCCCTTTGATCATCACTTTTTGCATTGCTGGTAACACATCTGAAAGATAAAAAAAATTAAATGAAATAAAAGCACTGTATACAGTACAGATACAGTACATATATTAAACCTACAAAACACTTTCTTCAATTTATAAAACATTGAATAGTTTACTTTTTGTAAATCTTTTGGTATCTGCCACATGGCACTCAAAATGAATAAGATTTTTGTATTTTTTTACAGCAATACAAGGTGCATGACAAGTTTCTGCACTTACTTAGTAACAATGCTGCAAAATACTTACTAATTATCGAACTTAGGTGCTCCTTCAACTGTTTGATTGTGCCATCTAAAGGAAATTCTATATCATATTTTGTCTTATTGTAGACAAGTTTAAAGCTTACTGCTTCCCCAGATGGTAGGGCTTCAGACTGGAGGAAAGGATGAAAGAAAACTTTGTCCTAGTAGGTTGTTTCTAAAAAAAATTATATTGTATATATAATGTACTGGAAAATGTTTCAAAGCTTAATATGCAGTGTTGAATGACCCATATGAGTTTAGTGTTCTTTTTTATAATAAGAATTTGTTCAATTACAAAATTAATGTATTAATAAAAATGTGTAAATAAGTCAATCATGAACACCAGTAGTTTGAAATTATAAAAAAAAGGATGTGAAGACAAGATTGTTTAGAGGATTTTTTCAAAGATTAAAAATGCATTTTCATAGAAAACACTATAAAATTTTCATTAATTGTTAATACAGTATTATCAAGTTAATACTTATACAGTACTCACTTGAGTGTCTGGCTTAACCTCATTTGTATCAGGATGTACTGCTTCTTCTGAGCTCTGTGGTTGGCTGTCTGAAGTTACACCATCAGTTGTATTACCCGCTTCACATGTACTGTCTGCAGTAGTTTTGCTGCTCTCACATTCCTTACTATTAGATTTTTCATCGCTACTGGTAACTGCACAAGAAAAATTTAGTGTAAGATACAAATAAAAATTTTAACATAGAAACACGAATGGTAATATATATTCATGTACTGCAACATAGCCTCAATTTGGAAATGCAAGTATTGAAATATATCTTATTCACCTGGGTTCAAATGTAATGCACAGCTGTTTAAAAAAATGTACAAAAAAGACATTTTGACTTGCCATGCCCAAACCTAAAAGACCAAAGCCTGTTGCATGCAATTAATGTTTGCCTAGCAGTCAAGAGGTACCCCCTTCCTTCTTCCATTTCCTGAAACCCAACCCACTGGGCACTTCCTTTCCTGATCATGCCCATCTCCTACTCCAACAGCTCATTATTTCTACTAAGAGGTACACAAAGTTGAAAGACTCCCTGCAAGGTATCCATGGGTAATAAGAATGAGCACTATCTTTAATCTGCAGAGAGGGCCAAACACCCATATCCTGCCAAACCTTATACAACCTACTGCTCATTTGCTCTTCTCCCATAACATAACTTCACTTTGCTCAGAAAGTCACTGAGGCATAAGCCTACTGTAGTGTGTACTTCATACAATGTTAGGTAAATGGACACAGATGCAACTAATGTGACACTTTATTTTGGCCAAGTTTCACTTCCCAGGGCTTGACAGAGCTCCTAGAGAGCAAAAAATTGTGACCATAAAATGTCACATTAGCTGCATTTGTGTCCATTTACCTAACATTTTATTGGTAATTCTACCATTATTACTACTTCACACAAATCATTTCTCCATGACTACTCATTTATTACCCAAGGCCAACAGAGCTCCACTTCCTCGTGCCTGAAATGGTTATGAGTCAGCCATTCCTGAATGCTCTAGGCCAAAAAAATGTACAATGCTCCATGACTAATAGTGTGGCCTGCTGGAGCACATGGATCTTCAGGATGATTTGGATAGGTTGATCTGGGTAAAGTGACAGAAGCACTTCTATTTGGATAAATGTAAAATCCTAATCCCTGTGGAAGAAAACAGCTCCAATATCAATAAACTAAACAGCATAAACTAATCTAAATAACATAAAATAAACAGCACAAAAATATAGAAGAACATTTGATTAGTGGAAATCTGAAGCAAGGGCAATAGCACATAAGTGTTGACAATAAAGCTAATACATTACTTCATTTTGTATCAAGAATTTTAAGTACAGTATCAAATTGTTTGCTATGACTGGTAAACATGTTGATTAGCTCAAACACTAACCTTTGACTAGTCCTGATGTAGCAGTTGAGACAAAATAAAGGATCTTTGATGAGTAAGACACATGTGCAACAGTTGGATATTTTTATTATTAAAATGTTTTGCCTACACTGTAGGCTTCATCGGGCTGAGGGACTGACCACCTCAAACTATTTCTCCAAGGTTAATGAACTGATTAAATCATCTTTACCTCACCACTTCTCCTGTTGCCTACAATACACTCTCCTTTGTATTTAACAGATGGAGCCTACTTTGTAGGCGAAACGTTTCAACAATAAAGATGCCCAACTGTTGCACGTGTCTTACTCACCAACTTGTGGTATTTTGTTATTTTCAACATAAAAGACCTTTTCTAATACATAATTCCTTACATAAAAAAATTCATAAGTAACTTTTTATTCTGTGGTGTTGATAGATTGCAAGTTATCAAAAAATATTCATTAATGTCCAAATTACACAAGAGGACCAACAATGAATATGGTGTGATAAATGGTTTTGAAAACCGACGAGTTGAAGATTGAGACACTAATGCAACATATGGGAATCTTTAGTGTCTCAATCTTCAACTCGTCGGTTTTCAAAACCATTTATCACATCTGTCAGACACTGCAACATCATGGGATCTTGACACAATAAATTCTTCAATACTTGTCCAACCTTTGGACGAAGACCTACTTTGACTAGTGGATGGTACCACTATGACCTCCTGCTTCGCCTCACCTGACTACAGTATATAAGCCACTTCTACGGCCCTATGCTGTACTTTCTATAAGATTGATGGACTGAACTCATTGACTCCAGGCTGAGGGACTGATTACCTCAATCTCCTCCTCTCCTTACACATTTTTGCTTTGTATTGGACTGATGAAGCCACTGTGTGGCGAAACGTTTCCTTACTAAAGATTCCCATATGATGCATTAGTATCTCAATCTTCAATGAATGTGGTAATAGCCATATTTAACCATGGTCTTAAACTAAAATATATTTTAAGATTTTCCTCAATATATGTTCACAGATATATTAGAACACTGAACCTAAACCTAGTACTATACTTTCAATATCAATTAAATTAGGTAGACTATAAATTGGACAAATTAGCTGAGTGTAGAAATTTTTCTAAGAACTTTCTAGAATGTACCAATTCGTGAAAAATTTAAAAAAAAAAAAAAAAAATTCAATCCGAGCATATTTCCTGAGGGAAGAAAGTAGGCCTAAGGAGGATATCTAAGCCTTGAGTAATAGCGGCCTATAGTCACTTTCGTATAATTAAAAATGACTACGAAATTTGTAATCATTATAGTTTAAATACAAATCCTTTATATATACACCGTAAATGATTTTTTACACTGCGTGACAAAACAAAATAAATCATCAAATAAAGAGGAATAAAGTTCCATGTGCCTTGTCATCACAACAGCTGATCAGCTCACCAGCCTCTACCTCTCTACCTTTAACCTTCATCTACTGTCTTTAAGTGCCATATTAGCGGCTGAGCAGCCATCCCTGCAGGCAAGCGGGGCGGTGAGCACTAATAGTCACCTTCCTTCTCCTCGTTGGACATAGTGAGTGAGAGTGAGAGTGAGAGTGAGTGAGAGTGAGCAGCCACGGCACAAAATGCGTTGCTCCACACCAAAACAACAACAATCACATCAGAACCTATCTAACTTCACCCCACAGAAAAATAATAGCATCATTACCGCACTAACCTCGCTCACTAATTTCAAAAAATACGAGTAATTAGGGAATGGGTTGATTTGTCTTTTTTTTTATTTGAAGGTGAGTTGGTGGAGGTGAGGAAGTCTCAGTTGACTCGAGCTCCTGCGGTCACAAACAAACATGGCCGACTCAAGCTTGGATGACATTATCAAGCAGCGCAAAATTCGCTCTGGACCGTTACCAGCAAATAGGTATGAGTGTTGTGTGAGATTAGAAGAATGTGTGATGAGTTGCCCTTCTAGCTAAGATGTTGAGAAAGTTTAATGAGGATTATTTATAGATTTATGGGTAGTTTGTAACATGGACTCCCCCGAACGTGTTTATCGTATCTGTAAGCCGCTAGGAATTAATAATAGTGCAAGAGCTGATTGTTTTATCAGTGTGACTGAGATGGTTTCGAGTGCTAGGATAATGGACACTCACCATAATAAAATTGTATGTTATATTAGGGAAGTGTGAATCACTTGGTGGAGAGCAAGTGTCTGGGTCAGCCATTAGCTCACCACTTCACTATTATAAGTGCACTACTGTCTCAATACTCACATCTTGTAATAAAATGAGACATTTTAGAGAAGTATGACGCTCTAAGGAGGTACCTTGATGCTGGTGACTGGCTCTTGCTCCAAGGAATTATTCTTAACCTAGATCGTACCCCAGTGGAAATAATAAGAAGGACCCTAATGGAAATAAGTCAGTGTCTGACTTTTTTGGGTTATCCTAGGTAATTTAGTGTGATAATAGTACTTATGTATACCTGTGCCTAAATAAACTCTAATCGGTGGTTTACCTGGAGAGGGTTTCAGGGGTCAACGCCCCCATGGCTCGGTCTGTGACCAGGCCTCATGGTGGATCAGGGTCTGATCAGCCAAGCTGTTACTGCTGACCGCACACAAACTGACATACGAATCACAGCCCGGCTGGTCAGGTACCGACTTTAGTTGCCTGTCCAGGGCCCCGGTGGCCTGGTGGCTACAGCTCTCGCTTCACACACGGAGGGCCCGGGTTCGATTCCCGGCGGGGTGGAAACATTTCGACGTGTTTCCTTTCACCTGTTGTCATGTTCACCTAGCAACAAATAGGTACCTGGGTGTTAGTCGACTGGTGTTGGTCGCATCCTGGGGGACAAGATTGAGGACCCCAATGGAAATAAGACAGACAGTCCTCGATGACGCACTGACTTTCTTGGGTTATCCTGGGTGGCTAACCCTCCGGGGTTAAAAATCCAAAGAAAATCTTATCTCTTCTTGAGCTGTATAACCCCTATGGTTTAGCGCTTCTATTTGATTATAATAATAATCTCTTCTTGAAGACAGCCAGGGGTCTATTGGTAATCCCCCTTATGTATGCTGGGAGGCAGTTGAATAGTCTTGGGCCCCAGATACTTACTGTGTTGTCTCTCAGTGTACTTGTGGCGCCCCTGCTTTTTATTGGGGGAATGTTGCATCTCCTGCCGAGTCTTTTGCTTTCATAGGGAGTGATTTTCGTGTGCAAGTTTGATACTAATCCCTCTAGGATTTTCCAAGTGTATATTATGTATCTCTCTCGCCTGCATTCCAGGGAATACAGATCAAGGTCCTTCAATCATTCCCAGTAATTTAGGTGCCTTATCATACTTATGTGTGCTGTGAAAGTTCTTTGTACACTCTCCAGGTCAGCAATTTCACCTGCCTTGAAGTGGGCAGTTAGTGTACAGCAATATTCCAGCCTAGAGAGAACAAGCTGTATGACCCTTGTAGGTTTAGTGCTTCATTTTTTAATGTGATAATAATTTGTTGGTGGTGGTGACAATGATAGATTTGCCCTTGGCCTGGTTTTCAAGAGCGGTCAAGTGATGGTGTGGGATTATTGGGTGTGTAGTAAAGTGGGCCACAAAAATGAAAGATCAGAATTTTATTGTCTTGCCCTGTTATGTTCCACTCAAAAAAAAAAAAAAAAACACCCCAAGCGGCAAATTTTTTCGCATTCATTCGAAACTGACTGTCATGCTTAGTTTTAGAATAAGATATTTTACAAACTGCTAAATTTCATTTACATTTTTTGTTTCAGAAATGACTTGAATGGTGCCATTGGAAGAGGCCGTCCTTTTGTTAAAGCACGCCAATATCAGACAGTCCATTCAGATATGGAAGTTGAGCCTCAGGTGCATAATTAAAGTTTATAATTGTTTATATGTTGAAATGGCATCAAAAATAATTATTATCTGAATTTATATATGCAGATTGTAATAGTAGATATATGTGTAATTTTAGCCAAACAAAATTTCAGGTGGTTGGTGATGCAAGGAACAGGATTATCCAGAAGAAAAGGGAGCGATTCCCAGATGCCCGTGATCGTCTTGCAGAAATTGCTAAGCAGGGAGATGCACGGGAAAAGATCAATAAGATCAGGAAAGTCTCTGGCACAGTGACCAACAGAATAAATAAAGTATGCTGTTTCAATTAGTGTTAAACAAAAAAATAATATATGCAGTATCTATATCCAGTAAACTAGTACTGTACTGTACATGTGTACCATTTTGACTACAAAAACGTTTTGGTTATGTACGTTGCCTGCGCACATTTCATGATAGATACAGTATTATCATTGCTAGATATTAAGTCTAGAAAAATATTGTACTCTATATGGTAATAAAATTAAAATAATAATAATGGGTCTATGAAAGATGAGGTGAACCATAGATTTGATGATGGGGGGGAAAGGTGGATGGTGCATTGAGGCATCTGCGAAGACAGACCATTATCCATGGAGGCAAAAAGAGGAAAGTATGAGAGTATAGTGGTACCAACACTCTTATATGAGTGTAAAGCATGGGTTGTGAATGTTGCGGCAAGGAGAAGGCTGGAGGCAGTGGAACCTGCAGCGCTGTATAACCCCTGTGGTTTAGCGCTTCTATTTTTTTATAATAATGGAGGCAGTGGAGATGTCGTGTGTAAGGGCAACGTGTGGTGTAAACATTATGCAGAGAATTTGTAGCTTGGAGATTGGGAGGTGTGAGGTTATTAAAAGTATTATCCAGAGGGCTGAAGAGGTGTGGTTGAGGTGGTTTGGTCAATTTAGAGAAGATGAAGCAAAATAGGATGACTTGGAGATGTATAAATCTGTAGTGGAGGGGAGGAGGAGTAGGGGTTGTCCGAGGAAAGGATGGGGTAAATGGTTTTGTGTGCAAGAGGCTTGGACGTGCAAGAGGCTTGGACATGCAACAGGCATGTGTGAGCATGTTAGATAGGAGTGAATGGAGACTAATGGTTTTTGGGACCTGACGAGCTGTTGGAGTGAGCAGGGTAATATTTGGTGAAGGGATTCAGGGAAACTGGTTAGTCGGACTTGAGTCCTGAAGGTGGAAAGTACAATGCCTGCACTTTAAAGGGAGGGGGATATTGGCTGTTTGGAGTGTCATCTAAATTGTCATATCTGGGTGCCTCTGCAAAGACAGTGATTATGTGTGAATGATGATGAAAGTGTTTTTTGTTTTTTGGTCACCCTGCCTCGTTGGGAGACTGCCGACATGTTGAAAAAAAATCTTTGAATCTTCAGCAGTTTGGTTAAATTATGTTGGTCAGGGAATTTTTGTATCATCTCTGTAAGAACCATGTCATTTTCTTAACTTTTTAGCCTTTTGTGTGGTGCCTTAAGGGGTTTACTCTGTTGACTTCATAAAGGTGCACACGCAAAGCAGATGCATGGAGACGTACATGTATTAGTGTAGAATATTAATTATATTAATCCATTAGTGTTAGAGTAAAAAAAGTAAGATTTGTTTTTTGTCATCTTAATCTTTCTGAAATTATAGTACAATATTTTTTAATTTTACAGAACCCAGTTGCATGGAAGAATACAACTGTAGTGGAAAAAAGCATACGGAATGAAAACCACACATCAGGTTAGTTGTACTGCCAGTATGTTAACCTGTTAACAATATATGACCTGAAACAGTAATAGCACGAAGTGAAGCATTTGGAAGGTGAATGTAAATTGTGGATCACTAGCTTTGGTTTTGCTCTCAATTTTTATTAGGACTTGATGTTTTTTTTTTTTTTTTTTTTTTGACAGATTTAAAAGGCAAGACACGTATGCAAGGATCTTTCTTGTTGAGGACCGTGGCTGGCAGAGATACGACTGGAGGAAAAAATATTGCAGCTCGGGGAAGATCTGGTGTCCTGGCAAGAAAGTTGCCTAACAATGGTAGAACACGATCTGTCGCAAAAACAGCTAGTGATAGTAGCCGATATCATCCATTACCAAATAATCCTCACGTTGTCACAATCAAGAATGAGAAAGCCGAGTTATATAACTCGTATATTCCAGAGTTAAACAGGTATGGCCTGAGTATTTTATTTGTATATTTACTGTATTTTCAATATGTCTTCATGTGCAATCCCATGTTTGTTTAATATAATTTAGTATATTGTACAATTGGTATTTCATAATATTCATTCCAACTCATCTCACAACATACAATGGATAAATACTCAGAATAACCTTTAAGAAGCCTACTGCCTACTAGGTATGAGGAATAGAACAATAAAGGGAGAGAGAGCAGTACACTAAAAGTTTATTATCCAAAGGGAGTGTCTGCACAAGACCATAAGTGTATTAGTAGACAGCAAAGAATGCATTACCCAGAAGGATTGCTAACAGGGGCATATGTTCTGGGTGAGTGCTACACACCCACCAAAGATAATAAATTCATCATAAATATTAAGCTCATTTGGTAATATAATCATAGATCATAATGGAAAACAAATTTTTGTCCCTTGTTATGAAATATTGTGGCAGTTGTTCTGAGTAATATTTATGTCAGGGTAGTAGGTTCAGCACGGTAGCACAGTGCACACACTGTGACAATAACCACCATATGCCACTGATTGCTATACCCTAGAATAATATAAAGTAATAGATTTACATATGTTAAATGTGTTCTTTTATTTTTTTGTCATTATGTGATGACCAAATTATGATAGTCCATTAGCAAGACAAAAAAATTGTGCTAAAGTCAAATTCAGGACAAGAATTTTTTAAATTTGAAAGTATTGTATATAATTTGAGAGATGCTAAATATTATTTAAACATGTCAGATGATAGCTGAAACATGTTTACTAGTGTACTGATGGCATATTAAAAGCAAAGATTAATTAGAATAATATCCAAGACATGTAGCACTGAATTCTAGTTGAGTAATATAAATTTGACAATGACAGTGTGACTGATGATGAACGTGTTTCTTTTTCTGGTCAGCCTTGTCTCAGTGGAAGATGGCCCACTGTATAAATGTGTCAATGTTGTATACATGGAGTTTCCTGGTTATAACCTCCCCTTCAAGGAGGGGGTGGGAGTTGCCTTGATGCTAGTGAAGGGCTCTAGATCCAAGGAACTGAAGGTCACCTCCCCTTCCTCAGATCAAACTTGATTTCCTCCAGTATGACCCCTATGAGTTTAGCATTTCCCCATGATTTTAATAATGATAAATATAATGAGTAAAGTATTATTCATGAAATGATACATGGACTTGATGCTGGACTTGAATCCTGGAGGTGAGGAATACATTAAAAGAGGGATGAGAATGTTGCAGTTCTGAGGGTCACCTGAACTGTGATATCAGCACATTATGTTTTCAGTTTTTATTTTATCATTTTGAGCTCATTTTTAAGATAGAAAATTTGTCTTCTTAGGATATTATTGCGAGAAATGCTCATAGGATGCTTTTCCATGATCTCTCTCTAATCTTCTAATCTATGTATTGTACAGTTACAGGCAACAGGAGATGAGGCCTGCACGGATTAAGTTGACTGCACGAAGCCCATCCTATAGGTCACTGGGCCTTAACACAGTTGCACAAAATTATGGTTTAAGTGGAATGCGATCAGATTTTCTGTCGCATTCAAGGTCCCCAATTTATCGACTGAGGAGGTCGCCAGAACTTGAGGAGATACGACCAACTCGGCTGAAAATCACCACTGCCAATAATTACAGGGTAATTATTATAGTGGAAGTTTGAGATATTTGCTCTATGGAGGAACATCTTAACTGTCATATCTGCTCGCCAATGATAGTGTGAATGATGGTGGAAGTGTTTTTTTTTTTGCAGGTCACCCTGCCTTAGTGGGAGATGACTAGCATGTTGATACAAAAATAAGAACCAACCATCCAGCAGGCCTGTGAGTGTGTGTTAGATCCAAAGTAATTTTTTGGGGATTTAACATGCTATTGGAATGAGCAGTAATTATACTTATGAAGGCATTTAAGGAATTCGGATAGCCAGACTTGAGTTCTGGTCGTAGGAAATACAATGCCTACATTCTGAAGGATAGGTGAGGATTTTGAAAATCATAAAAATGATTTGAATTGTGAATATCAGTGGAAGTAGCTTTAAATTGGACTCAAAGTAGTGGAAATATTAAGTTTTTTGTTGATTTTCCCAAGGACGGGTAAGGCCCCCTTTCACCCCTTCAGTCTGGTAACATTTAAGAAGAGACTTGAGTCTGGCAGACTGTAACATTCTCTCCCCCTCCTCCATAGTGCAGGCACTCTGAAGAATGGGGTGAGGATGTTGCAGTCAGATGGTATTCTGAATGTGATGTCAGCACATTTCTGGCAAGAAAGCAATTGATTAAATGATGAAGATGAATGTGTTTCCTTTTTCTGGAGGGGAAAGGGAACCACACTGCCTTGGTGGGAGACAGCCACTGAATTATTTTATTAACACCTGCCGATTCCCACCAAGGCAGGGTGGCCCGAAAAAGAAAAAAAAATTCATCATCATTCACTCCATCACTGTCTTGCCAGAGGGATGCTTTACACTACAGTTATAAAACTGCAACATTAACACCCCTCCTTCAGAGTGCAGACACTGTACTTCCCATCTCCAGGACTCAAGTCCGGCCTGCCGGTTTCCCTGAGTCCCTTCATAAATGTTACTTTGCTCACACTCCAACAGCACGTCAAGTATTAAAAACCATTTGTCTCCATTCATTCCTATCAAATACGCTCACACATGCTTGCTGGAAGTCCAAGCCCCTCGCACACAAAACAACCTTTCCCCCTCCCTCCAACCTTTCCTAGGCCGACCCCTACCCCGCCTTCCCTCCACTACAGATTTATACACTCTCGAAGTCATTCTGTCTCATTCCATTCTCTCTACATGTCCGAACCACCTCAACAACCCCTCCTCAGCTCTGGATAATAGTTTTGGTAATCCCGCACCTCCTCCTAATTTCCAAACTCCGAATTCTCTGCATTATATTCACACCACACATTGACCTCAGACATGACATCTCCACTGCCTCCAGCCTTCTCGTCGTTGCAACATTCATCACCCATGCTTCACACCCATATAAGAGTGTTGGTATAACTATACTCTTATACATTCCCCTCTTTACTTCCATGGACAAAGTTCTTTGTCTCCACAGACTCCGAAGTGCTCCACTCACCCTTTTCCCTTCATCAATTCTATGATTCACCTCATCCTTCATAGACCCATCTGCTGACATATCCACTCCCAAATACAGTGGTACCTCGACTTACGATGCTATCATCTTACGTTATATTCGATAACCGATATTTATAACGTAAGAAATTTGAATGCTACTTACATTGTTTGATTCGTCTAACGACATTCGTACCGGACGTGTCCGCTTGGCGCCCAGCTGAGCGCGCACTCCAGGGAGCGTCAGTGTGCTATTGTTTACAAGTGAGAGCGACCACCCACCCACACCCATGCATTCATACCAGTATATTGTCATTATTCCACTGTTTTTAGTGCTTGCAACTGCTAAATAAGCCACTATGGGCCCCAAGAAAGCTCCTAGTGCCAAGCCTGTGGTAAAGAATGTGCAGGGAGTGAAGCATTCATGCAGGGAGTATAGCATTTATGCAGGGAGTGTAGCAGGCATGCAGGGAGTGTAGCAAAGATGCTGAGAGTGTAGCAGGGATGCAGGGAGTGTAGCAGGCATGCAGGGAGTGTAGCAGCAGGCATGCAGGAAGTGTAGCAAAGATGCAGGGAGTGTAGTAGGGATGCAGGGAGTGTAGCAAGGATGCAGGGAGTGTAGCAGGGATGCAGGGAGTGTAGCAAGGATGCAGGGAGTGTAGCAGGGATGCAGGGAGTGTAGCAAGGATGCAGGGAGTGTAGCAAGGATGCAGGGAGTGTAGCAGGGATGCAGGGAGTGTAGCAAGGATGCAGGGAGTGTAGCAGGCATGCAGGGAGTGTAGCAAAGATGCAGGGAGTGTAGTAGGGATGCAGGGAGTGTAGCAAGGATGCAGGGAGTGTAGCAGGGATGCAGGGAGTGTAGCAAGGATGCAGGGAGTGTAGCAGGGATGCAGGGAGTGTAGCAAGGATGCAGGGAGTGTAGCAAGGATGCAGGGAGTGTAGATAGTGCAGGATGCAGGGAGTGTAGTAGGCATGCAGGGAGTGTAGCATTCAAAGAAAAAGGCCAGTAACCCCAGAAAAGAACTTGGTACCTGCAGTGTTAATGGAAGGGATTCCCCTTCCAAACACTAGCATACTACTACACCTTCTCCCCTCCTCCCGTCCTCCACACATCAACAACTCTTCAATAAATGTAAGTGACATGTTATTGTTCAATATTTGCATGTGTATTTAGATATTCTTTATTAAATTGTGTATTATTTAATGTCCAAAAGTTCTAAAAAATATTTTATTTAACTACTTTTGGAAGTCTTGGACGGATTAAATTTATTTCCATTATTTCTTATGGGGAAAATTGATTCGTCTAACGATTGTTTCGTCTTAAGATATGCCCTCTCTGACGGATTAATATCGTAAGTCGAGGTACCACTGTATCTGAATACATTCACCTCCTCCATACTCCCTCCAATCTGATATCCAATCTTTCGTCACTGAATTCTCATCACTAATAGTTAATGACACTACAGTAGATGATATATAATGAATGAAAATTAAGATTTTTCTTTTTCTTTTTTTTAGATGCACACAAATTCATATTTATTAAGCATTGGAAAATATGTTCTGTATTATACCTGGAGAGGGTTGTGGGGGTCAATGCCCCCGGCCTACAATATGATAAATAATAATTTTTTTTTTTTTGGTATATTATTTGTAACAGGAACCAAGTCCACAATATAGTGATGAATGGGACTCCCAACCCAGATTACCAATGAGACTGCCAACTAGAACACCTGGGGGAAGACTTCATACAGAAATTCCTGAAAGATTAGCAGTCAGGCTTCCAGCCAAAAAGAGGTAGGGGGCTTGAATATTAGAGTGGTAATCTGTAGTAACTATAGTCACTTGAGTAAATACTGAGCTGCTGAAGCACATAAATTTGTTTCATCAAAAAATTTACTTTATGCCATTCAGCCACATGTTGTGTTTGTTAAAGGTTTTCTGAATATTAGTATGCTGACAATATTGTAGGTGTTGACAACAATACTATTGGTTTTGACCACAATAGTGTACCATTTGACCACAATACCATAGGTCTTGACCACAATACCGTAGGTCTTGACCACAGTGCCGTAGGCATTGCCCACAGTGCCGTAGGCATTGCCCACAGTGCCGTAGGCATTGCCCACAGTGCCGTAGGCATTGCCCACAGTGCCGTAGGCATTGCCCACAGTGCCGTAGGCATTGCCCACAGTGCCGTAGGCATTGCCCACAGTGCCGTAGGCATTGCCCACAGTGCCGTAGGCATTGCCCACAGTGCCGTAGGCATTGCCCACAGTGCCGTAGGCATTGCCCACAGTGCCGTAGGCATTGCCCACAGTGCCGTAGGCATTGCCCACAGTGCCGTAGGCATTGCCCACAGTGCCGTAGGCATTGCCCACAGTGCCGTAGGCATTGCCCAACCTTGCCGAGAGACAATCGGTACATTTAAAAAAAATAGAAAAACAGTCATTGGGAACACCTTTTATTTCAGACCTTTGTATGAAGACGAAGAGGTGGAATCCCTTAGCCGCCCCAAGAAGATAGCCCCTATATCATCTGGTCTGATGGCTCGTTTAGACCAACCACAACATCTTTCTGCATCACAAGGAGGAAAGGTATAAGAGTTTGTTACTGAGTATTGTGATTCTTCAGTGAACTTTACACAAGAGAAGTAGATAAGAAAAAAAATTACACAAGCATCAGGTCAATATGAAATAATGTAGTATATGGAAGAGAAGTTTATAATGATACATGGATAATGTGGAAGAAAATACAAGAGAATCTGTCACCTGAAATGATGGCAGATATGAATGTTGTTGAAATAAATTTATTTTAGAAATGTTAAGACAAATAGTGGTTAAGTTTCGGTGAAAACATTTTGCGGGAATAAAATATTGTGAGTGACTAGAGACATGATTTTCACCTGGTAACACAACTTCACTTGTACATTACAGAATAATAGTACTATAGTAGTACTGTTTACTTTAACTCACTAAGTGGGTGTGCATGAATGGAATACAGGGATGTATTTTTATTTTATTTACCCTATTGTATTTCAAGCAAAGATAATGTATACCAGACAGCAATGAAGAATACCTTAAAATATCATAGGAAATAATATTCTCTATATTTTTTCTTGTGATTATCATTAATTAAAAATATTGTCTGGCTAAAATTAAGTAATGTGCCACATTTATTTTAAGTATTTTTTACTAGGTTCTTGTGACCAATTTGCATCACTGTGTAAGCGTAGAAGACATGGAAGAATTATTCGGAACTATTGGACCAATCCTCTCTGCTCGAATGGTTAGAGAGGGAGTTGCTGAGGCTGTCTTCATGCATATGGAAGATGCTTATAGGTAAACGGCTTTTTTTTTTTTTCCCCATAAAATAAAAATAACTTTTGCAATAATTATTTACTTAAAACACACTGAATACATGAATGAATTCCATTATAGGGCAGTAGTACCCCAAGTTTCAGCCATAATTTGTTCGAGAAGGCTGCTCGAGTCCCGTTACCGAACGAATTTGTTCCCATAAGGAATAATGTAAATTAGATTAGTTCATTTCAGACCCCCAAAAATACACTTACAAAAGCACTTACATAATTGTTCTAGTTGGGAGCTGTACGAAACTTGGGGTACCACTGTACTTAATTATTTTAATGTGCATATACAGTGGACCCCCGGAAATCGGCCATAATTTGTTCCAGAATGTTGTTTGAGTGGCAGTACCGAACGAATTTATTCCCATAAGGACAAATGTAAATTAGATTAGTTGTTTCAGACCCCCAAAAATACACTTACATAATTGTTCGAGTTGGGAGGTGGATGATTTCCGGGGGTCCACTGTATACTGTATCTAGGTAGTAGGTTGGTAGACACACAACCACCCAGGGAGGTACTACCGTCCTGCCAAGTGAGTGTAATACAAAAGCCTGTAATTGTTTTACTTGATGGTAGGATTGCTTGTGTCTTTTTTCTGTCTCATAAACATGCAAGATTTCAGGTATGTCTTGTTACTTCTACTTACACTTAGGTTGCATTACACATTTATGTACAAGCATATATATACACACCCCTCTGGGTTTTCTTCTATTTTCTTACTAGTTCTTGTTCTTATTTCCTCTTATCTTCATGGGAAAGTGGAACAGAATACTTCCTCGTAAGCCATGCGTGTCATCAGAGTCGACTAAAATGCCGGGAGCAAGGGGCTAGTAACCCCTTTCCTGTATACATTACTAAAGTTAAAAAGATGAACTTTTGTTTTTCTCTTTGGGCCACCCCGCCTTGGTGGGAAACAGCTGATTTGTTATAAGAAGAAAGAAGATATACTGTATACTGAATTTTTGAGAGTTCTGCTGGTGATATAAGCAGGGTAACCACAGTGAAGGCACAGATCAAAATATAATGTTTTATGTTGCCTTAAGTGAGCTTTTTTAAGCAAAATCAGTGGTCAACTTTAGTTTTTTAAAGGTGACACTTTCCTCTCATTACAGTGGTACCTCGAGTTACGATATTTTTTCGTTCGAGAATGCTGTTCAAGTGCCATTACCAAACGAATTTATCCCCATAAGGAATAATGTAAAATAGACTAGTCCTTTTACACCCCCAAAAATATACCTACAAAAGCATTTAAAAAAATACTTACATAAAAGGGCGATTTTGGGGACCATCGTAACTCGAGGTACCACTGTATTTTGTATATAGTACCTCAAAGATAGAAAATTTCTCATCCATTTTAAGTTTTTCCATTTATTTATCCTATGTTTTGTAGTTTCCAGACTAGTTTTTCAACGGTATCTCTGTCAATACCCTTGTTAAAAATGTTGCAGTTTTATAACTATAGTGTAAATGCACCTCTGGCAAGACAGTGATGGAGTATATCCACCTGCCTTGGTGGAAAATGGCCGATGTGTTAATAAAAAATATATATATATCTTTCCTCTTTCAACACATCGGCCGTTTCCCACCGAAGCGGGGTGGCCCAAAGGGAAAAACGAAAGTTTCTCCTTTTACATTTAGTAATATATACAGGAGAAGGGGTTACTAGCCCCTTGCTCCCAGCATTTTAGTCACCTCTTACGACACGCATGGCTTACGGAGGAAGAATAATATATATATATATCTTTTCTTCTTTCAACACGTCGGCCGTTTCCCACCGAAGTGGGGTGGGCCAAAATGAAAAACGAAAGTTTCCCATTTTACATTTAGTAATATATACAGGAGAAGGGGTTACTAGTCCCTTGCTCCCAGCATTTTAGTCGCCTCTTACGACAAGCATGGCTTACGGAGGAAGAATAATATATATACAGTGGACCCCCGGTTAACGTTCGTAATCCGTTCCAGGAGCTAGAGCTTTAACCTAAAAAAAAACGTTATCTGAAACCATATTTCCCATAAGAAATAATGTAAATACAATTAATCCGTTACAGACATCCAAAAAATATTCACAAAATAATTAATTTTTTAAAGAATAACTATAGTTTTACATACAGAAAACACACACAAATACTACATACAATTTAAAATTTATAAATAAATTATAAAATAAACATTTAAAATAACATTTACTTACCTTTATTGAAGACACTTGCTGGCATCTTTAAGACTGGGAGGAGGAGTGAGGGAGTGCTTAGTTTTTGGAAGGGGAATCTCCCTCCAAAAGAACTTCAGGTAACAAGTCCCTCTCTGGGGTTACTTCCATTTTTGGTCTTTTAATGCCACTAGGACCAGCTTGAGAGTCACTAGAACTCTTCTTAGAAAAAAAACTGTCCAGAGTCCTCTGTTTCTGGCGACTCTTCAACATTTTTCTGAAGTGGGGCAAGATTCTGTCACTGAACATGTTGCAGATGTGGTTTGCTTCAGCTTGCTCAGGGTGGTGTTTTTCAACAAATGTCTGCACATCAGCCCATTTGGAAAAAATTTCCTTAATCTCTGAAGAAGTTACTACCTCAACCTGTCCAGCCTCCTCCTTTGAATCAATTTCCTTAAATGTCGTCTGCTGCTGTTGCTAATGAAGCTCTCTCAGCTCTTCAGTGGTTAGGTCTACCCTGTGCTCCTCCACCAACTCTTCCACATCCTCACCACTCACCTCCAACCCCAGGCTGTTCCCCAATGCCACTATAGAGTCCACAACAGGCAACATTTTTTTTTTAACAATTTATGACTCATAATAGTTCAATAGATTTTATTTTTTTCCAAAACTTCAGCAGGGTAACCTAAACAGAAAAACAAAAGTTTCTCTTTAAATTTAGTAATTTATATAGAAGGGGTTACTGGCACCTTGCTCCTTTTAGTAGATTTTTTATGTGCAAAAAAAAAATTGCTGACTGAAAACTGAATTGCTTGCTAGTTAGCAGGTTTTTACTTCAAATGTTTTTATACAGTGGCACACTGTACATACTCTTCCATTTGGCTGCTCATTAATTATATGAAATCCTACAAAAGAACCAAATATAAAAGTTTTCTTTGAACTCGTGTATGGAATCCAACATACTTTAATGCATACTTTTTCATAAATCCTCTGGGACAGGCTTCTTTGAGAGATTTTAATAGTGATTTGTTAAAAAGGTCAAAAGCTTATCAACTAACCCATTTCCCACCTGAGTTATGAAAAGGTTGAAGATATTCAGTGACTCCTCTTTTTCATGCCTTCACAACCAGTAGTATCACAGGAATTCTGGATACCAGTGCACTCTTAGCAGACAAACTGTTTATAGCAATATATAAAAGGTTACCTCTACACACACTTTTATTCCATAGGTCAGTTGAAGTGTTCAACAATCGACAGCTTGATGGACAGCCAATGTGTGTGACGGTAGTTGGCAAGAAGACCACGTCTACCCCACCTGCTCCACCTCCTGCTCCTAGAACACAGACAAAATCAGTTTTGAAATCTGCCAGGTTAGTATGACTAATATTTTTCTATACTACTCCTTCATTGCATCCTTTCCCATCTTGTCATGTTTCTCAATCTTTTTCCTATCCACTTTCCTGCATCATCCTTTTGTGTTTTACTCTCCTCTTCCATCTTGCTTTGTCTACTCTTAATATTTTATAAGTTTGGATAAATTACTGAATTATCTTTGAGGTATGTGATTATGGCACTGTATATTAAGCTCAGTCATGGTTAATAATCTTTATTCGGTAATAGCTGTGCAGTGCCTTTCCTGCCATTATATGCATATATAACCCAGTCTTTCTTGGGAGGTTGCCACCCCACTTTTTGGGAATTAAGTACCAACTGGTCATCAAATTGCCATCAACTATACTTAAACTACTGTAATTTGTATGTTGAGTGATTGTATGGGTGTATTTTCTTACCAATTCCGCAAAGCTAAAAGACTTTTTTTTGTTAAGTACAGTAGACCGTTGTTTAACATGGTAGTTATGTTCCTGAAAACGCCGTTTTAGTTAAAACCGTGTTAGACAAACTGAATAACTTATGGGAAAGATTGGGTTATGTTCCTGGGAGCCCCAAAAAAGCCAAACCACTTTTTTTTTAGACCTCCAGATCTTACAAAAATAAAAGTGAATATGTAATTGTAGTTCATTGTTGTGATGTATTATGTTGTTTTTACTGCTTAAGATTACAAATGCAACAGAAATAATAGTATTTCTTACCTTAAATTGTGGGTACTGAAGTTTGTGGATGATTGTGGAGAGTGGAGAGTTATGCAGTGACCCTACTGGGCTGAGGTGGATGGTAGAGATACTGGTACTGAAGTCGATGGTTGTACTGGAGTGTGCATAAATTCTGTAATGGATTTCTGTTCTATTTTATCCCGCAGTACATTATACAACTGACAGTAAGGCATCAATTGCTCTAGACACCGTTTCAGGGTCCTCTTCTGTGAAAACGTCTAACTTTAAGTCAGTCAGTAAATCAGTCAAGTCAGTCAGTCAGTCATCACACAAACTCATATTTACCTCATTCTTTTTGTGCATAAAGTGATGCTTCATTACGGACACAGGCTATCTCTTGTCTAATATCTCTATTTTCTTTTTAATTCTAAGACTTAAACACTTTAACCTTTCCTTGCCACTTTCAGCAACACTTGTATGCCTACTGGGTGCCATGATTGCTTGGCAGATTTAAGATATGGCAATTAAAAGATGGTACGTACTACACGTGTATGAACCGAAGACTGGGACAAGGGTTGTGGGGGTGGCGGTAGGTCTCCCCCGTTGACTCAGTGGTCTAACCCACAGCCAAGCAGATCGTATACCACACGCTCAAAAAAATTTTCCCTCCTGCAAACTGAACCGTGTTAACCCTTTACCGGGCACTCCCTGGAAAATGATAATTTCGAAATGTATTTCAAATGAGTGGATAGAGTAACTCAATGTAAGGATAATGAGCCCATATAATTGAAATTCTAAAAAGAACTTTTCACGCAATTACCAATATTCAAGGACCGTCTACAGACGGTCCTGACCGTTAAAGGGTGTCAAATTCTGAATGTTGCAAATTTGCAATTGTTAATAAAACACCAAATAAGTATTTTTATATTTTATTATACTAATAGACAATATAAAAAACACAAATGGAACTTGTTTCCAAACATTTTGTATGTATAAAAAATATGAAAGTGAACCAAAGAGCAACATGGACACATTGCAAAGGGATAAAACTTTCAAGTCCCATATTCCTGAATTTCCTGAGAAAAAACAATCATTCTTGATCACTAATTGCTACAATGAAAGGCTATGAAGCAATTTCTTTCCTTCTTTATGCATAGATTTACCTTGCATACGGCACACAAAAATGAGGATGTGACATGATTTTTCGTTTTGCTGCAATAATTGCATGTAAATATTCTGCCTTGCACTGGCCAGTGACCTAGCATTTTATCAAACCTATCATTTTGGTCAAACCTCACACTGTCATCAGGCCTTTCTGCACGTTGGTACTGCACTGGAGATGGCAACAGGTCATCTGGTTCTGGATCTGAGTCACTTTCCACCAAAATGCAGAGATATTTGAACTTCTGTTGGAAGGGTTCACAATAGAACAATTTCTCATTGATCTGGAATGACAATAAGAATGTTCTGTACACACCCAGACCACTACAGAATTCATATATGCACTAGAAATTTTTATATAAATATTTATTTACTGAAATTTAAAATGTGGCCTGACGGGCAGGACCGTCTGTACACGGTCCTCTTTTGTTGCACTTTTTTCAATTGCATAGTACACTCATATTATGCATATCTAACTCCTGATATATATCTCAAAATATGCCTAAACTATTCATTTACACACTGGACACAACAATTAGTACTTACTGACATTGTAGAGAGTATAATCACAGTGTATATGAGTGGAACAAGAGCAAAAATTCGGCTCTGGGTGACGTAAAGCGAGAAGTGTTTACATTTTGGTCTCTCAACCAATGGGAAGCGAGCAGATGCCGGTCTCACTTAGCTGGAGCGACTCACAGAAGGCTTGTGATTGGTCAGATATAGAGAATGGGAACCTAGATGGGCTGGGGGAGTAGGATGACACGCGCAAAAACACGTGTTTAGGACCGTCTGTACACGGTCCTGCCCGGTAAAGGGTTAAGTTAATTTTTTGAAGTGTTATACAAAAATATGCCGCAAATTTTCAATCGTGCTATAGCCAAAACCATGTTAAATGGCGGTCTACTGTATAACATGAAATGAAGCAACTTCTTGTTAAGAGCATACCTATATTTTGAATACAAAGGCTTCATTCACGAAGACGGTATAATGCAAGAAATTTAGTAGAGCTGATTTGACTCTTATTAAATTATATAGGTGAACAAAATAATTTCACTTGCCTTTTATTATCAAAAAAACATTCAGGATATCACCATGTTATTATTAGGTTAAAGGATTTGGATGGCCCCAGGCCATAAGGGGTTTGAGTAACTCCGAGTCCAATAAAATGTTTTGGGCTGACTTCACAGCTTGATTAGTCATTGAAGTTGCCAACTCTGTCCAATATACATGTACTATATACACTACCTAACTGCCATGAGATGGACTAGCCAAGTTCTTTTGTAAGTACAGTGGTCCCTCGGTTTTCGTGCATCTCCAAACTCGAACATTTATGTAAGTGTATTTTCGTAAGTGCTGTTGCAAGTGTATTTTTGGGGGTCTGAAATAGACTAACCTACGTGACATTATTTCTTAAGGAAGTAAATTCGTTCGGTAATGGCACTTGAGCAGCATTCTGGAACAAATTTTCAGCGAAAACTGAGGGACCACTGTATATCCATTTAATTCATGCAACACTTTGGTTATTTACAAGGGTACCTCCCAAGACGGTTTTCTTCTTTTTCTTTTTAGTAAGCTATACAGGAAAAGGGGGGAGGCAAAGAAGTGAATGTATGAAAGTATAGTGGTACCAACATTCTTATATGGGTGTGAAACTTGGGTTGTAAATGCTGCAGCGAGGAGGCAGCTGTAGGCACTGAAGATGTCCTGTCTAAGGGCAATGTGTGGTGTAAATATTATGCAGAGAATTCGGAGTGTGGAAATTAGGAGGAGGTGTGGAGTTACTAAAGGTATTAGTCAGAGGGCTGGTTGAGGTGGTTTGGTCATTTAGAGAGAATGGATCAAAGTATAATGACTTGGAGAGTGTATAAATCTGTAGGGGAAGGAAGGCGTGGTAGGGGTTGTCCTTGAAAAGGTTGGAGGGAAGGGATAAAGGAGGTTTTGTGGGCGAGGGGCTTGGACTTCCAGCAAGTGTGCGTGAGTGTGTTAGATAGAAGTTAATGAAGACTAATGGTTTTTAGGACCCGACGAGCTCTTGGAGTGTGAGCAGGGTAATATTTAGTGAAGGGATTCAGGGAAACCGGTTAGCCAGACTTGAGTCCTGGAAATGGGAAGTACAGTGCTTGCACTTTAAAGGAGGGGTTTGGGATATTGGCAGTTTGGAGGGACTTCTAAACTGTCGTAAGTATTATTAACCCTTTCAGGGTCGGAACCTTTAATCTGAAACTTGCTCTCAGGGTCGGAGAATTTAAAAAAAAAAAATCTTACAGAATGAAAGAGAATGTTTTTCCAAACATATTTATGCATCAGCAATTTCACCCACTTTAAGCCCTATTTTTGGCCAATTCCATTCTTCCAGTCAACCAGAATCATAGCTGTATTGCTAGTATTCCTTCTATTCTATCGATTGAGCACAAGAAACACCCATTTACCTATTTTGACTACCCAATAAAAGTAACGAGAAATGGGTAATTGGGTCAATTTCACACAAAATTTAAAAACTGCTAATTTCAAAATAGGGTCCAGAATAAGCAATGTAGACATTCCTGGCACTAAAACAATATTTCCTTTGTTCATTAGTCATATCCTCCGGCCTCTCCTGTATTATGTTTCTTTTCCATTTTTAATTTTTATTCACACAAAAAATAGATTTACTTCAAACCAGTAGAATCACGGGACTGACCCTGAAAGAATTAAGTGATAAATTCTGATACGGCAGAAGTATAGTTGTGCAGATATGGCCTAGGTGCATCTGCACAGGGGAAGGGAGGTGGGGAAGGACAGAGATTTGTAAACATGATTGCAGGAACGTTTCGCAAACATGCTAATTTATCGTGAAAATTCAAGTATAACACTAAAGCTCATGCATGATGTATATGATATTCTCTCTAGTTTTCTTATGTTTTAACTCTTATAATGCAAGTAGAGGGAAGCGGAAGACGTGTAAATATGGTGAGGCAGCAACAGCTAATATATTCTGGCCTGGCTGTGCACTTTCAAAAATTAGTGATTCTAACACTTCAAGTGTGGGGAAAGTACTGTTAAGTCTGTGTGCTCGTGTATAAATGGCATTGTAGTGTTGATAGTAATTGGAGGGTGTAATGTGATATTGTAAGTGTCATTCATCATATATGAAATATTAATCACAACACAAAATAATGTACATGTAGGTGGTGCAAGATTAAGAAAATATGAATTAGATATAAATCATAAATATTGAATGTGTGATTGTAAATGTGTGTCCTCCTTTGGGTCATCTTGTCTTGGTGGGATATGCCCAGTGTGGTTAAAAAAAAATACAGCATTGTGTAGTAAACCCTCAATTTAACGGGCTTCAGAAATGTGGGACAAAATCCTTGAGGTCAAGTGATTGCAAAACAAAGTGCATTGGTTACAGAATTGTCCATTATTGTTACATTTATGGCAAAACACGCTCATCTCTCTTCACCTCAGTCATCATCACTGGCCACACACTCCTCTTTATTAGTCTGTTAAATCAAGGGTTTACTGTAACTTTTCTTTTTTTAATATGCTTTGATCTTTCTTGCTGCTCAGAAACTTCACCGCCTTCTCCTGGTTGATCAATTTCTATAGTAGTTTCATTCTTAATATAGTGCTCTAATAATTCTGAAAAGAATTTCAAATTTAAACTCTAATTGGGAATAATTAATATTTGAAAACTAGGCTATTTTATTGAAAAGTTTGAGTAAAATGTTAGTCTTTTCATGTTGTTGACAAATTATCGTAGAAAACTGCCTGTACTTTAATTTTGGAAAATACAAAGTGGATTTACATCCTAATATTCTTTTTCTTTTTCATGGGACGATAGAGGGCGCACTGGGTACTATATCTGAGAGTAAGTGTAAATTTTTGCTGTTTTCGTAAATTTTAGTCAGTGAATTGGTAAAAAGAAATTTCTTCAGCCTCCCAATTTTTTTTTTCTGACCAGTATTAATGGCAAGTGAAAACTTCGATGATGGTGCAAGGAGGGTACTGCATGCTTCATTTAGTACTTCATATATGCTACACAGTAATTTATAAGACATTAAATAATTTAGTGTTTTTTGTGTACTAATTTTCTTTTATTACTAATCCATATACGTAACTTGCCTCTCAAGTTGTCAAATATTCATGTGTATCTGCACCTCTGGCAAGACATTGATAGTGTGAATGATGGTGAAAGTGTTTCTTTTTAGGGTCACCCTGGCTTGGTGGGAGACAGCCAGCGTGTTAACAAAAATCCAGTATGATATGAATTTAAAGCTGTTTGTGTTATATATCTATCTTCTTGTTTACATTAGGTGTTTTATCAAGTAACTCACTTATAATGTAATTTTCTGCATTTGTGTATGCTAGCATTTGATTAATTTTTAATTTCTTGCCCTCAGTGGAAGCAGCAACATGAACAGAAGCCTACCAAGCCTAAGAGGGTTTAAACATGATGGTCGGGTAGCACCAGACATCCCTACAATCCATCAGGCACTCTTCAACAGGTCGCAGGCACCCACATCCAATCATGTGTTCCTTGTCAAGCTTCCTAAGCAGCCTACAAGAAAGACTCTTTCCTAAATGTTTGGAAGTCGGCTTAGGACTGTCATTACAAGGATCAAATGCACATACCATATTGGGTTTTGAATAATATACCGTATCCGGTTTTTAGTTACGAAATATGAAAAATTCAGAGGGGGGTTTTTGAAAAAGGTAGTTTGTGCTGAACCAAAAGAATGTAATATCTTATAATTATTGTATATCTAACTGATTAAGCGATTATTTTTTGTGAATATTTTCTTTAATTTGGAGCAGTAATCACTAGAGTGCACTTGTAAGAATAGCCAATACTCAAAAGTGCCCTGTACTGACTACAGCATTCATAGATTTATTTAGAATATTGTACAAAGCCACTTATCATATGTAAGCTATTTCTTTTTATTCTTTTGCACTAATTTAGAGAAAATTTGATGGGGGTCCATTTTATCAAAAAAAAAATGATAAAAACATCCTCTGGTATTTAATACATGGATTTCTTTACATTTGTAATGTACAAAAAACAATAAAGTTTTACCAAACATGAAATATTTTGTGTTCCTCTTTTGATTGGATCAGTAAAATAATTTGTTAAACTGGAGAGAGCGCTTGAGTATTATCACCTTGGTACATAAACCATCTCTCCTAGCCTGCAATATTAATATTCTCAACTAATTCTGTGCACTTTTCCTATGTAGCTTTTAACAAAACTGATTGTAGCAGCTGCTGCGCACTATTTGACCCTTGTGGGTTTGGCATTTCTCTCCAAATATGTGTGCTGGTACCCTATTCTGTAGACGAAGTTCCCTCAAGGGCGGTTCCTTGACGCTGGTGAGGGGTTCTTGATCTAGGGAATTGAATCTGTGCTCCATTTCCCCTCCCCTCCACAGGTGCTGTATAATCCCTATGGGTTTAGCGCTTCCCCATGATTATAATAATACATGTAGATGAAAGTTCAATTGTGGGAATGCTGTATAAAAAATATGTAGGCTTAGTGCTTGCCGTAAGCATCTTGCTCAGAGCCACAGTAACTGCCTCTTTCCCTATATAATGTCATTACAGGTTTGGCGCTTGGTTTTGATTATAATAAAAAATCCCCATATAATAATGTTTGGATTTAGCTCTGTGATGAATCAGTTGTTGCAACTATAGTTGATTGTGTTGCTGCAGGGTTGCCTTCACACAACTGCGGGAAAGATTGACATATTATGACTCATGAAATCGTAATGACTTTGACTGGAGGTTCTATCCCTGCTCATGGTATGGTTGACATATAGTGAACTGTTTTAATCAACAATGATATGGTGGAAGTTCTTGGAATAAAAGTGAAGAATAAGAGCCTAGTAATTATCATCACAGAAGACACCATCATCAACAAAAGAGGAAAAATACAATCATGCTGGACTGGTATATTACCCTGAACACAACCCAGTTAGTTTAATATCTTTATTATGCACCCAATTCCCATGGTGTGGGCAGGAGTCACCCCATACCCATGGTGTGGGCAGGAGTCACCCCATACCCATGGTATGGGCAGGAGTCACCCCATACCCATGGTGTGGGTGGGAATCACTCCATACACATGGTGTGGGAGAGTCACCCCATACCCATGGTGTGGGTGGGAGTCCCCCCATACCCATGGTGTGGGTGGGAGTCACCCCATACCCATGGTGTGGGTGGGAGTCACCCCATACCCATGGTGTGGGTGAGTCACCCCATACCCATGGTGTGGGTGGGAGTCACCCCATACCCATGGTGTGGGTGGGAGTCACCCCATACCCATGGTGTGGGTGGGAGTCACCCTATACCCATGGTGTGGGCGGGAGTCACTCCATACCCATGGTGTGGGCGGGAGTCACTCCATACCCATGGTGTGGGTGGGAGTCAAAAGATTACAGAGGTACATAATGGGTCCAGGGACTGGGCCCCAAAGTTTTGATAACTGAACAAGTTACAAAGGTAATGAACTCCAGGTAGATCTGGTCAATCATGACCAAGTTAATGAATCATCTACACGTCTATACATGATCACAATTATGACCAAGTTAATGAATCATCTACATGTCTATACATGATCACAATCATGACCAAGTTAATGAATCATCTACATGTCTATACATGATCACAATCATGACCAAGTTAATGAATCATCTACATGTCTATACATGATCACAATCATGACCAAGTTAATGGATCATCTACACGTCTATACATGATCACAATCATGACCAAGTTAATGAATCATCTACACGTCTATACATGATCACAATCATGACCAAGTTAATGAATCATCTACACGTCTATACATGATCACAATCATGACCAAGTTAATGAATCATCTACATGTCTATACATGATCACAATCATGACCAAGTTAATGAATCATCTACATGTCTATACATGATCACAATCATGACCAAGTTAATGAATCATCTACACGTCTATACATGGTCACAATCATGACCAAATTACAAAGTAATGAGTCACTCACACGGCCACATACAGTCACAACTGTACTGAGTTATTAGTGCAAATATTACAATAGAAAAGTTTTTTAAACAGCCTTTCTCTTCTGAAGAGCTCTTGATCTAAGGATTTGGAGCTGCCATTCCTAGGATCAAACCTGATTGCCTCCCATTTCTAAGGTGCTGTACGACTCGTGGGTTTAGCGCTCCTCCCTGAGGCTCCATGGTACTAGTGAGGGACTCTTCTAAGAAATTAGACCTGTATTTCTCTTATTTGGATCGAATCTAGATACCCCTCATTCCCCCAGGTAGTGTATGACCCCCACAGGGGTTAATACAACACAGGTCAGCGCTCCCAGGTACTGTATGACCCGCACAGGGGTTAATACAACACAGGTCAGCGCTCCCAGGTACTGTATGACCCCACAGGGGTTAACACAACACAGGTCAGCGCTCCCAGGTACTGTATGACCCCCACAGGGGTTAACACAACACAGGTCAGCGCTCCCAGGTACTGTATGACCCCCACAGGGTTAATACAACACAGGTCAGCGCTCCCAGGTACTGTATGACCCCCACAGGGGTTAATGCAACACAGGTCAGCGCTCCCAGGTACTGTATGACCCCCACAGGGGTTAATACAACACAGGTCAGCGCTCCCAGGTACTGTATGACAACCACAGGGGTTAATACAACACAGGTCAGCGCTCCCAGGTACTGTATGACAACCACAGGGGTTAATACAACACAGGTCAGCGTTCCCCTATTAACATAATCGTATCTTCATCAGGAAAGGGGTTCTTTGATCCAAGGAACTGGACGTGCCCTCCCCTTCCTTGGACTGAACTTGTATACCTCCCAGATACTATGACCCCTATGGGTTTAGTGCTTTCCCATAATTTAAGCTGCACTCCTTGGATCACCCTTTAAAGGAATTACCTTGATGGTAAAAGGTACTTAATCAAAGTAATTGGACCTGCTCTCCTTTTCCTTGGATCGAACCTAATTACTTGCCATTCTCCGGCCCCTGTGGGTTTAGCCCATAGTTATGATTACAATAGTGCCCTCTCCCGGCAGTGTAGGTCCCCTGTGAGTTAAAAACCTACCCAAGATAATTGTAAATTAAAAAATAATACTGAGATCTTGATTCAAGTGACTAGAGCTCATCCATGGAACCCACCACGATGGTGGTGATTGTTGTGGATTGTGGTGATGATTGTTGGTGATTGTGGTGGTGATTGTTGTGGATTGTGGTGGTGATTGTGGTGGTCATTGTTGTGAATTGTGGTGGTGATTGTTGTTGATTGTGGTGGTGATTGTTGTGGATTGTGGTGGGGATTGTTGTGGATTGTGGTGGTGATTGTTGATGATTGTTGTGAATAGTGGTGGTGATTGTTGTGCAGGATGATGGTGATAACTTGTAATGTTTCCTGACGAACCTAACTTAACCTAACCTAACCTAACCTTACCTAACCTTACCTAACCTAACCTAACCTAACCTAACCTTACCTAACCTAACCTAACCTAACCTAACCTAACCTAATCTAACCTACCTAACCTAACCTAACCTAACCTAACCTTACCTAACCTAACCTAACCTGACCTGACCTAACCTAACCTAACCTAACCTTACCTAACCTAACCTAACCTAACCTAACCTAACCTTACCTAACCTAACCTAACCTAACCTACCTAACCTAACCTAACCTAACCTAACCTTACCTAACCTAACCTAACCTAACCTAACCTAACCTAACCTAACCTCAACCTAACTAACCTACCTAACCTAACCTAACCTGACACCTAACCTAACCTAACCTAACCTAACCTAACCTAACCTAACCTAACCTTACCTAACCTAACCTAACCTAACCTAACCTTACCTAACCTAACCTAACCTAACCTTACCTAACCTAACCTAACCTAACCTAACCTAACCTAACCTTACCTAACCTAACCTTAGTAAGTAAGTAAGTAAGTAAGTAAGTAAGTTTATTCAGATATACACAAATACATTTACATACATTATCATACATAGCAGCATATGTGTAGAGAACCTAGGATAACCCAAAAAATTCAGACAGAGTGACTTATTTCCATTGGGGTCCTTACCTAACCTAACCTAACCTAACCTAACCTAACCTTACCTAACCTAACCTAACCTAACCTTACCTAACCTAACCTAACCTAACCTAACCTCACCTTACCTTACCTTACCTAACCTAACCTAACCTAACCTAACCTAACCTAACCTAACCTAATCTAACCTTACCTAACCTAACCTAACCTAACCTTACCTAACCTAACCTAACCTGACCTGACCTAACCTAACCTAACCTTACCTAACCTAACCTAACCCTAACCTACCTAACCTAACCTAACCTAACCTTACCTAACCTAACCTAACCTAACCTTACCTAACCTAACCTTACCTAACCTAACCTAACCTAACCTTACCTAACCTAACCTTACCTAACCTAACCTAACCTAACCTAACCTTACCTTATCTAACCTAACCTAACCTAACCTAACCTAACCTTACCTAACCTAACCTAACCTAACCTAACCTAACCTAACCTTACCTAACCTAACCTAACCTAACCTAACCTACCTTACCTACCTAACCTAACCTAACCTAACCTAACCTAACCTTACCTAACCTAACCTAACCTAACCTTACCTTACTTAACCTAACCTAACCTAACCTTACCTAACCTAACTAACCTTACCTAACCTAACCTAACCTTACCTAACCTAACCTAACCTTACCTAACCTAACCTTACCTAACCTAACCTAACCTAACCTAACCTTACCTTACCTTACCTACCTAACCTAACCTAACCTAACCTAACCTAACCTAACCTTACCTAACCTAACCTAACCTAACCTAATCTAACCTAACCTAACCTTACCTTACCTAACCTAACCTAACCTAACCTAACCTTACCTAACCTAACCTAACCTAACCTAACCTAACCTACCTTCCTTAACCTAACCTGCCTAACTTAACCTGACTGTACCTACCTGACCTAACCTACCTAACCTAACCTACCTTACCTAACCTAACCTAACCTAACCTTACCTAACCTAACCTTACCTAACCTAACCTTACCTAACCTAACCTAACCTAACCTAACCTAACCTAACCTAACCTTACCTAACCTAACCTAACCTTAACTAACCTAACCTAACCTAACAATAGTCTTATTCTTCAGCTTTATATCTAGTGGGAAGGTTCCACCTTCCAAATGTTCTCAGTGGTGACGAGGATTTTCAAGGTGGTGGTCATGTTTAAGATGGTGGTTACAAGAGTGGTGGTCATGTTTAAGATGGTGGTTACAAGAGTGGTGGTCATGTTTAAGATGGTGGTTACAAGAGTGGTGGTCATGTTTAAGATGGTGGTTACAAGAGTGGTGGTCATGTTTAGATGTGTTACAAGAGTGGTGGTCATGTTTAAGATGGTGGTTACAAGAGTGGTGGTCATGTTTAGATGGTGTTACAAGAGTGGTGGTCATGTTTAAGATGGTGGTTACAGAGTGGTGGTCATGTTAAATGTGGTTACAAGAGTGAGTGGTTTTAAGATGGTGGTTATGTTTAAGATGGTGGTTACAAGAGTGGTGGTCATGTTTAAGATGGTGGTCATGTTTAAGATGGTGGTTACAAGAGTGGTGGTCATGTTTAAGATGGTGGTTACAAGAGTGGTGGTCATGTTTAAGATGGTGGTTACAAGAGTGGTGGGGGATATAATAGTGGTGGTAGGTATAACAGGTGGTGGGTATGTCAGTTGGGTATATGCCTTTACCTTTGATGTACCTTTGATGAGAGTTTTTCTACCCACGGAGCCCGGCCATGGGCCAGGCTCGTCTGGTGGTGGGTATAACAGTGGTAGTGGCAGCCAGGAACGGACCCTAACTTGCTATTTCCGGCGACTGTCATGAGCTCATGGTGAGTCTCCTTGAGACCAGTGTGCCCTGGGGGCACCTTGAGCCCAGTGTGCCCTGGGAGCACCTTGAGACCAGTGTGCCCTGGGAGCACCTTGAGACCAGTGTGCCCTGGCAGCACCTTGAGACCAGTGTGCCCTGGGGCACCTTGAGCCCAGTGTGCCCTGGCAGCACCTTGAGACCAGTGTGCCCTGGGAGCACCTTGAGCCCAGTGTGCCCTGGCAGCACCTTGAGACCAGTGTGCCCTGGGGCACCTTGAGCCCAGTGTGCCCTGGGAGCACCTTGAGCCCAGTGTGCCCTGGGGGCACCTTGAGCCCAGTGTGCCCTGGTTGCACCTTGAGCCCAGTGTACCCTGGGGGCACCTTGAGACCAGTGTGCCCTGGGGGCACCTTGAGCCCAGTGTACCCTGGGGGCACCTTGAGACCAGTGTGCCCTGGGGGCACCTGGAGCCCAGTGTACCCTGGGGCACCTTGAGACCAGTGTGCCCACGGGCATCAGAGTGCTAATTCAACTACACTAGGCCTATCTGTAGCCCAATGCTGGTTAAATACGTTAATTCCTTTTCTATGATCACACTTAATATCTATTATAGGTGTTAACATCTGTATAATATAAAAAGTATAGCACCTTTAACATCTATACTGATTAGTATCTTAAACAATCGTTAATATGTGTAGTGATTATAGTATCAGTGCAGTTCTGGGCAATCTGGTCTGCCAGATGAGGTAAGCTGTAGTAGTTTGGTTGATTATGGTAGCAGATTAGTAGATTATGATAGTAAGTTGGTAGACAATACTCATCCAGGGAGGTATTATCCTTCTGTTGTACGACTGTGACAGGAAAACCTATAAGTTCAGCCATGAACCTTAATTACTGGGAACGTTTGAAGTTCCTTGACCTGTACTCCTTGGAACGCAGGCGAAAAAGACACATCATAATTTACACCTGGAAAATCCTAGAGGAACTAGTCCCAAATCTTCACACATGAAAGGAAAAGACTCGGCAGACAGTGCAACATCCTCCCAAAGAAAAGCAGGGGTGCCACTTGCACGATAAGAGACAACACGATAAGTGTCAGGGGCCCAAGACTGTTCAACAGTCTCCCAGCATACATAGGGGGAAATACCAATAGACCCCTGGCTGTCTTCAAGAATGAACTGCAGCTGTATAGATACATGAAGTCAGTATCCGATCAGCAAAGCTGATCGGATACTAGACTACGTGCAACCAGCAGTAACAGCCTGGTTGATCAGGTCCTGATCCACCGCGAGGACTGGTCATCGACAGGGCCGCGGGGGCGCTGACCCCGGAACACCCTCCAAGTATACTTCCCTTGTATCAAAATTGATTACCTCCCATTCCCCAGGGCGATGAATAACCCCTATGGGTTTAGCGCTTTCCATTAACCTATTATAATAATAATAATAATAATAATAATAATAATAATAATAATAATAATAATAATAATAATAATGAGTCTTAAAATGCAGTGTTTATTTTGAACTTGCTGCCGGAATATGTTGAAGCGCTCACCCCGTAAGGGTCAAACGTCGCCTGAGGAATAGAAGCCAATCAAGCTTGATCCAAGGAAGTGGAGGGTAGATCCAGTTCCCTGGAAGAAGAGCCCTTCAGGTGGAGGGGGGAGGCACCTGCTGGCGGGAAACACGACACAACACGCTGGTAACCTTGACACTGCTCTGCCACACGCACGAACACTTTATTTTTTTTACACTAAAATTCTCGCAGTCGCTTTATAAATATATAGATGTGCTCTACGCTGTCTTGCATTAATTATAAACTTTGAATAAATATAAAGAATGAATTTAAAAGGCTGTAAAGTTTAATTTCATAAAGGTTACAAGAGAATTTGGTATATAAATAATGAAGGTGTTGCGCGACAACGGCAGTGTAGTGAGTAGTGTCAGAGGGGGAGTGTTGATCAGGGGTTAGAGGTGATATTATCACCTAACTGAACTGTGATTCTTCTTTTAATAATACTTCATAAGTACAGAAAGTCACCTGGGGATTTTCCTGCTAGTGGAGAGGCCAACATTTGCAGTATGTCTCAGGAACTAGTACGTAAAGTGGGTTTCAAAGTACGTGTTGACATGAAGTTTGTAAGACTGACTACTGTTTTTATTGTTGTATTCTATATATATACATATATACATTTATTTTTTTGATGTTTTGACTCTCACTTGAAAGGTTTTATTGTGGGTAATGTTGAAGTTAAGTTCGTTATAGTGAAGGTTTAGGAGTAGTGTGTTATAAGCGATGATTGATGTGTAGTTACTGTGTTCACCTGTTACATGGACCACCACCACCTCCCATTATTGTTATCCATCTCCTCTTGCTTCCCTCTCTCTCCTTCACCTTTCATCCTTCACCTTCCATCCTTCACCTTTACCTTTCATCCTTCACCTTTACCTTTCATCCTTCACCTTTACCTTTCATCCTTCACCTTCCATCCTTCACCTTTCATCCTTCACCTTCCATCCTTCACCTTCCATCCTTCACCTTCCATCCTTCACCTTTCATCCTTCATCCTTCACCTTCCATCCTTCACCTTTCATCCTTCACCTTCCATCCTTCACCTTCCATCCTTCACCTTCCATCCTTCACCTTCCATCCTTCACCTTCCATCCTTCACCTTCCATCCTTCACCTTCCATCCTTCACCTTCCTTTACCTTTCATCCTTCACCATCCTTTACCTTCCATCCTTCACCTTCCATCCTTCACCTTCCATCCTTCACCTTCCATCCTTCTTCTATCCATCTTCACCTTCCATCCTTCACCTTCCTTTACCTTCCATCCTTCACCTTCCATCCTTCACCTTCCTTTACCTTTCATCCTTTACCTTCCATCCTTCACCTTCCATCCTTCACCTTCCTTTACCTTCCATCCTTACCTTCCATCCTTCACCTTTCCTTCACCTTTCTCTTACCTTCCATCCTTCACCTTCCATCCTTCACCTTCCTTTCCTTTCATCCTTACCTTCCATCCTTCACCTTCCATCCTTCACCTTCCTTTACTTTCCATCCTTCACCTTCCATCCTTCACCTTCCATCCTTCACCTTCCTTTACCTTCCATCCTTCACCTTCCTTTACCTTTCATCCTTTACCTTTCATCCTTTACCTTCCATCCTTCACCTTCCATCCTTCACCTTCCATCCTTCACCTTCCATCCTTCACCTTCCATCTTCACCATCCTTTACCTTCCATCCTTCACTTTCCATCCTTCACCTTCCATCCTTCACCTTCCATCCTTCACTCATCCTTACCTTCCATCCTTCTTCATCTCCTTCCATCCTTCACTTCCATCCTTCACCTTCCTTTACCTTCCATCCTTCACTTTCCATCCTTCACCTTCCATCCTTCACCATCCTTTACCTTCCTTTACCTTCCATCCTTCACTTTCCATCCTTCACCTTCCTTTACCTTTCATCCTTTACCTTTCATCCTTCACCTTCCTTTACCTTCCATCCTTCACCTTCCATCCTTCACCTTCCATCCTTCACCTTCCATCCTTCACCTTCCATCCTTCACCTTCCATCCTTCACCATCCTTTACCTTCCATCCTTTACCTTCCATCCTTTACCTTCCATCCTTCACTTTCCATCCTTCACCTTCCATCCTTCACCTTCCATCCTTCACCTTCTTTTACCTTTCATCCTTCACCTTCCATCCTTCACCATCCTTTACCTTTCATCCTTTACCTTTCATCCTTTACCTTCCATCCTTCACCTTCCATCCTTCACCTTCCTTTATTTTCCATCCTTCACTTTCCATCCTTCACCTTCCATCCTTCACCATCCTTCACCTTCCATCCTTCACCTTCCTTTACCTTTCATCCTTTACCTTTCATCCTTTTCCTTCCATCCTTCACCTTCCTTTTTCCTTCCATCCTTCACCTTCCTTTACCTTCCATCCTTCACCTTCCTTCACTTTCCATCCTTCACTTTCCATCCTTCACCTTCCTTTACCTTTCATCCTTCACCTTCCTTCACTTTCCATCCTTCACTTTCCATCCTTCACCTTCCTTTACCTTCCATCCTTCACCTTCCTTTTCCTTCCATCCTTCACCTTCCTTTCCTTCCATCCTTCACCTTTCTTTACCTTCCATCCTTCACCTTCCTTTACCTTCCATCCTTCACCTTCTCTTCACTTTCCTTCCTTCACTTTCCATCCTTCACCTTCCATCCTTCACCTTCCTTCACTTTCCTTCCTTCACTTTCCATCCTTCACCTTCCATCCTTCACCTTCCTTCACTTTCCATCCTTCACCTTCCATCCTTCACCTTTCTTTACCTTCCATCCTTCACCTTCCTTTACCTTCCATCCTTCACCTTCCTTCACTTTCCTTCCTTCACTTTCCATCCTTCACCTTCCATCCTTCACCTTCCTTCACTTTCCATCCTTCACCTTCCATCCTTCACCTTCACTTTCCATCCTTCACCTTCCATCCTTCACCTTCCTTCACCTTCCATCCTTCACCTTCCTTTACCTTCCATCCTTCACCTTCCTTTCCATACTTCCTCTGTTTATATATCTTCTTTCTTCTTTTTCATATGTCCGTTTAAATATCTTATTTCCTTTCCCCCTTCCTTCCTAATCTCCTTCGTTTATACATCTTCATTTCCTCCTTCCTTCCTTATCTTCGTTTATACATCTTCCTTTCCTCCTTCCTTCCTTATCTTCGTTTATACATCTTCCTTTCCTCCTTCCTTCCTTATCTCCTTCGTTTATACATCTTCCTTTCCTCCTTCCTTGCCTTACCTGCTCTTTATTCCTTCCTTCTGGCCACAGGCCGGGCCATACTAATAGAAAAACTAAAAATATATCACAAGCAATCACTGGTAATACAGGCTTCCTGGCCTTCTTGTCGGATCAACCAGGCTGTGATGGATGTGCGGGGCAGCGGGCGTTAGCAACAACAGCCTGGTTGACCAGGCAAATCTCGAAACAAATGTATATCGAAGGTACAGGTATCCTTTTCCCTTCCTTCCCTCCCTCCCCCTTGTTCCTTTCCTTCCCTCCCTCCCCCTTGTTCCTTTCCTTCCCTCCCTCTCCCTTGTCCCTTTCCTTCCCTCCCTCTCCCTTGTCCCTTTCCTTCCCTCCCTCTCCATTGTCCCTTTCCTTCCCTCCCTCTCCCTTGTCCCTTTCCTTCCCTCCCTTGTCCCTTTCCTTCCCTCCTCTCCCTTGTCCTTTCCTTCTCCCTTCCCTTGTCCCTTTCCTTCCCTTGTCCCTTTCCTTCCCTTGTCCCTTTCCTTCCCTTGACCCTTCTTCCCCTCCCTTGTCCCCTTCCATCCCTCCCTCCATTGTCCCTTCTCTCCTCTCTTTTCCCTTCCTCACACCCTCCCTTGTCCCCTTCCTTCCTCCCTCTCCCTTGTCCCCTTCCTTCCTCCCTCTCCCTTGTCCCCTTCCTTCCCTCCCTCTCCCTTGTCCCCTTCCTTCCTCCCTCTCCCTTGTCCCCTTCCTTCCCTCCCTCTCCCTTTGTCCCTTCCTTCCCTCCCTCTCCCTTGTCCCCTTCCCTCCCTCCCTCCCACTTGTCCCCTTCCTTCCTCCCCCCCCCACTTGTCCCCTTCCTTCCTCCCTCCCTCCCACTTGTCCCCTTCCTTCCTCCCTCCCTCCCACTTGTCCCCTTCCTTCCCTCCCTCCCTCCCACTTGTCCCCTTCCTTCCCTCCCTCCCTCCCACTTGTCCCCTTCCTTCCCTCCCTCCCTCCCACTTGTCCCCTTCCTTCCCTCCCACTTGTCCCCTTCCTCCCACTTGTCTCCTTTCTTCCCTCTCCCTTCCCCCATCCTGTTCTTCCTCCTCGCTTTTCCCCTTTTCCTTCATTTTCTTCCTCCCTGTATCCGCCCCTCCCCCTCTTAGGCAAACAATGCCAACTAATACACCCAAGATTGTTCAACAATGCCATGCAGACTACTGCGGTTCATGATGCTCTCCTCTGACCAACTACATGAAGAACACATTACATGTTATTCAGAAATAAGTTAAGAACACTGATGTAAGGGAACATGTAGATCAGGAAGTGCAACATAAGTTAGCGATGCTAAAAGTGGTAAATATAGTCAAACTACTGAAATTGTCATGGCAACAACGTGCCTCAGACCACGTTAACACTGGTTTTTCAAGTATCAGGAGTGTAAGTCAGCATGGTACTACAAGGTAAACACTACCTTATGTTACCTCGTAGCTTCGTGCGTTTCACTTTTGCAACACTTGGGAATCTTTATTGTGGAAACGTTTCGCCATTTATCTCTTTACAGTATTAAGGAAGACACTTTGTTGACGAAACGTTTCCACAGTAAAGAGTTGCAAGTGTCTCAATCATGAACATGTCGGTTCTCTGAACCATTTGTCTACAGTTTCACTTTTGTAGAGGCGGGACATATGGGCAAGTGTCTCAACATCTGCTGCCCCTGTTCAACTAGCAGTAAATATATAGTAGTCACCTTTTGTTAAGGACGGCAATGGAAATACACTTTGTCACATTGTTTAGCTATCTTAATTTATTAACTTGCCTTTTATACAGCAATAAATGACTGGAAGAACTTGCCTAACCATATCCAAGCCAGTAGTGGCATTAGCCAATTCAAGGCTAAGGTTACAGCACCTTGCAGGGAAAGCTGCAGAAAGGAAAGAGGGTGTTTTTTGTATATTAATTTAATGCTGCATCGTGAGTAAGCATTGTGTATTAGTAATGTACTCTGTATTGTACGAGATGTAATTGCTAAAATGGGTGTCTCGATGGATTTAAATTATTCTTATGAATTGTAGGAATAAGCTGTATATTTATTTTTTGAGGAGAGGTCCCTCACTGACATCTTTATGTAACCTGTACTGTGCACTTGAAAAAGGACCTCAGTGGAAATAAGTCATATTGTTCGGCTTTATTAGGTTATCATAGGTTAAATCCACAGAATGTAATATGTATGTGCCCATAACATCTGTAAGCCCTCAAGACCACTGTAAAAAAATGTGTCCAAAGCCTAAATAAATATTTCTTAATACTAGTTGTTTACCAAACAAACCAAGAAGCTACTGCAGTTCATTGTACAACAAAGTTACATTAAATTTAATGCCCCTAGTATGCAAAACATACAATGTATAGGAATATTACATTTACATAGAGGTTTTTTAATTACCTTGATGCCTGTGAGGACGTAGTTGTCCTGGACAGCGATTGTAAAGTACGTATATGTAATGAATTTTTAACGAAACTTGTTTAGGGTACTTTTTATTGTTTATAATGTTTAAAGTGCTGAATGGTCTTTGTGTCCCGGTGCTTTTAAAATCGTACTACTACTACTCTTAATATTTCTCAATATATAATTTTTATTTGAAGATCTTTAATTTAATTGCGTTATTGTGATTATTCTTCGTATCTGTTAATGCAACATAAAGATGTGATTGTGAAACATATTATCAACTTCATTGTACAGGACATGTGTACCTTAGTAGTTTGATATACACGATGTGTATCAGCTTGTTAGACTCGTTATCTACGTGATCTCTCCCACTGCACGGAGTGTTAGAAACGTTTCTCGCCCTCACTGACGTAAAAGGCATTTCGCTTCGATCGTTTTGGCTTAAAACAAAGATTTGACCTCGGATAATAATAATAACAATAATAACAATAATAATATTTATTTCTACAGGTACATGCACAACGTATACAGGCGTAAATGACATCAGTGGCGTACTATATAGAACATTTCGGGCAAATTAGGTTAATTTTGTCCCCAGGATGCTACCCACACCAGTCGGCTAACACCCAGGTACTTATTTACTGCTAAGCGAGCATGGACAGCAGGTGTCTTAGGAAAACACGCCCTAATGTTCCCACCTGGGGTTGTTTAGAACCCGGTTCTTCATTCTACTATGTATGAAATTTTTCAGCCTGGAGTCTTTTGGCCCCTGGGTGAATGGTAACATTTTACTTGCCAGGGAATAAAACTTAGGTCCGGTTAGCCAGCGGATGTTTGTATCAGGAGCACATAGCACCTGTAAGTCAGCGGTTGCCTAAATACTGGTACCAAGCATTGGGGCAACAGTGGTTGCTTCACCATTGAGTGGGTCATCAGTGACAAAGAGCAGCGTCAGACTTTCCTGTTTCCTGACAATCCAAATACCTCCCCTTCCCCTCTTCTCTTCATTATTTATATCACCTACTCCGTGAATTTCTGGTCATCTGACGGAGGCCTTCCGCTAGCTTATTAGTCCACCCTGTAAATTTGACTCCCGAGACTGATGCAGGTGATATTATACACTTGGCCGGGGCGGATATTGTCTAACAGGGTTTGTTGGGTGTAAGGCCTATCTACCGCACGAGGACTGTTTAGACTGCATATCACCTGTCCCTGATCACCTAGCAGTAAGTTAGTTCCTGGGTGTTAGTCGACTGGTGTGGATCGCATCCTAGGGGAGGATGCAAGATTAAAGGACCCCAGTAGAAACAAGACTGATGACGCACTGGCACTCTTGGGTTATCCTGGGTGACTAAGCTTCCGGGTTAAAAATCTAAACAAATCTTATCTTACACCACGAGTGAAAAATATCTTCCGGTGATTCACTGTTATCCAGGCCTTCTCGACTGCTATGGGTCACATCCAGAAAGACCATAATAGGCAAATATGTTAAAAACGTCAATCCAGCTGGAGGTTATATCCTGTGTATCTAATGATGTCAATTAAAACAGTCTTCTGGTACTGTTAGCTGTGTTCCTTCCGTATCCCTCATTTCAGGTACCAGTCTCATCGCAAACATTTGCATTTTCTCCAGTTTCTTAACATGTTTGATCAGGAAGGGGCTCTGTACTAGCGCCACATATTTCGTAATTGAGCTTTCATGCTAGCGCTACTTTTAGTCTACGCTGACATATAATGTCTTACAGTGAATGATTCCTTGTTAATTAAGGTTCCTGAATTTCTCACATATGTGCCTCTCAGTGTCCCTTGTCAGTGATCACAGTTGTCATTCAGCATACTAATTATTCCCGACTTTAGAAGAGCATGACTCACGAAATCGTAATGACACGATTGCAAACAAACCATACCACGGGTTCGAACCCCACCCGTGGTATGGTTTAGAAGAGCATATTTAACGTTTCAAACGAAACCACTTGGAGAAAATAAAAACAGATATCAGACAGTTCTATATATTTCTGTCTCCCACTGAGGCGCCTTGCAGCAGACAAAGCCTTAGTTGTAAGTCAGAATATACAATATTATACAACATAACCACAGGCCTTTCGTGTTGCAATTAACACATCAGAAGCTTGCAATGTCTATTTCTGCAACATTGCAAGCTCCTGATGTGTTGATTGCAACACGAAAGGCCTAGAGCTATCATTCACCGCCCCCTGTGATTATTTTGTATCTTTCATCGCTCGTTTGCAATTATTGCATCATATAGTATTATCTTCAGTTACATTTTCTCCACGTGGGTTTGTACCGGTGATCTTGTTTGTCATTTTTCTAGATATATGCCGAAATGTTGTGTATATTCTGTTGGTAACAGGTTGATGTGGTGTCGGCGGAAATGTGGACGGTAGACGACAGCGACCACGACATTCAGCACGTCCCATACCCCGACGAGAACGATGACGACATCGCCGACGATGTGTTTGAGGCGTCGTCTATGATGCTGCAAGACCAGGACGACGGCACTGAGTGTGATTATCAGAGGTCCCCACCTCCACCAGTTCCTCAGCGCAACACGGTGAGTTGATTGTATATGTGGAGAGTTGATTGTGTATGTGGAGAGTTGATTGTGTATGTGGAGAGTTGATTGTGTATGTGGAGAGTTGATTGTGTATGTGGGAGAGTTGATTGTGTATGTGGAGAGTTGATTGTGTATGTGGAGAGTTGATTGTGTATGTGGAGAGTTGATTGTGTATGTGGAGAGTTGATTGTGTATGTGGAGAGTTGATTGTGTATGTGGAGAGTTGATTGTGTATGTGGAGAGTTGATTGTGTATGTGGAGAGTTGATTGTGTATGTGGAGAGTTGATTGTGTATGTGGAGAGTTGATTGTGTATGTGGAGAGTTGATTGTGTATGTGGGTCATTCAGCAAAAGGACTGGCGGAAGCTTGATCTGCCGTGTTCGCTAATCCCCAGACATTCTTCCTAACTGTACACACTTAAATAAAAAGGCACAATACAGTGACTGGAACAATACACAAATAACCCGCACATAGAAAGCTTATATATACCGGCTCCTTCACCTTCGTGTGTTAGTGTGACTTGTAAATGGTCCAAATCGGATCGAAACGTCGTCATAGGTTTCTTTCTCCTATGTGCGGGTTATTTGTGTATTGTGCACACTTAACTGATGTGTATATCCCTTCTTGTATCAGGGTCCTCCGCCTGATGTAACTGAAATACCACTCAAAAATTATTTGAGGGAGTTCCTTCTGTGGCCCTTTTCCCTGATGTAGGTTGGGGGCTTTTGATGCAAAGAATTAGATTTCTCCTTTCTTTCAGTGGATCGAGCCTGGTTGCCTCTCATTCATTCAGGTGCTGTTGATCCTTACTGGTTTAGTGTTTCTCATATTTTTTAATGGTGGATTACCTGACGTGCCATACGTTCATGTTAAGGTGTGTATAGTTGGACAGTAAAAATAGTCTTGTGTACAGCATATTACATTTTATACATGTAAAATTAATTATTTTAAAAACTTTATCTACATAATGTAAGTTATGTTTGAAATGTGTATATAGCTACTTGATTGATGGGTTAAAATATTACATTGTACTGTGAAAAGTAGGTGTTAATACTGCAGAATTTGTAGAGGTGTAAGCTTTTATCTTATTCGATGGTTGAGTTGTTCGGTTGGTGCAGGTGGCGTTGAGCGGCACGAGAGGTAAGCGACGGGGCGAGAATGACCAGATATGTCAAGGGTCAGCTCATCGGCGTACTGGCTACGATTCGTGGAGTGTGAGCAGTCACCGCTATGGCGACACTACCAGCATCATTACCAGACTTCACCCTACCTTCAGCGTGCCAGAGCCTCACCCGCCCACCCTAGTCCTGACTAACTTGCTCAGCACATCGACTCCAGGGACGGAGGACCCCGGGGGGATGGTAACCCTGCATTCACTAGGCTGCGGCCGTGACTCCGGATATGTGCCATCACCCTCTTCCGCAAACTCTTTCACCTTTTCCAGCGATGAAGACGAGCCTAAAGCCGCTGCTACTGTTCCTCAGCTGGGTGTTACCCCACCCATAGCCATCCCCCACGCAAGACATCGACCTACACATCACTTGGCTGTTAAAGAACAGCGCCACAAGGAAGAAATGAAGCCCACGGTTCTAACCAAGGAAGAAATCGAGCCTAAGACACAAAAGGAAGACTGGAAACCTATAAATCGCCGACGGGTGCGCTCCTGCCCAGACCAAATGAGAGCTGTACTACCTCGTGCCCCCGTTCCCAGATTCCCAATCACCCTGACACCCAACCCAAGTCACTGCCGTAATTGGTCTACTCCAGCTACCACACCCGACGGCCAGCCCATCCTGACACCCACGTCTTCTTCAGAAGCCAGAGCCAATATCTCCAGAGATGGTATCATCGACCTCACAGAGGGAGATGGAGGAGGTAAGTACACCCTTCCTATAGTATAGACACTTTTGTATGCTACTTAAGATGACTGTTTTTAAAGGGATGGTTTTAGCGTGAGTGCACTGAATGTTCTGGATCAAAGCGCTCTGTTAATCTTAAACCTTCTTCCTTCCCTTTAAAATTATTTGATCAAGTGTGTAATGTTGTAGTATATGGTCATTCAGATGTCTTAATATAGTTTTTTAAGGAAATCGGATAATTATCTATAACGATGAAAACTTAAGGCTGGTTAAATTCTCATTTATTTGTTAGGCTAATATTTTTTTTTTTTTTTGGTGCGGAAAGAAAACCATCATTGAGTTTGCTCTTGTGTGATTCCTTAGCTATCTTAGAGGATCTGGACTCTATCATAGAGGATGTGGACGCTATCATAACGTTTATCACAGGCTGTAAGCCACTATCATATCTGGGATCAGTGTGTCATAGAGGTGATCAGCGGGCGGCCTGCCTGGGAAAACGTCTGCTGTGATGCTCAGTGATGTGTGGCCGCCACCGACCTGGTGTTGTTTACCTCCACACTGCTGGTGAGGCAAGGCCGGGCAGGGCTGTCTGTGAAGGGCGCGCACAGGTGCATGGGGTTGTCGCAGTTGTCTGCAGTTTAGGCTGTTTTCTCGGGAATAACGGAGATAAGGGGAGAGTAGTTGTTTACTTGGAGGTACTGGAAGAAGCTGTAGTTTGAGGCAATTTATTGGGTCCTTGTGTCCGCATTTTCCCAAAATCGTAAACGGACGCGATTTGTGCTTATCCTGTTATTAATCGATGTGTTTGTGCCGATGCTTCCTTTCAAATCCCATTCTATTCTTAATCCTGGTTTAATTTTACATCAGTTTTAGTACACCTGACGAGAAATGAACAATTGCAAGAGTAGGACATGTAGAGCATATGGGTCTGTAGGTGTTCCTTTTCTTATTTTTTTCCTATTATGAAAATATACGTACGAGGTGACAGTGGTCCTGATTGGAAGCTGATGATCACAGTTGTCACTCTGGGTTTGTTCAAACTTGTTTGGTAATAGGATTTGATACGTCTCTGGGCTAATGATCAGAAACTGTAGTGCCTTACTAGTAGACTTGCTGTAGCAAGACTTGAGGTTTGTCTCATCGGGCGATAGGTATCTTGTGTAATTATGGTTAGTAATACTGACAATAGGATAATGGACACATGCAACTTTAGATATATTTGTTGGGGCAACGATTCGCCCACCAATGGTTTTATCATCCAATACATACATTACTTGAACATAGTATATACTCAGAAAAGGACAGCTGAGGGAAAGTACTATTTTTTTTTTTTTTTTTTTTTTTGCAAATTGGCACCTACACGCCCTTATTAACACTAAAGTTTCTTCTAAGATACACCAGTGTTGAAGGTTTGAAGCCAATTCGATGAGGCATTCACAAACTGTCGTATGAAAACTAATATCTCAGTTATTCTAATTTATTCGATGAAATTGGGTAATTGGCCCAGGATCAATTAAAAGAAATTCTCTAAAATACATGAGCATTTAAGGTTTAAAACTGATCAGAAGAGGCATTCTCTAGTTATTACATGAAAACCAATTTGTTTAATAAAGCTGGAAAATTCAAACTTAATCATTGCTAACCTTCCTTTGACGAAGGTTAGCAATGATTCTAAGTTGCGGCTGATCAAGAGCCAGTTGATCAAGAGCCAGTCTTCAATCATTGCTCAGACTTCAACAATTCCAAGTGTTTTTTTTAACTTCTGTATGTTAGTGAGCTGGTAAATTTGCATGTGAACAGCCAGAGCTGTGTAGATGTAGGGTACCTTACTAGCCATGAGATGTGTCATCTATTAAAGATTGAAGTCGTACAGAAGAAGCATTCTCAAGTTATTTAATGGGAGTCGTCAGGTTCAGTTTATTTAATAATGAGCACACATCTCAGTTCGAGAGCAAGTTTAGCTGCTAACCTTTATTTTTTTTTTCATGATTCTGAACGTGCTTGATTAGCTGTGGGTTTCATACACTGGTACTGAGCTGAGCCTGACATGCATGTGTTTTGAGGGTGGCCAGAAAGGCATACAAGCACCCACCACTCGTTCTCTTAAATCTGATGGGATGGGGAAAGGGGTTGGGAATGGGGGTATAGGGATAGGGGTAATCTGAGTCTAGGCAAACAACAACACCTGTTCTATGGGTTCCCCGCAGAGAGCAGGTGCAATTAATGGGTGTCAGGTCATGGAGACTGATAGTCGCTGGCTCTGGGAGGGGGGATATTTTTTTTTTTTTGTGTGTGTGTGTGGAGAAGAGAGAGAGAGAGAGAGAGAGAGAGAGAGAGAGAGAGACAGACAGACAGACAGACAGACAGACAGACAGACAGACAGACAGACAGACAGACAGACAGAGAGAGAGAGAGACAGAGAGACAGAGAGATTGATTGATTGATTGATTGATTCCTCGGGTAATGGTAAAGTAGGTATACAGGTTCTTAATACCGTCACTGTCTTCAATTTCTAGTGATAGCGATTTGTTCTTGTTAATGGTGTTTGGTATCTGCAGTGGCTACTGATGGTGGTGTTTGGTATCTGCAGTGGCTACTGCTGGTGGTGGTGGTTGGTATCTGCAGTGGCTACTGCTGGTGGTGGTGGTTGGTATCTGCAGTGGCTACTGCTGGTGGTGGTTGGTATCTGCAGTGGCTAGTGCTGGTGGTGGTGGTTGGTATCTGCAGTGGCTACTTCTGGTGGTGGTGGTGGTGGTGGTTGGTATCTGCAGTGGCAACTGATGGTGGTGTTTGGTATCAGCAGTGGCTACTGGTGGTGGTGGTTGGTATCTGCAGTGGCTACTGCTGGTGGTGTTTGGTATCTGCAGTGGCTACTGCTGGTGGTGGTGGTTGGTATCTGCAGTGGCTACTGGTGGTGGTGTTTGGTATCTGCAGTGGCTACTGCTGGTGGTGGTGGTGGTGTTTGGTATCTGCAGTGGCTACTGCTGGTGGTGGTGGTGGTGTTTGGTATCTGCAGTGGCTACTGCTGGTGGTGGTGGTGGTGTTTGGTATCTGCAGTGGCTACTGCTGGTGGTGGTGGTGGTGTTTGGTATCTGCAGTGGCTACTGCTGGTGGTGGTGTTTGGTATCTGCAGTGGCTACTGCTGGTGGTGTTTGGTATCTGCAGTGGCTACTGCTGGTGGTGGTGGTTGGTATCTGCAGTGGCAACTGATGGTGGTGTTTGGTATCTGCAGTGGCTACTGGTGGTGGTGGTTGGTATCTGCAGTGACAACTGATGGTGGTGTTTGGTATCTGCAGAGGCTACTGGTGGTGGTGGTTGGTATCTGCAGTGGCTACTGGTGGTGGTGGTTGGTACTGCAGTGGCTACTGCTGGTGGTGGTGGTTGGTATCTGCAGTGGCTACTGCTGGTGGTGGTGGTGGTGGTTGGTATCTGCAGTGGCTACTGCTGGTGGTGGTTGGTATCTGCAGTGGCTACTGCTGGTGGTGGTGGTTGGTATCTGCAGTGGCTACTGCTGGTGGTGGTTGGTATCTGCAGTGGCTACTGCTGGTGGTGGTTGGTATCTGCAGTGGCTACTGCTGGTGGTGGTTGGTATCTGCAGTGGCTACTGCTGGTGGTGGTGGTTGGTATCTGCAGTGGCTACTGCTGGTGGTGGTTGGTATCTACAGTGGCTACTGCTGGTGGTGGTGGTGGTGGTTGGTATCTGCAGTGGCTACTGCTGGTGGTGGTGGTGGTGGTTGGTATCTGCAGTGGCTACTGCTGGTGGTGGTGGTGGTTGGTATCTGCAGTGGCTACTGCTGGTGGTGGTGGTGGTGGTTGGTATCTGCAGTATATTGTGTGATGGTTATTGGCTTTTGTGTGGCTCTTTGAGTGGTTGTTATTGGTTGGTAGTAGCAGTTGATTTCTGCAGTGGTTGGTTTCTTCATTGGCTGGTGAACTGCATATGATGGTGGTGGCTTAGGTGGCGCTTGTGTTTCTTTGTGGTCTGAAGCAATTTCCGGCCTGTGTTGCTCTCTGGAATTCAACATGAATGGAACTCCCACCAACAACAACATGAATATAAGTCATGTGAGACAAGCATCACTGACAATTGTTTATCCGCCATCTTGGGTGAGCAGGATCGCACCGTAATCCTTTCCTACAGTTATGAAGACTGTTGAAGCAGCAGTCTTCTCGCTGCATATACCTGGCCAGACCCAAGAAGGTTGTCGCTTGCAGGTAAACCACTTAACTTGTCTGGAAAGTCCCTCCTTTGTTCTAAAACATGTCCCTTCAAGGGGCGTGCCTTAGTGATGATCTTTTGATTCAAGGAAGTGGAGCCACCCTTCCCATCCTCAGATTAAACCTGATTGTATCCCGTACGTCAGCTACTGTGTGCTTACCCATGAATATATATGCAGTAATATAGTATATATATCAAGAGTTACAAGATCGTTAAAATGTCTGGAAAAAGTGTCTTTAATATTTTGAACCCGAGCCTACAGGCTGCTTGATGGTATATTTGAAGCGTTGAGAAGAACAGCACAAACGCCAAGCCGCTGGCAGCAGCAGCCTTCTTGATCACACAATCAACATGGAAATTATTATTATTTAGGGGAAAACTCTAAACCCATGAGCATCATATAGCGCCTGGGTAATGAATGGCAGTCAGATTCAATACTAGGAAGAGAAGGACGAGTGTAATTCCTTGAATGAAGGGCTCCTCACCAGCATCAAAACAACCTTCCCTGGGGGAATGAGGTAATGATGGCCGAGAGTTACATAAATATTTTTTTAATGCAATACTAATTGAATACAGTTGTCATAAGAGTCAACAAAGTTTTCCGAGGAAGCTGCTGGCAAGCTATTAAAGTATTCGTTATCACAGTTTTAGCGTTCATATCATACCTTACATGCTTTGTAATAAATCCAGAATGTTTTAACCTGGTGTAATTTATTTTTATTGGTTTGTGTGGTGGTTGTGCGACGTGGTTATGGGTTGGTATATTCTAGCTTGTGTGTACGTCTACCTGGAGGGTATTCCGGGGGTCAACGCCCCCGCGGCCCGGTGGACCGACCAGGCCTCCCGGTGGATCAGGGCCTGATCAACCAGGCTGTTACTGCTGGCCGCACGTAGTCCAACGTACGAACCACAACTCGGCTGATCCGACACCGACTTTAAGTATCCGTCCAGCTCCCTCTTGAAGGCAGCCAGGGGCCTATTGGTAATTCCCCTTATGCATGGTGGGAGGCTGTTGAACAGTCTTGGGCCCTGGACACTTATGGTCTTTTCTCTTAGTGTACCAATGGCGCCCCTACTTTCATTGGGGGTATTTTGCACCACCTTCCCAGCCTTTTACTTTCGTAGGGAGTAATTTCTGTGTGTAGATTCGGGACCATTCCTTCTAGGATTTTTCAAGTGTAGATTATGATATATCTCTCTCGCCTGCGTTCCAGCGAGTACAAGTCAATTGCTTCCAAGCTTTCCCAATTTCACCTGCTTTGAACGGAGATGTTAATGTGCAGCAATATTTCAGCCTAGAGAGAACAAGTGATTTGAAAAGGATCAGCATTGGCTTGGCATCTCTTGTTTTGAAAGTTCTCATTATCCATCCTATCATTTTCTTTGCAGTTGTGATCGTGGCACTGTTGTGATCCTTGAAAGTGAGATCCTCACACATTACCACTCCCAGGTCCCTCGCATTATTTTTCCGCTCTGTTGTATGATCAGAGTTTGTAGGTTACTTGGTTCTAGTTATTATCTTCAGTTTTCCATAACGGAGTAGTTTGAATTTGTCTTAATTGAACATCATATTGTTTTCCGTTGCCCATTAGAAAACTTGGTTTATATATCTTGGAGGTTAACCGTGTCCTCAATAGATGATAGTCTCACGCAGATCCTAGTATGGTCTGCAAAGGATGATACGGTGGAATGAGTGGCAGTGAGTTTTAATTGAACACACAACCTAAAAATAAGAGGTGCACATTAATAGGCTATTGATACACGTAAGATTAAACCTAATTCCATTAACATTTGCCCCCTGTGGTCTTCAATAAAAATTGATCATTCCTTGTTTCCACTAAAGTTGGTTTGAATATGTTAGTAAGTTGAGGTGGAAGTTTGAGTAGGTGTAGAGTGTTGTGGAACACCAAGCCGTCCAGCTCTTGACCAGTTGAAACAAGTTTGATTCCTGCCTGCTGGATTAACCCTTAGACTTCTCTTGTGACCTGCTTCTACTCGACCTTACATGACGTGGAGGGACACCAGCTAATCGTGCAGAAGAGACAGGCATTTGATGATTTATAATGTGGCATCTTGGTACGCTATTTCGGTTAGACTATATTCTGGTAGGTATATATTCTAATGTTCTTAATTTAATGTTCTACTCACTACACAGTTAATAACAGAGAAGCTAGGCATTAGAACGTTAAGAAGGACTGCATTAAGCCAACTCGCCCTGGGGGTGAGGGGGTATTTTATCCCTCAGGGGAAAATGTCTCCTGACTCTTGTGTTAGTCATATGATTACTCAGTGGAACTTTGGATCACGGGGTCATCCCATCCAGTGAGAATCAACTTACACATGAAGATATAGGTTGTATCTCACTTAACCATTCCCACGAATATATTTGTCTAACGCTCTAATCTATTTGTAAAAAATATCCAAAGTGGCAGATTTTCATTTACATGCAACACTATTTCCTAAATCTAAATGTATCGAAATTAAATCCATTACCAAGAGTATTATTGGTTAGATATTTCCAGCAACTTATTTACATTCCGTTTATTTTCATTTGTATTCTTGTCGTATTTTCTGCAGGAAAGAAATCTTTAAAGTTGTAGTAGTTGATAAACCTTTACTTGACGATATCCTCGTTGCTCTACAGAAATCTCCCAGCTCAGGCTCACACTTTATCGTTATATATGTGGCTTATCCTGTGTGATGGAATATGATAGATAGTTTCTAGTCCCACTGTGTAACTATTATATAGAAGAAGGTAGTAGCAAGCTGCTGGTGTATCCAATTTTACTAAAAACAAATGTTCATAACATAGAGTATTGATGTGTCGATTTTTATCGTGGAGGAAAATGGTAGTTGATTGGTAGACAGATGAGGAAGGATGACTACTGTGATAAAGGTCTCAATGGTGTAGAAAATTAACATTTTGTAAACTAAAAATAAAAGAGTAGGTACTCCCGTATTCCCCACCCTCCCCTCTCACTGGATTCCCCTTCCCCTCTCTCGTGTCCTGTCCCCCTCCCTTTTTCCCTTGCTTACCTTTCCCCCTCCCCTCGCTTCCCCACCATTTCCATACCTGGTTTATGGTGGTAGTTCTTTGCGGTTAAAAAGTAGTGGGTGGTGATAATGGTAATAACAGTAAATGGTAGTTTTGGTTGCAATTAACAGGTGGAGTTTATGGTTGAGTTTTGATAGTAGTGGTAATATGTTGGTGGCAGCAGCTGAGGTTGTTATTCGTAAAGAATAAAAAAAAAGCACAATACAGTGACTGGAACTTATTAAATTTATCTCCTATGTCCGGGTTATTTGTGTATTGTTATTCGTAGTTAATATATAGTGTTAGGTCCATCGTTCTCTCTAGGCTCGAGTGTTGCTGTGTACTAATAGCCCCTTCCCCTCAAGGCAAGTGAAACTGCTGACATCCAAAGTGTAGAGACCCTTCATAGCTGTTATGAAATCAGCCAAACACTTAAATTGCTGGGAGTGCTTGAATTTCCTTTAACTGTACTCCTTACAACGTAAGCGAGAAAGATACATTATATAATAAAAGTGGAAGATACTGGAGGGATTGGTCCCCAAACCTGCACACCGAAATTACTTGTGAAAGATACTTTGCAGATGATGCAGGATACCTTTAGTGAAAAATAGGGGAGCGATGAGTACAGAGAACTCAGTGTTAAGGGACCACGACTCTTTAACGCCCTCCAGAAGGCCTGGTTTTGAACCGGGCCGCGGGGGCTGTGACCTCCGGAAGCAACTTTCGGTCGAACATAAACAGTAGGTATGTACAATGTACGTCTCGCCTCGCCCGGAGATCGAGCAGTGTTGGTTTCTCATAAGAGGACACTACAGCAGAAGGGAAATTTTAATACGACATTTCGGTTGCCTTTATGAAGTTTCCATCCAGCTATAGCGTCATTTTTTGTTTTCATAAACTTTTCTACCCAACATGTTTATTGTAGAGGAGCGGTGCGAGGTGTGAGGGGAGGGGGATGAAGGTGGGGCAGTAGTGTGGGAAGACAGGACAGCTGCACACAAGGTGGGCTAGTGGGTGGGTAGTTGAACTTAGCGTGACTCATTGTGTGGTGTGTCAGGTGTGTTGTAGCGGACACTCGGCCCACCACACTCAACCTACTTCAAAACGTTTTTCCTCTCCAGCGTGGCTGACGGTTGATCAACGTCTGAATCCTCCTGATCAAAGGAATTGGAGCTGCCCTTCAAGGCCCGTACACGTTTAGCGCTTTTCCCTAATAATAATAATAATAAAATAATAATGTGTGAAGCCTCGCACATGTATCATAACTAACACGAGGATGCGATGACACGAGCAAACTGTAAATGTATATTAATTATAATAATTATTATTATTCATGGGAACCACTAAACATGTAGGAGTTATACAGCGCCTGGGCAATGATAGGTAATTAGGTTTGATCTGAGGAAGAGGAAGGTAACTCCAATTCCTGGGATTAAGAGGCCTACACCGGTATGAAGGTCCTTCCCCACTTGAAGGGATATATTAGAAAAATATAGTGTGGTGGCCAGTACACACAGGCTCACTGACCGCTGCATTTATCACTTTCCTCTCTGGCTTCATGACTCACCTGCTGCTGCTGCTGCTGCTGCATCTTAGTGTGTTTGTACTTACCTAGTTGTGGTTGCAGGGGTCGAGTCGAAGCTCCTGGCCCCGCCTCTTCACTGGTCGCTACTAGATCACTCTTCCTGCTCCATGACCTTTATCATACTTCTATGTATGTTTGAATGAATATATGTGTAATAATAATAATATCTATTTCTATTTTGTACATGTACAAGGTATACAGGCCTAGCTGATATCAATGACATACTACTATATAGAAAACCGCTTGTTATGCAGAGCATTTCGGGCAAATTAGGTCAGTTTTGTCCCAGGATGCGACCCACACCAGTCGACTAACACCCAGGTACCTATTTTACTGATGGGAAACATAGACAACCGGTGTAAAAAAAAAACACCCAATATTTCTACCCTCGCTGGGAATCGAACCCGGACCCTCGCCGTGTGAAGCGAGAGCAGCTTTAGCCACCAGGCCACTGGGCACCGTATATATGTATGTATACATGTCTTGCCGAATAGGTAAAACTTGCTATTTTTGCTTAAATAGCAACGCTCTTGTCGAATAAGGCATGCGAAAATTTGTGTATGCAATGATTTCGCAAAAATCATTCTGAATGATTTTTGCTAAATTATTGCATATACAAATTTTCGCTTGCCTTATTCGGTAAGAAGAGCGTTGCTATTTAAGCCAAAATAGCAAGTTTTACCTATTCGGCACCACACACACACAAAGCTTAGGTTTTGTGGTGCAGTTCTGGTCTCCATATTACAAAGTAGACTATGTGCCAGGTCGTATCAGTGTATTCAAGTTGAATAAATTTAGATTTTGAAAGGATGTAGGAAGGTTATGGCACGGTTATGGATTATAAGTACCAGAAAAGTGTCATTGAAGCTGGCTCTTTGAGTAATTTTATCCTGCTCTAATGAGGTTCCTTGATACTGGTGAGGGGTTCTTGATTCAAGGAATTGGACTTGGCGCCCCTCTCCCCCTTCCTCGACTGCATCCCATTCCCCATTCACTGTATGACCCCAACGGATTCACTGCTTCCTCCTAAATATAATAATTTAGCTAACATTATAGTTAGAAAATTACGTGTGCGCGAGTGCAGTTACCACTGATCTTCCATTCTTGTATGTATACGTATCTATTCTTAAGTACATTTTGGCACGCGCATATCACTATTCTAATCAAGCCTAGTTACTACGTGACAACAGTGTGAGCAAAGATGACCTCATGGGGAAATATCCCACGTGACCCCTACGCTCAGCTTCCCGACCATCCCCCCGCCCCCGCCCCCCCTCCTCCCCCGCCCAACCACACCTGATGGTGTAGTAAACAACGTGTCTCAACCCGCCAACATCAGACTCGCCATTAATATTTTCCCTTTCTGATTCATGCACCTTACGTTTATTCATAAAGCTGCTTTAAATGACATAGTTTAAATGTGTGTCATTTTAGAAATTTAATATATACAAGTCCTGTTTTCCAAATATTCTCGACTCCGAGGTCATGATTTTTTTATTTGTCCGAAAAGCTTTGCATAATAAATGGTTTTCTTTTAAACATACAATTGTAATTGCATTATAATTGTATCAAAATTGTAACCAAACAAACTTCCGTGTGTGTTTCAAAGAAAAAATATTTTCATATATTTTTTTCATTTTCTTACATTTTATTTCATGGAAAGTTTAGGCTAAATGTCTGAAGGTGATTCAACACAGGAAGTGATGGAAGCTCGATTTTCCGTTCTAGAACACTTGTAGATTACCTGTAGTCACTTCTGGAGGTCACCGCCTCCGCTGCCCGGGCCCACAGCAGGTCTGGTTGCTGGCCTGAGCGATCAAGCTGTTGGTGCTCGCCGAAATGTACACACAAAATGTGCTCGCCTAATTGGTGGAATAAACTGCTGAGTAGTTACTGAATCAAATATGTTGAAACATTCATATAAGATTGATACGTCGTTTAAATGAGTAGGTTTTAATAGTATCTGTCTCGCTAGTGAGTCAGTAAGCCTACTTCAATGTTTCTTTGTTCACTGCCCACCATTTGCGTCCTCCCTATTGGTCAGTAGGCCTACTTTACTGTTCCTTTGTTATGTTGACCATTCGTCACCCACGCGCACTCAGGAGTGGCTCAGGAACTGCATGTCAACTGTGACATGAGGTTTGGAGGATAAAAAAAAACTTGTCTTGTTGAGGTCAAAGGTTAACACTTCAAAACAAACAAGTGGCATGGTGGCGCTAGTAGCATTGTTCACTGCTTTCCCAGAAGCATTTCCTGAGAGAGCGTGCCACAGTGACTGGCCAGTTTTGACCATATAATTACCAGATGATACTTTGTTGACCACACAAAACAAACACTAAGCTTGTATAGTAAATATGAGTGTGTACACAGTTTTATGTCTTCACACACACATGTATACCTGGAGAGAGTTCCAGGGGTCAACGCCCCTGCGGCCCGGTCTGTGACCAGGCCTCATGTTGGATCAGAGCCTGATCAACCAGGCTGTTACTGCTGGCCGCACGCAGTCCAACGTACGAACCACAGCCTGGCTGGTCAGGTACCGACTTTAGGTGCCTGTCCAGTGCCTGCTTGAAGACAGCCAGGGGTTTGTTGGTAATCCCCCTGATGTATGCTGGGAGGCAGTTGAACAGTCTTGGGCCCCTGACACTTATTGTGTTGTCTCTCAACGTGCTAGTGGCACCCCTGCTTTTCATTGGGGGGATGTTACATCGCCTGCCGAGTCTTTTGCTTTCGTGTATTTGGTAAATTATTATTAAATTCAAGGGAGAGCTCTAAAACCGTAGGAGTCATACAGCGCCTGTGGAAAATGAGGCAATGAGGTTCGATCCAAAGAAGTGAAGGTCAGGTCCAATTCCTTGGATCAAAAGTCCCTCAGGGAACCAATCTTGATTATATATAATGCAGGAGTATAGGGTAAAGCTGGAGAATACCTAGTGTTGAGGCTTCACAAGTGAGCATAACACAGTAATCTTGTATTTTATTGTTAGTAATTTGTTGACCTCCAAAAATGGCAGTGGCTGGGTGAAGAGGCTTTAAACCATGATCTTTTCTCCAAGCCTTAGTTCTCCAGCAGACTGAGTAGCAGTACAGCAGGACCCTAGGTAAATCTTGATACATATTGACATAGTAAGTAGTGCTGAAGTAGCGTGTGTTTATTATCTCTTGTTATGCAGATAATAAACACGGTATCTTTATGGAAAAACGTTGACACTTGGAATCTGTCTTGATTTTCTAAAAATATACTGGTGAAATATAACTAGCCTTGCTTCCTATAATGTAACTATTTTAGAATAAGGTAGCCGCACAGCTATGTTGTATTAAATTTTTCGTAACTAAAAAAAACAAAACTGCCCTCTCATGTCTGTTTCCACATGTCCAAGATAACAATTCATGGCTGTGCTGAGCATGATGGCAAATTGTCACGAATTACTCTACAAGGTAATAGCGTGAGTGTGTGTTCATCGTGGCCTTGACGTCACAGTTTACACATCAATAGCGTGCACTGATTGCTTCAGTCCCTACATGTTAGCCATTGTTCCTTCTATGCTTGATTTTCTATGGGTTAAATGGAGATATTTGGCTCTAATTTAAACATATCTAATATGTTTTGCCGCATCGATTTTAGTGTTTTTCGGCGAAAGGATTATCATACCCTTTAATTGTTTTTCTCTCCTAGCAAAACACATATTGTGCCTTTTTTGTTATTTACATCCACCGCTGCGTTGATGTGCCGTTCACATAATACTTTGGCTTGATGTGTGCGTCGTTGGGTAAGGTTAAGTACTGTTGGAAGTAGCTGGTAAACGACAGGGTAACCGTTGCACCATACTTTTGTCCTAAGAGGGCAGTAAGTATATAGAGAATACATGGGAATATAGGCTTAGTGAGGACGTAGGAGAGATGCGGTAACCTGGGCATTTCAACAAATGTGAAGTAGAGGAGTTTGGTAAGCAAGGGCAACCCGGTAAGTTGTAAATTCTTTTATCCTTGTATCTTTATGACGGTGTCCATGGTCAAGATGAAAGTTATCAACTAATATATGACTAATTCTTAGAATATAAGTAGTGGTGTCTAGATTGTGAGTGCATAATTTAAGCTGTATTCCTGTCCGAGAGTCTGCTTACTAAAAACTGAAACAAGATTGGTCGCCAAGTGAAAAGTTGTTTTAATAAAGTGTTCAAGTTGCTTGTCTTTGTTTAGCAAGATAGAGGATAGCTTGATAAGCCAGTGGGGTGCTTGACAGGATATAGCTGCTTTACTACGCCATACAATGTTTTACTTGAATTATTACTGCATTGTAGTACCAGTAAAACCTATCTAGCAATAGGACCTACTTCAGTGCTCATCTCTTCTTATATTGGAGTTATACGAATAGGTAGGGCCTGGCCCTATTGAATTATAACATTAACAAAGTGTACAATAGATGCATTTGTCAACACAGGATTTTTTTCCTAGGTGTTGCATGTCTTTTTTTTTTAACTGCCATTTCCGACTGAGGGTAGGAGTGACTCGAAAAAGAAGAAACACTTTCATCATCGCTCACTCCACTGTCTTGCCAGAAGCGTGCCGATACCACAGTTCAAAAACTGCAACATATCTTCACCCCCTCCTTCAGAGTGCAGGCACTGTACTTCCCACCTCCTGGCTAACCGGTTTTCGTGAATCCCTTCATAAATGTTACTTTGATCACACCTGTGGTTCGTACGTTGGACTGCGTGCGGCCAGCAGTAACAGCCTGGTTGATCAGGCTCTGATCCAACATAAGGCCTGGTCACAGACCGGGCCGCAGGGGCGTTGACCCCTGGAACTCTCTCCAGGTAACCTCCAGGTAACCAACAGCACGCCAAGTGCCTCTACTAACTCCTTTCTAACACATCATAATAACACCCTTCAAGGAGGGGTGCCTTGATGTTAGTGAAAGACTTAGTCAAGAAACTGGAGCTGCCCTTCCCGTCCTTAGATTTAGTTTGATTGCCTCCTATTCTCCAGGTGCTTTATGACTCCTTCGTTATGACTATAATAATAATACTAATAAAAACATAATTGCATAATGGCAGGTCTTGCTTTTGTCCTGAGATGTATATAACACTAACGTTACCCCAGACATGTTAACTCTTGTTCATTACCAGCCCGTTCAACAACTTGCTCCAGCAAACGAACGCTCTAAGGGTCAACTATATCCTGCTTTGTTACACCTAAATTATTTCATTATTGGCTGCTAACTATACGTAAATTATAGGTTAATTTACGTTAACCTTATATTACCTAACCAAGCCATGCATAACCTAACCTTACATACGTATCTTAATCATCTAACCTCACATAACTTTGCCTAATCTAACCTTACCTATCCTAATTTGGTAGATGAATAAAACACGTATGCCACTTTTAGGTATATTTATTACCAAGACGTTTCGCCCACCCAGCAAGCTTCTTCGGTCGATTATAGAGGTGAGTAATATATTGGAGAGAGTTAAAGTGGAAAGTTTGAGGTGTTTGGTTCTTCAGCCTATATAGAAGGTGTTTATTTCGATAACTTGATCAGTCTGAAGTAGAAGCAGTTGCATGCAGATTTCAAGGATAAGGGCCTGAACACCTCAAAATCTCCACTTCTTCAACGATCTTCAATATATTAATCACCTCGGTATTGGTTTAATATGCCTTCAACGTAGGTTAAACATCTCTGTAATAAAGATATCTACATGTTGGACGTGTCGTATTCATCTACTTGTCGGTATTGGATACCATTAATATATTAAACTAATAAGATCTTACCATACATAATCTACCTTAGCTCGTATTTAGGATGCTTTTAGCACCCTAAATACGATTCAAATTTTAATACTATATCCATATGTGCGGTGCTTTGTTGCCTTACAATAACATCAATAAATACGGTTTTAAACGAAGATTAAATAAATACTTGGTTTGAAAAGACACGTGAGCAAACACTAGGTATCAGTTACCAAGGTTTATACCAGATAAATACTTGAGTGGGAATGGAGGAGTGTTAGTAGGACTTGCCTAGCAGTAGCATCTACGCAGAGTTCTTATAATCTTATATATATATATATATATATATATATATATATATATATATATATATATATATATATAATATATATATATATATATATATATATATAATATAAAATAGTATGTGCATACGAATAGGTAGGGCTTGGCTTTATTAAATTAGTCCACATCTTAAACATCTGAAACTCCCTCAAATTTATATTAAATAATATTCTATATATTATAGAATGTCACGATTGTCGACAAGTACGGCAATAGAACGATGCTATTAAAAGTATGGTATTACGAATATTGCATAATTATGTTTTTGTGAACTTGTTACCTGTGCGTAGTGTGTTTGTTCTATATGCTTTAGTTACTCAAGTGAAACTCTTAAATAACTTAAGTGAAGTGGGAGAGACTTGTAGTGTTTACTTCAGTGGCTTCGGTAAACTACTTGAGCTCAGCAGCACACCTCTGGAACGCCTGTGAGGAGTGGATGAGAGAACTGAGGGGTTGGCCAAGCCTGAGCTTTTGCTTTTCACTCACCACCACCTCCAATCGCCTTCACCCATCATTATCTATGAAGGGCCCCCACCTCGTGCCCATCATTATCTATGAAGGGCCCCCACCACGTGCCCATCATTATCTATGAAGGGCCCCCACCCCGTACCCATAGCTACTTCACACTCTTTTGTGAGCAGCGACATATTAACTAAGGCTTTTTACTATGTTACTTAAGCAAGGCTTTTTACTAGGTTACCAGTCTTTTCCCGTCAAATCAACACCACACAAGATATGATGGTAGGCTCCGTATACCATATAAAAACAAGGGATGACTAGAAAGGTGTCTCCAAGATGGTTGACTAGCATCCTTTGCAAAGTGAAAATGATAATCTCGGGAACACGATGGGGGAGCAGAGAAGTTTCAGAGCAGCAACATAGTTTAAGGAAAGTCTTGCCTCATTAATCTAATTGAAATGTATGACAGGCTCCGGGATACATGGAGAATTTATTTCATGGTAGGGGGGGGGGGGTGCTAAACTCCGTAAATGTCGTATAGCGAAAACGCCTTGAAGAATGAATGGGAGACAATCAGATTCGATCCAGGGAAAAGAGGGGGCAGTTCCAATTCTTCGGATCAAGAGCCCGTAGCCGGCGTCATTACACCTTTCTTGAAGGGAGAGAAAGGTGGGAAGCTGTCCTATGATTTTAGGTTGTGTAAATTTAATATGCCATTTTTATTAGTTTGTTTGTTTTCTCTGAAATAGATAAACCTGAGCACTTTCATGTGCTTACACATATATCTTCAGAGGAATATATATATATATATATATATATATATATATATATATATATATATATATATATATATATATATATATATATATATATATATAAACACTGATCTCTGGCCGACGGAGACTCGAACCTACGAATCTTGTGACAAGGTACGCAGTGCTTTGCCGACCGTACCACACTGGTCCAATACCTTGGCGTCCAGCTCACGCTAGACGTTGATCCAAGGCAGCCAGCTTTCAGGCAGGTGGCTTACAGCTTTTCATCTCATCCCCTGCATGCATCGACACAACTAAAGATTTTTACAATGCTAGGAATTCGCAAGAGCAGGCGAAATATTCACAAACACTGATCTCTGGCCGACGGAGACTCCAAGCAGACATCAACCAAATCTTTAAATGGGCTGCAGAAAACAATATGAAGTTCAATGATGAGAAATTTCAATTACTCCGATATGGAAAACGTGAGGAAATTAAAATCTCATCGGAGTATAAAACAAATTCCAACCACACAATAGAGCGAAAAAATAATGTCAAAGACCTGGGAGTGATCATGACAGAGGATCTCACCTTCAAGGACCATAACACTGTAGCAATCGCATCTGCCAGAAAAATGACAGGATGGATAATGAGAACCTTTAAAACCAGGGATGCCAAGCCCATGATGACACTTTTCATGTCGTTTGTTCTATCTAGGCTGGAATATTGATGCACACTAACTGCACCTTTCAAGGCAGGTGAAATTGCTGACCTAGAAAATGTACAGAGAACCTTCACGGCACACATAACTGCGATAAACCACCTCAATTACTGGGAACGCTTGAAGTTCGTAAACCTGTACTCCCTGGAACGCAGGCGGGAGAGATACATTATTATATACACTTTAAAAATTTTAGAGGGATTAGTACCAAACTTGCACACGAGTGTCACTCCTTACGAAAGCAAAAGACTCGGCAGGCGATGTAACATCCCCCCAATGAAAAGCAGGGGTGCCACTAGCACATTGAGAGACAACACAATAAGTGTCAGGGGCCCAAGAGTGTTCAACTGCCTCCCAGCATACATAAGGGGGATTACCAATAGACCCCTGGCTGTCTTCAAGCAGGCACTGGACAGGCACCTAAAGTCGGTGCCTGACCAGCCAGGCTGTGGTTCGTACGTTGGACTGCGTGCGGCCAGCAGTAACAGCCTGGTTGATCAGGCTCTGATCCAACATGAGGCCTTGTCACAGACCGGGCCGCAGGGGCGTTGACCCCTGGAACTCTCTCCAGGTAAACTCCAGTAGAGGTTTAGAAGATTTACCTGTCAGCTTACACATTGATGAGGGGATGGGGAACAATCCTTCGAACGTTAAACAGGTTTGAGTTTCTCACTAGCATGACAGGTGGGTAGTACCTCCTTGGGTAGGTGTTATCTATCAGCCTAGTGCCAGTGTGCAAGACGTTCCACAAGTTTTTGATTCACATACACTTCAAAAGGAAGGTATACCTCCTTGGTGGGCTACCTTGAGGGTGTTCCGGGGGGTCAACGCCCCCGCGGCCCAGTCCTTGACCAGGCCTCACGGTGGTTCAGGGCCTGATTAACCAGGCTGTTACTGCTGGCCGCACGTAATCCAACGTACAAGCCACAGCCCGGATGATTGGTTGCTGTCTTCCAATTTAGTACCTGAATCATTTTGTTCCCAGCGCGTTATAATTTGCTACATCTTTCTTCCCACTATTGTTCGTATAATTTATCGTGGTAAGGCAACGTGCGTAGGTGAGCTAGAAATGGTCTTGTGTACGCCAGTATCTTACCTGCGTAATCCAATTAGTCAGTTGTGTGTTAAGTACTGTATCCCTGGCCGCTGCTTCCCCTTACCCACCCTACCAGATTATCCACCTTGTACCTAACCTGTGTCCTGGGACAATCGACTCCGGGTAATCTTGGCGCAGTCTGAGACTACCCTCGGGCGGACCAGGAGCTACCCCGGGTGGCTGTTGATGTGGCTCACTGCAGTCTGCTTATTTCTCTCTTACTGTTCCTCTCTCTCCCCTCTCTCTATTAAGTAAGTTTAGGTACAGGTACACATAAGTACAATTAGTAACATAAATTACCCAGGATAGCTCTGTCTTTCCTATCTTTGCTTCAACGGGTAGATATTAGTAGATAGTCCTCGGCAGATAGCCTTGTTGTCAACTTTAAATTCTTCTGCTAATTGCCTTTCCTATGTCCTCTCCAGTTATGCATTGTGTGTGTATGGGGGTTAGGGGGGCACGATGTCGGGGTTGGTCCTGGAGGCAGTGGCTGCTATTTTTAGCCTTGTTGCGGCTGCACCCTCTCCCGTCCATCCCTTGCCCTTCACCCAGCAGTAGCAGGAAGGAGGTCCTCGTCACCCTGCTGAGGTCTCCCAGCTCACACTGATTCGATTACCTCGTGTGTGTGTGTGTGTGTGTGTGTGTGGAGGGAGAGAAACCTCTCCTGCCTGATGGAGTTTAAAAGAAAACTCATCCCGTGTGATTGAATAAAATAGAAAACCCATGTTATGTGACGGAAATAAGTCATTTTGACTTTATTTGGGTTATCCTGGGTAATTTACACTATGTATGATAATTGTACTTATATGTAGCTGTGCCTAAATCCACTTAATATGACAGGAAACCTATCCTGTTGGATGGAATGCTACACTAAAACCCATCCTGTGGAATGGAATATGACAGGATACGATCCTTTGTGATAGAATATGACAGGAAACCTATCCTGTTAGTTGGAATGTGACATTAAAACCATCCTATGGAATGGAATATGACAGGAAGTCAATCCTTTGTGATGCAACATGGCAGGGAAATAGCTAATTTTTGTTACTTACCGTAACTAACATGTAGAATAGAGTGGGTAACTTCACTGTAGGATCTTTCAAGGAACAACCCTACCTTGACGCTGTTGGAGAGCTCTCCGTCTAAAGAATTAGACCTGCTCAGGCGCTATATGACCAGTATGGGTTCAGGGCTTCCCCGTAACAATACGTTCACCCATAATAACACTGAGTTACACACTCATATTTTGAGGCTGGTTGCATGATTAATTGGTTGAAAAGTTAATCAGTTACACAAGGGTCGTTAAGGCTGCATATAAATTGTATACCAGCCAGTCGAGTATGATCTAATTCTTAATGTGTATATACCGAGATATATAACCCTCTAAGACTTAGGGGTTAACCTCTACAATTACAGACCCCCAATGGATTGTCCAATATGTCCCCATCCCCCCTTCACCAGACTGTCGAAATCGTCATTATCACCAGTCCTATTAGGTACTAGTTTGAATTTAAAAAATGTCAGTAGCTTGGTTTTACATTACAGATAGAGCTAGGAACAGAACAACTGAAAGAAAATCATAAGGATTTTGTCATTTATTTATAGAGAAACGGCAAATTATTCAGAGATCGAGTCCCATACCCCCAAGGGGTATGGATACCCTGGTTAAGAACCCCTGCAGTGTACATGCACTTGCTCTCAGTGTATACACGTCTATTGATATTGTGCGTTGTATTCTTCACTTTGTGGTGGAGAAGATATTGGACTGCAGGGTCGCCTGACAAGAAAAACGTGAAATACATTTATGCAAATTCTCAGGCAGGCTGGAGAAATTAATTGATTTTATAATCACGTATGTTAGCAAGCTTATATAATTCTAGGCTCCATATCAACTTTATATATCCTTGGTAAGGCCTCTTTTAGATTATTCTCTTCAGTTTTGATCTGTTACAGTCTAGACATGTACTGAGAGATGAGTGTTGTGGTGAGGGTATACCTGGAGAGGGTTTCGGGGGTCAACGCCCCGGCAGCCTGGTCTGAGACCAGGCCCCTTGGTGGATCAGGGTCTGATCAACCAGGTTGTTACTGCTGGCCGCACGCAAACTGACGTACGAATCACAGCCCGGCTGGTCAGGGTGAAGAGAATAAATAAAAAGGCACAATACCGAGTGGAACAATACACAAAACCCGCACATAGGAGAGAATTGTGACAGAGTTTCGGTCCGACTTAGACCATTGAGTAGTTAATGGGAGGGAGGGGAGGGGAGGGGATAGTGGTGAGGGAGGGAGGTGGACGTAGGAGACCCTGGAGGTAGTAATCCAGCCACAGCAACACACTCGTGTCCATCATTACATCACCTCAGCTCAGTCCTTCTGATAACTTGCTTTACTCTTACACACAACCCACAGCGCTCTTCCCTGCACCTCTTACACTGAGGGTGTTCCTACAGTGTAGCTTCCATATAGAATAGCATAGCTACAGTGCAACTGCCAGAGAGAATAGTGTAGCAACTAACAAGACTGCAGGTTGTGCTCAGCAAGCAAACTGGTGCTCGCACATACAGATAAGACACAAGCACCCTTGCTTCACCCATCAATATAAGGAGGCAAAAACTAGGAACACAAGAACACGACAAAGGTACAGATCAAATCTAATGGCAGAAAACATGGAGTCTACCAGAGCTAGACATACTTATCTTCGGGTGATGACAGCTGAATTTAAGATCGATGAAACACTAAACGCGTAGGCTTCATGCAGAACCTGGTGAAATTAAGGTAATTAGGCTTGATTCGAAGGGGAGAGTAACCCCAATTCCTTGGATCAAGAGTCCTAATCCAACCTTATCATGTTGTTAGTAATGGGACACGAGAGTAAGGCAGGTTAGACTACTAAGTAGGGTACGGGGGTAGAGGGAAGCCGGGAGGGAGAGGCTGGAGGGATGGAGGCAGGGAGAGGAGGAATGGCCGTGGGCAGCCTCCACCTGCTTGTTCCATGAGTGTGTGTATGTGTGTAGATGGAGGGAGAGTTGTGGTGGCTTGTTATCCTCCCTTCCCCAGGTGTCTTCCAAACGCTGACTCCTGCTGCCTCTGCCTTCCAATTTCTCTCCCCTTTTAACCCCACCTCGCACCTTTCACCAGTCAAATGTGTAACTGTCATTGCCTTGGTAATCCTTCGTACACTGTCCACTAAATTGCAGATAATTATTGTTAAATATGAAGATATCCTAAGAATAGTAGTGGTAGTAGTTCAACAACAAGAACATCATCTGGGACCAGGTGAACCATGTCTTAAATGAAGCATATTGGGAAGATATCTTAAATAACATGGATCCAAACCAGTGCCTTGAAAGGATCAACTTCCTGGCAGCTGAAGTATGTTCAAGGCATATTTCCCTAAGAAAGAAGAAGAAAAGAAGTAAACTGGAGAGAGAAAGACGCTCCTTCTACAGAAGACGAAGAATCACTGAGCTCCTCAAGAACGCTGGATTATCTGATACACGGAAGGAAGCGCTGACCAGGGAAGTGGAAAGTATCCAACTTAAGTTAAAGGACTCTTACAGGACCCAGGAGAGACAGGCGCTAAAAACGATTAGTGAAATTGAAAGAAATTCGAAATAATTTTTTTCATATGCCAAAAACAAGGCAAATACCACATCTAGTATCGGGCCCCTGCTCAGACAAGATGGGACTTGCACAGATTACAATAAAGAAATGAGTGAGATACTGATATCCCAATACAACTCTGTGTTTAGCGAGCCACTAATCGGTCTAAAGATCGACAGTCCAAATGATTTTTTAATGAATGAGCCTCAAAACTCAATCATTGTATGCCAGATTTCCGACATTACCCTAACTCCGATAGACTTTTAGAAAGCCATTGACAACATGGCCATGCACTCAGCCCCAGGCCCAGACTCGTGGAACTCTGTGTTCATTAAGAACTGCAAGAAACCACTTTCGTGTGTGATAAGTATACTATGGAGAAGGAGCTCGGACATGGGTGAAATTCCAGTCACTAAAAGCAACGGATATAACCCCACTCCATAAAGGTGGCAGCAAAGCATTAACTAAGAACTATAGACCAATAGCTCTAGCGTCCCACATCATAAAAATCTTTGAAAGAGTGCTAAGAAGCATGATTGCAAACCACTTGGATTCCCAAAAACTGCACAATCCAGGGCAACATGGGTTCAGAGCAGGTCGCTCCTGCCTCTCGCAACTACTGGATCACTATGATATGGTCTTGGATGCACTGGAAGAAAAACAAAATACAGATGTAATATACGCAGAACGTTCAAAACAAGAGATGCCAAGCCACTCTCTGACAGCGGGGTCGAATCCCACCCGTGGTACGGTTTGTTTGCAATCGTGTCATTACGATTTCGTGAGAGATGCATCATAATCTACACTTGGAAAATCCTAGAAGGAATGATCCCTAATCTGCACACAGAAATCACTCCCTACGAAAGTAAATGACTGGGCAGGCAGTGCAAAATACACCCAATGAAAAGTAAGGGCGCCATTGGTACACTAAGAGAAAACACTAAGTGTCTGGACCCAAGACTGTTCAACAGCCTCCCACCATGCATAAGGGGAATTACCAATAGGCCCCTGGTTGCCTTAAAGAGAAAGCTGGACAGATACGTTGGACTACGTGTGGTCAGCAGTAACAGCCTGGTTCATCAGGCTCTGATCCACCGGGAGACGTGGTCGTGGACCGGGCCGCGGGGGCGTTTATCCCTGGAATACCCTCCAGGTAGACTCCAGGTAGTTTGGTCAACGTCAAAACAGTGGTGTATGGCGTTGAATGTCCGTAGAGTAGTTAAGATGATCTTTTTTTTTTTTTACTTATCGGGGAAAGTCAGCTGACTTGGGCCTTATTCAATAACTAAATAAGAACATTTTTAAAAACCGTGTCAGTGCTTAAATTGTTTTGTTCTTGATTCATGACATAGATCGTGCAACATATCATCTTGGGAAAACTACTAGTGATTTTTTTATTGGGGTGTAAAACCTGTCAGGTTTTAACTAGTTACAGGTCATCCCTTGACAAGAGACCAATGTTAGCAGACTTATGTTCTGTTTCCTGACGAATAACCCCACCAGTCCACATCAAGGCTACTTACAGTGAAGGACTAGATGATTGAGACTTGGCTACAACCAGAAAGTTTTGTGCTTCTACATTACTCTTACTGATCTATCAAATCAAAACTTTGTACCCCAGAGGTTTAATATATCGGAAATGGAATAACATAGCAAATAATGTTATAGCAGCTCAGATGAAAATTCTCACACACACGCGCTATTACAACAGTGGTATGTAGAAGAGCATCTCTGAATGCACAACACGTCGAACCTTGAAGTGGATGAGCTACAACAGCAGAAGACCACACCAGGTTGAACCCCTGTCTGCCGAGTACACGAAATTGAGGCTACAGTGGGCATATGGTCACCAAATTTGGACAGTTGAAAATTGGAAAAACGTCGCCAGGTCTGACGAATGACAATTTCTACTGCAACATGTAAAATGGTAAGGTCAGAATTTGGCATAAACAACAGGAATCCATTGATCCATCCTGCATTGTGCCAAGGGTGTGTGGAATGTTTTCTTGGCACACGTTAGGCCCTGTGATACCAATTTAGCATCGTTTAAATGCCACATCCTGCCTGAGTATTGTTGCTGACCATGTATATCCCTTTATGGCCAGTCTGGAACCCATGGCAGGCGAATAATAAAACTCACAGACCAGGCCCCAGTTTTACGACTCGCCTGCCATGGGTTCGAGTCCCACCAGTTCTGTGACTTGTCTTTTCTTCACTATTGTTGGCAATACACCAACATATATAATCTTAGATTGAATATTACTTGGTGCGTGTGTGCGATCGTGCGTGCGCGCGCGTGTGTGTATGTACTCACCTAGTTGTGGTTGCAGGGGTCGAGTCATAGCTCATGAGTGTGATTGTGTGTGTGTGTTAGTTACCATTTTGTCCTAGGCACATGTCGATTAGACACTAGGCCTGTTGTATATATATATATATATATGTGTGTGTGTGTGATTGTACTCACCTAAATTGTGTGTGTGTGTGATTGTGTGTGTGTGTGTGTGTGTGTTAGTTACCATTTTGTCCTAGGCACGTGTCGATTAGACACTAGGCCTGTTGTATATATATGTGTGTGTGTGTGATTGTACTCACCTAAATTGTGTGTGTGTGTGTTTGTGTGTGTTGTATTGTGTGTGTGTGTGTGTGTGATTGTGTGTGTGTGTGTGTGTGTTGCTTTGCATAGGAAGACTAATCCCGAGTAGGGAACATGGCCGTGGCCGTCAGGGTTTATGTCTGCAGGCAAGACGAGTAAGCTCACTCTGTCCAGGTCTTGTTGTGGGTGTAATGACCCGTGTAGCCTATTGGCGTGGATGTCATATTAGCTAGAAACCAGAGCTCACGCTCATTTGTACGTCCATTACCCTTGGTGGTGGCCGCCTAGCGCGGGACTCTGGTCTTTGTGAAAGAGTGTTCTAGAGGTTATGTTTTTGCGGGAACGAGAAGGTTTAGCCTGCGGGTTTTCCTAGTAAAGGACTGGCTAGTGTTGTATGCAACAGAGGTTATCGTGGGCGCACATCAATGTACTTTTCCGTCTAAGCATCCATCCAATATTCAAGTGTTTCTGGATATAAGTCACTGACTTTTTTTTGACTTATCCTAGGTAATTTATACATATTACTTACGTGTGTTAATTTGTACTCGCCTAATTGTGGTTGCAGGGGTCGAGACTTAGCTCCTGGCCCCGCCTGTATCTGTGTCAGTGTACCTAAATAAACTTACTCTTTATCAGAAGAGATTATATATTGATAGGAAGCGCTAAATTCGTAAAGGCCATACAGCATCTAGGGAATGGGCGAAAATCAGATTTGATCCAAAGAAAGGGAGGCTAGCTCCGGGTCTTTGTATTCTAGAGCCCTTCACCAACATGACGGCACCCATTCCTTTCCCTTGAAGGGTATGAAAAGAGACGTCATTGCAGAGTCCTTCTTCCTGCTATTGTCTTAACAGAATGTCATTTTTTTACACATTAATTTTACAGGCTAAGAGCTGCTATTCTAGCTCAGCTCATTTCAAAACGTAGCCTTGTCTAAGGTATACTGCCACCCCCATGGATGCGAACCCACAACGATCGACTAACACTTAAGTACCTGCTTACCTCTAGTGGACAGGGACAGCAGGTTAGACAAGTACATGAATAAGTGTGAATTGGACCTGCCTAGCATGGCTAGTAGTACACTACCACCTATCATTTTCCCGGCCCTTTTGATTATGACCAGAACACTATCATAAGATGATTTCTCTGTCATATTCTATCGCACACTGTCCCATGGCTCATATAATGAGACGGGTTCGATCCCCGGCATGGGTGGAAACATTGGGCTTGTTTCTTACACGTGGTGCCCCTGTTCATCTAGCAGTAAGTACCTGGGGAAGAGGATTAATGGACTCCAATGGAAATAAGACGATGAACTGTCTTTATTGGGTTATCCAGGGTTACTAACTCTCCGGATTAATAATCCCAACAAAATCTTCATGCTAGTTCCCTTCTATACTCCACACAGGATGGGTTTTAAACACGAGGTAATAAAACCTGTCAGTCTGAGGATATAGTCAAGTATTCCGCTATGGGTTCCCTTCAAGGGAGGTAAGTGTCTTGACTCTAGTGAAGGTCTTTTAAGTCAGAGAATGGGCTACCATTCCTTCCTTGGATCATACCGGATTGTCTCCAATTCCGCAGGTTTTATATGACTGTTATTGGTTTAGAGCTTCCCTATAATAATAATAATAACCCACTGCTTCAAAATTTTCCTCCGGCCAGGCTGGTTACTATTACGTAGATATTACCTGGCCTATCTTATGTGAGGAGAGGGTAGCGAGTGATTGTCAGTGTGGACACCTGCAGCCTCGTTGCATGTCCGCTGCCCTCCGCCCCCTATCCGAGTCTACTTGACCCTCCTCTCATCTTCAGCACATACGGTGCATATTCCTCAGGAGTAGTCAGGGATACTCAACCGTAGCGATCTCACACCGCTGACCCTTGACCTTGGCGTGGGGTTGGTCGCGCGATCTTGAGGACCTCGGGCGTACTGTCCAGTGTAATGAGACGGTGATGCCACTGTAATTATGGAGTCTATTGTTACTCTCATACTAGTCTGTTGGAAAGCTGGATAGCTGCGAGATATATGGTACTGAGTGTTAATTAAAGAAGCTTGCTTTGTTGCATGGTGATGGCTTAGACATCTAATTTTTTTTTTATTAACATCATTGGATACACTGCAGTGTGAGGATATGCCTTTTACACATGCTTGAATTATATTGCCAACAAGGCCGGAGTTTCTTATACAGGATATGGCTTCCAGCGGGTCCTGATTTTTTTTATGCATATCAATTTTACATGTTTAACAGTTGTTAGGTAAAAGGACACAAGTGCAACTAATGTGACATTTTATTGTGGCAAAGTTTTGCTCTCCAAGAGCTTTATCAAGCATGCCTAACAGTTCTTGTAGTTAATGGGAGGTGGGGATGTTGTAGCTTTTAAAGCCATTTGAAGTGTGATGTCCATGCACTTTTGGTAAGATAGCTATTGTGTGAATGTGTTTCCTTCTTTGAGTCTCCTAACTTTGATGGGAAATGACCAATATGGTAAAAAAATAAAAGGAAAATGCATAGCCTTAGTTTATATTGATGTTATTTTATTACTGTGTTAATTTTATTAGGTATCCGCAAAGGGATAAGTGGTCTCCTGAATATTTTTTCTTCCAACTTTCCAGTTTTCTTTTGTTCATAAGTCCAAGAACCCTTCATTGTATGGGATTCAGATTCTGAATGCTTGTTTATGGTAACAAGGACCAGATTCGAGGAACAGTTGGTATGTACAGGTGCCCTATGGACAAAGTTATAGACCCCCATTCCCAGCATTCTGGAATAGCTTTGATACCTTCCAAAACTCTCAATGGTGTAGCTTCCAATGTTCAAAAAAAGGTGCTAATTTGATGGTGGTGGAAACTGAACTTCAAGTGGGTACCAGCAGGTTTGATCAATTGGTGTAAAATAATGTGAAATTTTGATTTCTGTTTGCTATTTAATTATTACAATCTTCTGAATGTCTTCAGTACTATTTAATGGTTGATGCATCCCTCAGCCAGGATATCTTTTTTTTTTTAACTTGGAATCATTGGACTTTTCATCATATTGAACTATCTTAAAAACACAAAATCATTTTTTTTCTTAAGAATTGTAAAGAATTTTAAAACTAATACAACTGCAAAAAGCACTTAAAAAATATACTAAATATCTGCATTTTTTAATTTCATGAGTTATGCAGTAGTCTAAGCTTTATTAATGTTTAAAATAGTTATGCAGTAGTCTAAGCTTTATTAATGTTTAAAAATTTAATGCATTATTTGTTATCAGTTAATGGAGGGCATCGGAGACGAGTGCTGGTACTGGCCCTTCCTGATTTGGTCATGGACACAGAGGGTCGTGCAAGTGGTGCCTGCACTCCACCATCTTCTATCCCCTCTGCACAGTCTTCCTTTGGTGACTTAAACTCCATAAACACTTTTAGCAGAGTTGGTGGCAGGTATGGAGTGAGACCACGTCCAGCATGGCATAAACCCAGAGCTTTATCTTGTGATGTGACTATGGAGGTTGAAGTTGGTCAGGAGCTCCGGAGAATTGCTGACACCTTTGGTTCTCAGGTGAGGACTTGAATTGACAGATGTAAAATGCATATTACCAGTAATATTACTGCATTATAAGCAGGCCCTGCTTATACAGCAGGTTAGGTTCAGGACTACTGTAGGGCCCCACTTATACAGCAGGTTAGGTTCAAGGATATTGTAGGGCCCATTATACAGCAGGTTAGGTTCAGGGATATTGTAGGGCCCATTATACAGCAGGTTAGATTCTCGGGTAATGCTGTAAGCTAAAGTTGCTGTAAAGTGAATCATAGCCTTTTTCTCAAATGCATATACATAGCTGTATGACCCTTGTAGGTTTAGCGCTTCTTTTTTATAATAATAATAATAATAATCAAATGCATATAAAAGCCTGATAACATGTATACACTATCATATATTAAGTGAGCAATAGAGTAATACCTAAAAAGTGCATATACAGTCCACACATTACTTCTTTCTTTCTTTCTTTCAACACGTCGGCCATTTCCCACCAAGGCAGGGTGGCCCAAAAAGAAAAACGAAAGTTTCTCCTTTTACATTTAGTAATATATACAGAAGGGGTTACTAGCCACTTGCTCCCGGCATTTTAGTCACCTCTTACGACACGCATGGCTTACGGAGGAAGAATTCTGTTCCACTTACCCATGGAGAACACATTACTTACCTTGAAATATTTTCATCCTTAGTTTATAGTGAGTGGTGAATACATTTATTGTAGGAAGTCTGAATAAATGAAGAATGGGTACAATTGAAAGCCACTGCATTAGCAGGGCACTCCTGTATATTCACCAAAACTGATAAACCTGTATGGGTCATTTAGCACTGCTGTGAGATACATAATAGTGCTTATTCATTTTGTATATTGAATGGAAGATAATATATAAAGGTATATGATGTATTGTACTGTGTATTGAATGTAAGAAAAATAAAATATCACTAAACAGAAAAGGGAGATTTTAAGTGACATGTCTATCTTTCCACAGGTTGCTGATGGGGAACAGGTGTCCGTGTGGAGGCGTTTGCGTAATAGCTTAAGGAGGTAATGTATATACATTTAGAAAAAGCTAAATGGGTTTAATCTAAATGTAATTATTACAGTACACTGTATATAGTATGTTAAGGTATCTGGCTTACAGTTTTAATGTGAGCTACTGAAAATATATATCAGTGCCTTTATGCCAGTGCTTTATATTCAAGCCTTATTCCTTCTTTTATTATGCATCTTCAAGTTTGTAGGTTAGTGCTTAAATTCTATATTTTACTTAAGTAATAAATTCCATTAATTGAAATCTTACGAAAGCTTGCTTGTTGGCTTTCATTTAAGCATCTTTAGTCATTGCATTTTTCAAGCATAGTGATCAGGTACTGTAGTCAACAATTTGTTACAGTACATAGTATAAAATAGTTAGGGTTAGCAAATCAGGGTAGTGATGAATAAAGATCAACAAGAGCAGACGTGAGGGAGTGAGGGTTGACATAACTAAAATAAGTTTTCTTCATATGCTCAACTGCAGGCATTTCACACCCTTGAGGTATGAAGTGCCATTTTTGTCAGTGTTTTGTTATGGTAACAGATACAGTGGTCCCTCGGTTTTCGTGCATCTCCAAACTCGAACATTTATGTAAGTGTATTTTCGTAAGTGCTGTTGCAAGTGTATTTTTGGGGGTCTGAAATAGACTAACCTACGTGACATTATTTCTTAAGGAAGTAAATTCGTTCGGTAATGGCACTTGAGCAGCATTCTGGAACGAATTTTCGGCGAAAACCGAGGGACCACTGTATTAGTCTTATTTAAAACTAAGGTTGTAATGCTAAAGCTTCCTCAGTATGTCAAACCATGCTCAAGGTATGAGGATAGAAGGTTGCAGACAAAGAAATTGTTTATCTCCATATAATTCTAAAACAACAAGCTTTAATAAATGATACATTGCAGGAAGACAGATTTCCAGTTTGAATATTTGATTGTCTTATTTGTTTGGAAAAATATATTTTCATTACAGTACTGTAGTTTAGTATATTTTATTTGGACTGATTGTAAATGAATTCTCAATATCTTTCTCTTGTGTACAGCATAATGTTTGCTATTTTAAATATGTTCATTTCATATGGCTTAAGTAACTCACATTACAGGAAAAAGTACTGCATTCTCAAGATATTGATGTGAAAGGTTACTTTGCAAGTCGGCTATCTTTTTTAAGATTGTACTCCGTTGAAGCTATATGACTTAACTTAGTTTTATCATTCTTTGAAGTAATACAATAATGAGATGTGGATTATGACAGGGCCCCCAGCTTATTACTGCCTCTATGTAACAAACATTCACATTTACAAATGGAGCACTTATGAAGCAGTTAATTTTTTACAGTTAGTCAGTCTACAAAGGTGTGTGAAACACAACTATCCTTTATACTACAGTATTGTTTTATGTACGGAAAAAGGTTCCTCATTACAAATGACACTTTTTGAGAGTTGAAACATTAGGAACTCAAGTCGTTCATAAGTTTGGGGCCCTTGTATATTCAGTATGTGATATCGTTTGCATTTGGATGCTTCATTTATATATAAACACTGCCAGTTACAGTATTTAATAAGACATTTTATTGTTGATTTTTCCCTATATAGAGGATATATCCTTCAATAGGCTTGTTAACAAGTATAGTACAGTACATATACATGTACCATTAAGACAGTTTATAACTTACAGTATTATGCTTTGAATGTATTTTATTGTATGCTGCTAATAATTTATGAATTATATCAGTACGTACTAACATTGAGTAAGACAAATTATCAAGCCTGGACTTTTTTGAAAGAAGCACAGTTTGGTCTGTTAAGCTGAATTGTGCACGAGTAGTTGTGAACTTATATGCGAGTGTGTACTCGTTCATTTGTAATCACCAAGTTCAGTTTGTTGGGGCCAAGACTGTTCCTGACCCCATCTCTTAGACTATATTTGCTGGCATTATTTCTTCATGGCCCTAACATCCATGGCTCGTCTGTGTACATATTTAACTTTCATCTAAATGCCTGTCACTGTGTCTTGCATATCACAATCTGTCCACATCTGCTGTCAAGTCCTCTTAGTATCTTGTACATACATGGTAATCATATCGTGCCTTTTCGTTCTGTTCTCTAATGCCATCTAATTCAGCTCTTTTAGTCATCTCTAATTTCTGAGATCAGGCTCATTGAAAACCTCCACACTTTCTCAATTTTTTTTGTATGATTAATTAGGCATAAGTTCCATGCTGGTATTGCAAACACTGTGATAGGTCCAAGAAATGCTGTATATACAGTTATGAATGACATTCTCAGGTTCCTAAAAGCTGTTCTTAGGTTTGCCAGTCATTCATTTGCTGCAGAAGCTATTTAGTTGATGTGCATTTCTATAGTGATGTGCTTAGTATTATACTCACTCCTAGTTCTGAGTTTTGCAGCTTACACTTCCCTTCCCCTTCCTCCTTTTTCTGCTTTATTTCTGTTACCCTGTTACAGAACTCCATTAGGATTGTAAGAGAATTTACTGTCTTTACATCTATGTTGGTTGCCACTAATGAAGCAGCTTGTTTCCAGGTGCTCCACCACTTTCCTTTGATTATCTTCTCTATGAAATGTATGTACTCCTGGCTGCTGGCGCATGTGCATGAGAGAGAACTTGCGAGAGAGAATGAGTGAGAGCGAGTGTATATGTGTGAGAACGTGAATGAGAAAAAACATGAGTGTGAGAAAAAACGTGATAGAGCGAGCACACACAAGAACAGGCTTATCTATTAGATTAGTAGTACTATGCTCATAGTGCCCAGTCATTGATTCTTTTTCTTTCAACAAACCGGCCGTATCCCACTGACAGTCATCGGTTAATTACTGTAATTCACAATAGTAATTTCTTTAAGCCTCGGTGGGATATGATTGGTTTGTTAAAAGAAGAAGAGTTTCTTTAAATTTTCAATGGTAACAAAAGCTTTTGCACTCCATTCCAGCCATTTACCATTAATTGTGAATAATTACTATAGTATCATTTGCACTATTTTTTGAACTGAAAATGCAGCCTGTTAGCGTTCGTGTTAATTATACAAAGAAATCCTCACTCTTTGGGTTTTCTTATTCTTTTATGAATTTGCATGTATTGTACAGTAGTTATATTTTATTGTCTTCTGTCTTCTTGTAAGAGTATGTACAGTTAGTTTCCTTCATAATTTTTTGGTTTGGAATCTTATTTTGTCCATGTGTTTAAACTGCAGACACCACACACTACAGCCACATATTTAATTTTTAGTGTAACATTATGAATTTCTTTTCTATACATGTCCCATGCTCAATTTATTTTTATTTGCTAGCATTGCTTAAAATTTTCTTTCCTAAACATTTAGTTTTTCAGTTGATAAGTTGTTATTTATAATCATCCTAATATTTAATTACAGGCAGGCCCTGCTTATACAGCAGGTTAGGTTCCGGGCTACTGCTGTAAAGTGAAACAGCCTTTTCTCACTTTTAAATGCCTATAAAAGCCTGATTAACATGTTTACACTATCATATATTAAGTGAGCAATTGAACTAAGCCTAAAAAGTCCATATACAGTACACACACATTACTTACCTTAAAATATCTTTAGCCTTAGCTTATAGTGAGCGGTGAATATATTTATTGTAGGAAGTCTGAATAAATGAAGAATGGGTATAATTGAAAACTGCTGCATTAGCGAAGTGCCATAAAGTGGGGCCTGCTTGTAGATGTTCTCAAGATTTTATCAGTGTTTTTCATCTAGACAATTCATTCCATTACGTACATATTTATCTACATAAAGTTCTGTCCTTTGAACACCATTTTCTTAGTTTATCTAAATCATCTTACAAGCTCTCTAGACCTCTATTTTTAAGGAACATTTTGCAGTCTGTAAATATGCTTAGTTTGTAATTCCTCATCCTCGTTGGAACTCACTGGTTGTATATTGGCACAGTACTTATTTCCAATTTCTTTATCTACTTGAATAAAAATGTTAAATATGATCCAGAGTAAATAAGACTTGCTTACACATTTCTTTATGATCCAGGATGATACCTCTTCTAATTCTTCCAGTTAATTCTTATAATATTTTTTCCTCTCTTGTTAGTGCATCTGACTCAATTTTAATTAGTTTTTCAGCAAGCTTAAGTTGGATTCACTATTAGAAAAGCATTTTGTAAATTTTCCCATTGAACACTGCACATTTTATCAGAATCATTAATTTTTTTACTGCATAGTTTAATTTTTTACAATTACCTTGTTTAAAAGATTTGAATATGCAGTGGAACCTCGGAAATCGAACACTCCAAACTTGCCCTTTTATGTAAGTTTATTATGTACGTAAGTGCTTTTATAAGTGTATTTTTGGGGGTCTGAAATGGACTAATCTAATTTACATCATTCCTTATGGGAATAAATTTGTTTGGTACGTAACAGCACTTGAACAGCATTCTGGAATGAAGAATGTTCGAAACTCGGGGGTTCACTGTAATTCTTTTGGCTCGTAAAATATTACTTGAGTACAGAATTATAGTACAGTGGACCCCCGAGTAACGAGCATAATTCATTCCAGAAGGCTGCTCAAGTGCCATTACCGAACGAATTTTCTCCCTTAAAGGAATAATGTCAAGTAGGTTAGTCCATTTCAGACCCCCAAAAATACACTTACAAAAGCACTTACAATATTATACTTACATAATTGTACGATTTCCGAGGTGGTCTTAACTCGGGGGTCCACTATACAGTGGTACCTCGAGTTACGATATTTTTTCGTTCGAGAATGCTGTTCAAGTGCCATTACCAAACGAATTTATCCCCATAAGGAATAATGTAAAATAGACTAGTCCTTTTACACCCCCAAAAATATACCTACAAAAGCATTTAAAAAAAATAAACTTACATAAAAGGGCGATTTTGGGGACCATCGTAACTCGAGGTACCACTGTATATGTTTTCCTCTTTTATGGTCCAATATATCTTGTCTTAAATTTTCTTTTTGTTATCCAAGTCCTATCCATTGCTTACATTACAGTGGATCCCCGAGTAACGAACACCCCGGAAATTGTACAATTACGTAAGTATAATATTGTAAGTGTTTGTGGAAGTGTATTTTTGGGGGTCTGAAATAGACTAACCTATGTGACATTATTCCTTAAGGGAGTAAATTTGTTCAGTAATGGCACTTGAGCAGGCTTCTGGAATGAAGTTTTTACGTTACTCGGGGGTCCACTGTATATCTAAAATATGATTTCCTTTATCATCTTGTAAACAGTTGATCCAGGATGGATGCCATATTCATTTTTCTCACCAGAATTTTTTTTTTCCAAATGTGTGCATGTGTAGATATGCATACACATGCACACATGGGTGTGTTTTGTGTGCAGGTTGGGTACATGACAGTAGGCATTGTAAAGATAATTGGTAATTTTTGTAAAGCCATGTTTGCTGTAATTTGTTGTATCAAGCTATAGGCAGCTTTTAGTTTCATGCATTACAATGCTTTGAATTGTATCATGTACCAGTGAAAGGATATTTATTTACTGACTAAATCTTTTATATGTTATATTTATAATGATCTCATTAATTAGCTAATTTGTACATAGTATTGTTGGTATGTACATGTGCAATGAAAACTTACATTTAGTTGTTGAATTTGTAATTAAGCAATATGAAATTTGTACCTCTGTATTAATACTTGAGCATTTATAGTAATAAAAGCTGACCCAAGAATTAAAGTCTTCAGAGTATTGGAAGCTGCATAATTTTTGTCAGTGTGATTATGCCTCCTATTTAATTAGTAATTTATAAAGTAGCATATGTTTAATTAATTGTGGTGCTGTATTCTTTATTTTTATTACAAGTGTCAAATGTCTTGGGCATTACCTTTTATAATAAATAAAGACACTAGAAAATAAAGAATCAGTATTTTGCATATAGCCCTCAAATTATTTGATAAATTAATAACATTTCAAATAAAAGACTGAATACATTGTTTTCATGTATTTTTCGTAGTAAATATTTTGTATTAATCAGTACTTTATTTATTGCTCTAGGCTAACTTTCCCCAAAGACAAATTGTTGTACAACTACTGTGTTATGTAATTGTTACACTGAAATTTTGCAAAACAGATTAAAAAATGATGAATAATGCTTTTAAGTTCAAGCTCAAACCCTAGTTAAGCTACTATTCTGCCATCCATTTACATTAACAATATCCCATGTATGTTTCTGAGTAGAAAGAATCTGGAAACTTGTTTAATGTCACACATTATTATTATTATAACTAAGTGTTAAACTCACAAGGGTCATACAGTGCTGTTAATGTCATAGAGTTTTGCTTCTTTTACTGTTTCTATGTAGCAATGGCTGATTTTTATTTGATAAAAGACATTTTCACAAACATATTCCCCAGATACTCAAATTAATACTATAGTGCCACTATTATTCATTCACTCTGAATATTTTAATGACAAAAGTATTATGTTTATAATTACTTGTGATTAATACTTGCTACACGGGTGTACTAAATGTTAGGTACATACTTAATGACAGAAACCACTGTAAATACAGTACAGTGGACCCCCGAGTTTTGGTCACCTCAAAAATCGAACAATTATGTAAGTGTAATATTGTAAGTGCTTTTGTAAGTGTATTTTTGGGGGTCTGAAATAGACTAACCTACTTGACATTATTCCTTAAGGGAGTAAATTCTTTCGGTAATGGCACTTGAGTAGCCTTCTGGAATGAATTATGACCGAAACTCTGGGGTCCACTGTATTATGATTAGATAAAATTCTGATATTGGTTTGTTTACATCATAATTCATTAACATTTTTGCAATTATTGATTTATTTATGTATACTTGGTTTCCATTTTTTTACGTAATAATGTGTTACCATTTTGATAATTGTTTTATTCACACAATTATTTTACAGTAAGATATCAACATTCTCTCTTCTCCAAGCACATACGTACTGTATTTGTGTTTCTTCAGGCTTTTTTCATTCTATCCAATTCTTGTGTATGCCTCTCCCAAATTTTAATGTCTCTTGGCACTAAAGAAGCAACATTGAATACACAGGAATCACTATGCAATAATTCCTCAACTTAATGCATTAATAAGGGAAAAGTGAGTGGCAGTTAATGGCAGTTGTAGTGGATGAAGATAAGATTATGTACCGTAATTGTAACAAGGACAGACAATTCTGTAACAAAGAAACTTATTCTGTTGTTTCAGAATTTACCAACCCAACAGATTTTGTCATATTTCTAAAATTCATTAACTGGAGGTCTGTTAAACTGAGGGTTTACTGTACTTTATACAAGTGCTTGTACTATATGTTACTTGGGAGTAGATGACAAAAATATTTGCAGCTGTAATTTTTCTATACAGTACTTTCATTTGTATTATTATATTCATGGGGAAGTGCTAAACCAATGTCATACAGTGACTGGGGAAATGGGAGGTAATCAGGTTAGATCCAAGGAAGTGGAAGGTAGTTTCAGTTCTTTGGATCTGTAACCCTTCACCAGCCTCCAGGCACTTCTCTTGAAGGATCATATTTCTGTAAATTTTATCCTTTGTGATATCCCAAGCTGCTGAAATATTCTGCATGTACCATAGAACACAGTATTAGTTTCACCTGACAATATATAGAAAAACCAAGGCAGTTCTTTAATTAATCTTCAGTGATATCAAGTACAGTACATCTAGTAGTCATCAGATATAAATGTCTAGTTAACTCATATCCATAATAACACATAACAGATTACAGGTTAACTTGCCTTAGCCTTGCTATGTTTCACAATCCTGCTTGTGCAACTAAAGAATCCTTAATTCTGTCTTAAATTATGTCCTTTTGATTTGAGTCATGGATGATGCTTCAACCTAGATGTCAGTGAAGAGTTTTAAAATCTGATTGCCTTGGTCGCATTTAGGTCATTCAAGGCTTCAATCATTCTTAGTTTCATTTTAAATGTTCAAGGTAAAGAAACTACCTTATTTATCTCTCAATTAATATTTTTTTTACTGTAATAGCCAAGTCCACAGAACTGTTTTTTGGCTCTTTATGACGTTAGCAGTAAGCTTCACTGCTCGACTTGTGTTATCTGGGAATTAACCTCAAGAATGTCTTCCTCAGTGCAAGATATGGGAATGTGCTGTGTTAATAGTATGTCAGTGCTTCATATTATACTAACATGCCAATTAGTACTGAATTAAAACTTGTCTTATGTTCTGCCTTTAATCTTAAGCAGTTGCCATTTTGTTTCTTAAAATGTGCTAAAAAAAAATATATATTTGCTCAGTATTATAGAATGAATTTAGTCTTGGAGACCTTTATTAAGTAAAATATTCTTACACAACTAATGATTTTTGTCTAGTGCACCACAGTGCAACAGAAAATGTCATGTGGTCATTGTATCTTGTCCTGAACAGGTTTTTAAAAGTTTAAATTACTGATATATAGTAGATTACAGTAACTATTTAAAGTTTTTAAAGGCTATAATATTTTGTGTACAATGCTTATTGTGAAATTATATTAATTTCCCTTTCCTCAGGAATAAAATGGTTTGTCAGTATTATTTCAGATGCTAATATTGGTGGTAATAAAGAAAATTACAGTACGTACATGTATATATATACATATACAGTAGGGCCCCACTTTATGGCGTTCCGCTAATACGGCAATTTCAAATTAAGACCAAAACTCTATACGGCAACCTGGCTTTCTAATATGGCGTGCGCCACCCCGGTGTGTTTACATTCTCCGTGAGCACATCTCTATTATGTCTGGAAACCTTCCAAAATTTCAAGTGTTTTAAAGTTATTGCATATTTTATATGTACTCTGATAATAATACTTGTGTACCTGTACCTAAATATACTTACATACTGTGCTGGCATGCAGGTACACATTAAAATCACTAAGTGTCCCTCTAGTCTTAACGCCATAGTAATACTAATAGTACATAATAATAATTACTCTTGGGCACATTAAATGTCTTATTTTATGTTAATATAGACATTTTCATTAATCCATCTATGATATTTTCTTCATATAAGAAACACGTTACATAACATGTAAACATGCTATGTTTATATGCTATGGAGGTGTGATAGCCGGGCAGAGGGAAAACATTACGTTTTCTCTGGTCCAGCACCAGAGAAAACACATATGAATCTGCATTTGGCCTAGTCACTTCCCTTAACACTCCACTTTTGTTTACAATTCTCAGCATTAATTATTCATTACTTCTCCGTTTGTTTATGATGGCACCTAAAGGTAATTGTTAGAAATGATTAAATTCAGTGAACAAGGTATGTCGATGGTAATAATATGGCTCTGGGCCGCAGTGTAGGTAGCCGGTAGGTGTAGCCCACCAGGGCTACACCTACCGGCTATCTACACTGACTTCCTACAATAAATACTACTCGTCTCTCATCCAACATTAAGACTATACACATATTTTAAGGTAAATAATGAGTGTACTGTATGTGTATTTTATCTCTCTGGGCTGCTTTAAATATCGTATACGTATTAAGTTTGGGACGGGGAGCCAGGGCTACCTACACCTGACTTCCTACAAATAAGTACTACTCACCTCTTGCCCTACATTAAGACTACAAATATTTTAAGGTAAGTAATGAATGTACTGTGTATGTATTTTACTTTTTACAGTATTGTGTTTTTTAATGCCTAATTCTATTACTAACTTAATATCAGTTAGGGTAAACTTGTTGTCTGGCATTTATAAGTGGAAAAAAATGGCGTTCTGCTTTCTGGCGATAGCCTGGAACCTAACTTGCCGTATAAGTGGGGCCCTACTGTATACTGTACTCAGAATTGTGTTCATGGGGGTCGAGTTTTGGCTCCTGGTGCCGCTTCCTAGACTAATGTGGATTGTCTTTCATGGTTACCCAGAGAAAATATTTTAGCCATGCACTGGATGTATATAAAGCAGTAGGCTTATTATATCCAGTCAACTAGTATAAAACAGTTATTAAAATCTGAAGCATTTTTGCAGTGTTATCAAGTGTCATCAGATTTGATATACTGTATATTAATTGTGTTTTCTTAAAGAGAACATATTTATCACTCATTTGCAAATATAATATCATGCAAGAATCTGTGATTATTCTCCAATATAATTTATAGGGAAGGTCTTTAGAAAAAACCAAAGTTAACTACAGCCATTTATATATTTTGTACATTTGCTAGATATAAAAGTAGCCTTGTACCCAGAAGTGTTTAATTTTTTCCTAGATTTTTATATATCATCAGGAGTCAGTTTATTATTTGAAGATACGTATACTAGTACATCAAGCACATATCCTCAGTGCACAGTAATGCTCAAGAACACAGATACCTGCAGCAGCTGACAGAAAGCACTCATTCTGTTCATATTAACCCTTTACCGGGCACTCCCTGGAAAATGATAATTTCGATATGTGTTTCATATGAGTGGATAGAGTAACTCAATGTAAGGATAATGAGCCCATATAATTGAAATTCTAAAAAAAACTTTTCACGCAATTGCCAATATTCAAGGACCGTCTACAGACGGTCCTGACCGTTAAAGGGTGTCAAATTCTGAATGTTGCAAATTTGCAATTGTTAATAAAACACCAAATAAGTATTTTTCTATTTTATTATACTAATATACAATATCAAAAACACAAATGGAACTTGTTTCCAAACATTTTGTAGGTATAAAAAATATAAAAGTGAACCAAAGAGCAACATGGACACATTGCAAAGGGATAAAACTTTCAAGTCCCATATTCCTGAATTTCCTGAGAAAAACAATCATTCTTGATCACTAATTGCTACAATGAAAGGCTATGAAGCAATTTCTTTCCTTCTTGATGCATAGATTTACCTTGCATACGGCACACAAAAATGAGGATGTGACATGATTTTTGTTTTGCTGCAATAATTGCATGTAAATATTCTGCCTTGCACTGGCCAGTGACCTAGCATTTTATCAAACCTATCATTTTGGTCAAACCTCACACTGTCATCAGGCCTTTCTGCACGTTGGTACTGCACTGGAGATGGCAACAGGTCATCTGGTTCTGGATCTGAGTCACTTTCCACCAAAATGCAGAGATATTTGAACTTCTGTTGGAAGGGTTCACAATAGAACAATTTCTCATTGATCTGGAATGACAATAAGAATGTTCTGTACACACCAGACCACTACAGAATTCATATATGCACTAGAAATTTTTATATAAATATTTATTTACTGAAATTTGAAATGTGGCCCTGACGGGCGGGACCGTCTGTACACGGTCCTCTTTTGTTGCACTTTTTTCAATTGCATGGTACACTCATATTATGCATATCTAACTCCTGATATATATCTCAAAATATGCCTAAACTATTCATTTACACACTGGACACAACAATAAGTACTTACCGACATTGTAGAGAGTATAATCACAG
>WNWK01001939.1:187500-237500 GCA_009830355.1 Cherax destructor | reverse complement strand
AAGTTTTCCCAAGTTACGTTCTCGGCCGCAGGTGCCTCAAAAGCTGGGCACCCTTGTTTACAAGCCATGTTTCTTCCCAGCGGCACACCAGTGGGCCTCAAGCATGGTTTCAAGCTATTTCATTCTCCTATATGTTCTGACCTCACAGACGATTTTTATATCAATGCACCACGCTCAAACAGGCGGGTATATACAGAAAAAGATCACAGTCAGCAGGATTCGAAGCCATGTCAGGAAGGCTGGCATTCAAGAATCACAACAATGTTCCTGTCACAACCACAAGGACTATGTTAGGCTGGATGAAAAAATAACATACCAAGAAATGCTGAGCCATTAATGATTCCAAGTCATTTGATTTTTCCAAACCGGAAGATTGCTGTTTACTCAAGGTCCTCTTCAACGTACACAGAACCTTCCCTGCCCCGTATATATTTAGTTAATCATCTGAATTACTAGGAACACCCGAAGCCCCTTTAACTGTACTCCTTAGGATGTAGGCGAGAGAAAAGTGCACCATAATGTAAACCTGGAAAATGCCGAGGGAATAGTCTCAATCCTGCACACTTAAATAACGCAATAAGAAACCAAGACACTTGGTAAACGGGCAAAAATGTCTCCAGTGAAAACAAAGGGCGCTTTCAGTAATTGTAAAGGGATCTAGGCTTCCTTCGCTCATAAGAAAAATTACTATGAAACATCTGGCTGTGTTTAAGAGCAAATTTGAAACGTTCCTCAATCAGTTCCTGATCAGCCGAGCAATGATGAATATACTTGATTGTATATGGTTGGCCCCGACAGCCTGATTTATCAGGCTAGCAACCATGAGGCCTTGTCTTTACAGAGCTGTGGGATCAGTGACCTCAGAAATCCTCTCCAGTTAATCGTATAATGTCTCCTCTTTTCTTTCCATCTTTATTTTAACGCTGGCCAGTCTAGCATACGAGTTTTGCACCATTGTCATAATTCATCAGTTGACAGTCTTCCTTCGTTAATGACTCCTAGGTTAAACTGTATATATCTGCCAATAAATACTAATTTGGCCTTACCTATCAACATTAAGTCTGGCAGCTAACATTCGCCAGTCGTTGCCTCGTGCATTAGGTGGGTCGAGACAACGACACAGTTCCCAGCGGAGTCGCTGAGGTAGACGGAAGGCACCAGGCTCAGGAGTCAGCTCCACCAGAGAAGAACATCCACTACTAGATGTCACTGTAATGAATTAATGTTCAATATTTACATTTCTTACATAACATTATAGTGTTTACAAAATACAAAGCAATATGTAATTACACTAGCAAACAAAGGTTTCAGTTCACCAATATTCAAAAACTTATTTCTATCTAATTTTGGGGATGCTGACTTCAAATCTGAAATTAGTTTTGCTCCACTATGTAAAGTTAATGAATTTTCGTTAAGAAAGATTAGTTTGTCATGCACCACACTTAATATCTATGCGTAATAATGATTGTTAGGTAATATATATGATGTGGTTCAACCTTAAATAGCCAAAAGATTTAAAAAACTTCCATGATAGAGATTATCAAACTCAAGATTTTTATCCAGTTCTGCTTCCGAACTGGATAAAAAGTTCAATTTCGTTGGCTTGTGTAATATATTGTACATGTGAAAAAAAAAAAACTAAAAACTAATTTTTGAAGACAAAGTGTTTACGTTTTATTTACAATGGGCAAATTCGATATTTTTTTTTCTAGAACTGCTGCTAATGTACTAAGGTAAAAGAATCCCTCAACATTTCCTGAACATTTATTAAGAGTTCACTGCCAAGGTAAAAGAATCCCTCAACACTTCCTGAACATTTATTAAGAGTTCACTACCAAGGTAAAATAATCCCTCAACATTTATTAAGAGTTCACTGAATTCATGAATTTTTCAAAAAACAAATGATGATGCTACTTATGTTTTTGTGACTAAATGCCAGACTATGAACAAAAGAAAACTAATGCTAACAATTCATAATTATGTAAATGGTTAATTATTGCTAGCTTGCTTAGGGCCCACATTTCCTGGAATTATGTGCTTCTGTAATCTTGCGACTATCGCCCAGATGAGGTGTTGATGTAGATTAAACTGTCTTGATGAATGCAATGATGTTCCTATCATTCCATTAATATACTCTTATTAGAATGTGATGGTATATTTTGTGTGCCTGTAAGTGGAAATGGAGACCCTAAGTTTTTTTCAAATTATCAAAATATTTTGAATTCTGACCTGTAGATGTCCGGGGAGCTACATGTGCTGGAGAAGCCGTAACAGGAGCATAAGGGAAGTCAGAGTTGATCCTGATGACTTGGCGGTGCGTGGAGGACCCCTTCTGTTGGGCCACCGTCCGACATGCCAGGGGCGCTGACGACCCCTCTGTGCGCTCCAGAGTAAAGGCCGCACTCACTGGATCATTCTTGGCACCCCACAATGTCTCGAATGATATTTCCTGAGAACAGGAAAGAAAACCGTATTATACTTTCAAAATAATTTACTTGGTGTATACAATATTATAAAAGATTCGACGAAGCGAGCATAACACAGAAATAACTGGGCTATGAAGGACCGCCACAAAATACAATGCACAATAAGGCCCAACTTACATTTCTGAAAATTCATCCTAAGTCGATTGTTGGTACACAGAACCTCATTTCCTAGCCATAATATAAAGTATGTAATTTAAGTTAATATTTTTTCAAACTATGTTACCCAATATTATATATTTAGTACTTTTCCGTTTAATTTGTAATGTTAATTAACAAAACCGTCACAATACAGTACAGAGGTGTAGAGGTCGAAAACTGACCTGTCTCCCTAACCCCCCTCCCACTCTCTTCCTCGCATCATATCTAACATAAAACCCTTTGCATATAATATCCACTTCCTCAATGCTTAATATAAACTTTGGCAATTGATACCGACATGAGTTTTGTAAAGGCACTTGAGTAAACACATAAAAAGGTCGTAATGATCTAGTGTTTTCTAACCTGTCCTCACTGCTGTTAGTGTGGTGTGCAAGGAATGGGGTGACATGTGTAGGGGTGGACAGCAGCTCCCTTTTTCACTCTCCTATTCACTCCCAATCTTTTGCATTATATCTAACACAATACTCTCTCTATATGCTCACCACTGCCTTTCTGCTATGGTGAGAGCTAAACTAATATGCCTGTGTATATTATGTGGGAGAGCAGAGCTCATTACGATTTCACATGACATGCGCAAGAGAATAACCGCTATATTTACCCTCAAAACATCAACTACATTTCTGCTTTTCACAGGTTCAAGAAATTGGTGCTAATAGTAGTACTGCTACAATGTCCCACATAATCAAACATTCAGAGTGATGAATTTTGAACTTGTGTAGCTACCGCATCTGATAGGAAAATGATAGGATGGATAATGAGAACCTCAAAGCTAGGGACGCCAAGCCCATGATGAATTTTTTCAAATCGCTTGTTCTCTCTAGGCTGGAATACTGCTGTACATTAACTGCCCCCTTCAAGGCTGGCGAAATTGCTGACCTGGAGAGTGTACAAAGAACTTTCATGACACACAAGTATGGTAAGGTACCTAAATTGCTGGGAACAGTTGAAGGCCCTTGATCTGTATTCCCTGGAATGCAGGCGAGAGAGATACATGATAATATACACTTGGAAAATCTTAGAGGGATTAGTACCAAACTTGCACACGAAAATCACTCCCTATGAAAGCAAAAGACTCGGCAGGAGATGCAACATTCCCCCAATGAAAAGCAGGGGCGCCACGAGTACACTGAGAGACAACACAATAATTGTCCGGGGCCCAAGACTGTTCAACTGCTTCCCAGCAGGTGACAGGCACCTAAAGTCAGTACCTGACCAACCGGGCTGTGGTTCGTACGTCTGTTTGCGTGCGGCCAGCAGTAACAGCCTGGTTGACCAAACCCTGATCCACCACGAGGCCTGGTCTCAGACCGAGCCGCGGGGGCGTTGACCCCCGAAACCCTCTCCAGGTAAACTCCAGGTAGTATACCGACTGATAAAGAATAAAGACACAATACCGTGACTGGAACAATACATAAATAACCCGCAGAGAATGAAATTTATGACTACGTTTTGGTCCGGCTTGGACCATTAACTAATCATATCATTAACTAGTGTGACTAGTTAACGGTCCCGATCTGACCGAAACGTCATCAGTTTCATTCTATGTGCGGATTATTTGTATATATGCAGACCGATTAAAAACATCAGGGCTGATGGATCTAGATTTGTTCAATGAATATTTTAAGTTCAATTAAAAGAACATCGTTCTTACAAGACTGGCCCTGTATGGCAAGGTAGGTACTGGTTACCAGAAACACACCTATTCAAGGGTTTCAAAGCAAAAACTTGTATAATTATTAAGCTGACTATCTAAAGAGCACAATAAATTACGTTAGGCAAAAGGATACAAGTGCAACTAATGTGACATATTATGAGTGTAGTGGTGGTAGTGTAGTGGTGTAGTAGTAGTGGTAGTAGTAGTAGTGGTACTAGTAGTAGTAGTAGTAGTGGTAGTAGTAGTAGTTGTGGTGGTAGTAGTAGTAGTAGTGGTAGTAGTAGTAGTGGTGGTAGTAGTAGTAGTGGTGGTAGTAGTAGTAGTGGTGGTAGTAGTAGTAGTGGTGGTAGTAGTAGTGGTAGTAGTAGTGGTAGTAGTAGTGGTAGTAGTAGTGGTAGTAGTAGTAGTGGTAGTAGTAGTAGTGGTAGTAGTAGTGGTAGTAGTAGTAGTAGTAGTAATACGTGTGGTATTGCCACAAAATGTCACATTAGTAGCAATTGTGTCCTTTTACCTAACATATTGTCGGTAATTCTTCCAACATTAATACAATGAATTACCTTGTAGTTATGACCGGGCCTGATCCGCCACCCAGGGCCAAGGTCGTCGAGGGTGAGGCAGAGATTGGCACCACAGTCCTGCAGTAGCAGCATCTTGGGTTTGTCCAGCAGCGAGGCCCCGCGCCGCCGCTCCTGCTGCGTAACATCTAAAATACAAGCACAATATTTGATTAATTTAACTAATAAAAAACGGGGCTGTATTAGTTTTTCTGGCATTTTTTAATGCAGTAGGAACTAGAAAGAGTATTACAGTTCATTCAAGAATGATGAAAAAACAAGTAAACTAAACCTTGTTAATGTTTATGTATCGTTACTTAAATTTAAGCCATGTTCTGTACATGTTAACATGGGAATAAGGCACTGAAGGACCTTGAAATATCACCCGATGTCTTTCAACTGACACATGGTACTTACAGGAAAGGGCAGCAGAGGTGTCCTGCATGACATGGAGGGTGACAGTGAGTGTGCCAGAGGGTGTGGGAGGGGGAGCTGCTGTCACCACCTTCACTTGTTTCACTGCAGCGTTTGACCCAGCACTCTCTCCAACCAATACAAACCTCTGCAGCGACTCTGTCATCATGTGCACCTATGAAAAACACAAATACCAACCTCAGTTTTTTTTTACATTATTAGCACTTCCTTAATTAAGACTTTCAGTCAGCCCTTGATCAAGATGGTGAAATATTATATATATTAAACACATCGGCCATTTCCCACCGAGGCAGGGTGACTCAAAAAGAAAAAAATACTTTCATCATTCAACACTTTCACCATCTGTGGAGAAAATTCTCCAAGATAGGGGTGGTATCAGCCCTTTCTGCCCTTTTCAAGGGCCCAGCCCTTTCCGCCCTTAGAAAGGGCGGAAAGGATCAGACTGCGTCTCTGGCTTCGACAACAACTTAACTAGTAACAGATGAACGGACCCAAGCAGTACGTCACATCTGTCTGACCAGTGTAGCAACGAGGGTATATGAGTTAATAGACATTTGATATAAATGGGACTCTTTGCCATAGCAGGAAAGTTAAAGGAAACTGCTATTTCCATTTCTACACTTGAACCTATAATCATGTGCTTCAGTGATCGAAATATTTAGAGAACACAAGCATTTGAATTGCAAATTGTTGCAGTGTTGAAATTGAGGTGAGGTCAGCAAAACAGGAAGAGGGCAGGAGCGGAGAAGAAGCGGGCAGCAGATTGAACTCGGCAACGAAAGGGAAGGGAGATGCAGCGCGAGGATTTAACCTAACAAAGGGACCTTCGTCGTGCATCTTCGATTTCCTATTCAATCTCCACTAAAGTCGAGAAATTGGATAAGAACTCTGTTCCAGCGCGTTTAGTGATAATAATAAAATCGCGGTATATTCAGAAGTGTGCGCAGCTTCTTACTACTGCAAAAAGACTGAAATTTGTTGAACGTAAAGAGACAGTCATGAGTTTGCTTCGTCTAACAAGGCGGTGACTCTTCAGCAGTGTTCTTCAATCAAGACAACATTTCCACCGTATATGGTGGAGTCAACACCATTGCTCACGTTACAACGAGAAAGGTATGTTTTTATGTTTTTGCCAGACAGGGGACTACGCAGTTCTTGTTAGGCAGGAGCATCAAAATTTATCTATTGACGGTGGTTATGCGTGGACTTTTAAGTCCAAACACGTAAGTGTACATCCCAGTCTTTATTTAATGACTGGCGATATGACATACGCTCCTTTGGGGCAATAATATAATACTTATGTGTGCATTTATTCACCCATACAGCCCAGGGGGATGTAACTGTCTGCATCAACTAACAACATCTGAGATGGCTGGAGAGTCGTGAATGCATCAACAAGCTAAGTAGCATAAATACAGTCCACATTAACTCTGAGGGGTCCATTCCCCCACACCATCACTCATATATAATCACTGTCTTTGCAGAGGCACTCAGATACGACAGTTTAGAAGTCCCTCCAAATTGCCAATATCCCAAACCCCTCCTTTAAAGTTCAGACAGTGTACTTCCCATTTCCAGGCCTCGTTTCCCTGAATCCATTCACAAAATATTACCCTGCTCTCACTCCAACGGATCGTCAGGTCCCAAAAACCATTTGTCTCTATTCACTCCTAACACGCTTGCACATACTTGCTGGAAATCCAAGCCCCTCACCCACAAAACCTCCTTTATCCCCTCCCTCCATCCTCTTCGAGGATGACCCCTACCCCGCCTTCCTTCCCCTACAGATTTATACGCTCTCCAAGTCATTCTACTTTGTTCCATTTTCTCTAAATGACCAAACCACCTCAACAACCCCTGTTCAGCCCTCTGACTAATACTTTTAGTAACTCCACATCTCCTAATTTCCACACTCCAAATTCTCTGCATATTTACACCACACATTGCCCTTAAACACGACATCTCCACTGCCTCCAGCCGCCTCCTCGCTGCAGCATTTACAACCCAACCTTCGTACATTCCCTTCTTTGCCTCCATGGATACCTCAATGCACCGCTCCCTCAATTCTATGGTTAACCTCATCTTTCATAAACCCATCCGCTGACAAGTCAACTCCTAAATATCTGAAAACATTCACTTGTTCCATACTCCCTCTCTTCAATGAGATATCCATTTTTTCTTTATCTAAATCGTTTGATACCCTCATCACCTTACTCTTATCTAAGTTCACTTTCAACTTTTTACCTTAACACACCCTCCCAAACTCATCCACTAACCTTCACAACTTTTCTTTAGAATTTCCCAAAAGCACAGTATCATCGGCAAAAACTGTCAACTCCCATTTTGTATTTGATTCACCATAGTTTAATCTCTCCCCTCTCCCTAACACCCTAGCATTTACTTCTTTTACAACCCCATCTACAAATATATTAAACAACCATGGTGACATTACACATGCCTGTCTAAGACCTACTTTTACCAGCAAGTAATCTCCCTCTCTTCTACACACCCTAACCTGAGCCTCACTATCCTCATAAAAACTCTTCACAGCATTTAGTAGCTTACTACCTATACCATACACTTGCAACATCTGTCACATTGCTCCCCTATCCACTATCATATGCCTTTTCTAAATCCATAAATGCAATGAAAACTTCCTTACCTTTATCTAAATACTGTTCACACATCTACCCACTCTAAAGCCTCATTGCTCATCTGCAATCCTACTTTGTCTTACCTCTAATTCATTCTTTCAATAATAATCTTACCGTACACTTTACCTGGTATACTCAGTAAACTTATTCCCCTATAATTTTTACAGTCTCATTTGTCCCCCTTCTCTTTATATAAAGGAACTATGCACACTCTCTGCCAATCCCTAGGTACCTTCCACTCTTTCATACATTAAACAAAAACACCAACCACTCCAACACTATATCCTTCCCTGCTTTTAACATATCAGTCATGATCCCGTCAGTTCCAGCTGGTTTACCCCCTTTCATTCTACGTAATGCCTCACGCACCTCCCCCACACTCACATCCTGCTCTTCTTCACTCCTAAACGATGTTGTACCTCCCTGGCCAGTGCATGAAATTACCGCCTCCCTTTCTTCATCGACATTTAAAAGTTACTCAAAATATTCCCATCTACCCAATACCTTCAGCTCCCCATCTACTAACTCCCCTACTGTTTATAACAGACAAATCCATGCATTCCCTAGGCTTTCTTAACTTGTTTATTTCACTCCCAAAAATTTTTTTTCAGCAAAATTTTTTGACAATGCCTCTTCCACTATCATTTGCTTTCCTTTTGCACACACCCACCACTCTCTTCACCTTTCTTTTATTTTCCATATACTCTGCTCTTCTTATATCACTTTTGCTTTGTAAAAACCTCTCATAAGCTACCTTTTTCTCTTTTATCACACCCTTTACTTCATCATTCCACCAATCACTCTTTCCTCCTGCACTGCCCCTCCTATAGCCACAAACTTCTGCCTCACATTCTAATACTGCTTTTTTAAAACTATCCCATCCCTCTTCAACCCCCCACTACCCACACTTGCACTAGCCCACCTTTCTGCCAATAGTTCCTTATATCTCACCCTAACTTCCTCCTCCCTTAGTTTATACACTTTCACCTCTCTTACTTCCTGTTACCATTTTCCTTTTGTCCCATCTACCTCTTACTCTAACTGTAGCTACAACTAAATAATGATCTGATATATCCGTTGCCCCTCTATAAACATTTACATCCTGAAGCCTACCCATCAACCTTTTATCCATCAATACATATTCTAACAAACTACTTTCATTATGTGCTATATCATACCTTGTATACTCATTTATCCTCTTTCATAAAATATGTATTACTTATTACCAAACCTCTTTCTACACATGGTTCAATTAAAGGTTCCCCATTTTCATTTACCCTTGGCACCCCAAATTTATCTACTACTCCCTCCACAACATTTTTACCCACCTTAGCATTGAGATCCCCAACCACAATACTCTCTCACTTGGTTCAAAACTCCCCACGCACTCAACATTTCTCAAAATCTGTCTCTCTCCTCCACACTTCTCTCTTCCCCAGGTGCATAAACACTTACTATAACCCACTTTTCACATCCAACCCTTATTTTACTCCACATAATCCTTGAATTTATACATTTATATTCCCTCTTTTCCTGCCTAACTTATCCTTCAACATTATTGCTACTCCTTCCTTAGCTCTATTAGAAACCCCTGACTTAATACCATCTATTTCTCCCCACTGAAACTCTCCTACCCCCTTCAGCTTTGTTTCACTTAAAGCCAGGACATCCAGCTTCTTTTCATTTATAACATCCACAATCATCTCTTTCTCATCATTCGCACAACATCCACACACATTCAAACATCCCACTTTGACGGATTTCCTTTTTAGTAAGTTATATTGGAAAAGGGGTTACTAGCCCATTGCTCTCGGCATTTTAGTGGACTTTTACAACACACATGGCTTACGGAGGAAAGATTCTTATTCCACTTCCCCATGGATATGAAAGGAAAAACAATAAGAACAAAAATTATTAAGGTAAAATCAAAGAAAACTCAGAGTGTGTATACATAAAATATGTACATGCAAGTGTAGAGTGACCTAAGTGTAAGTAATAGTAGCAAGACGTACCTGAAATCTTGCATGTTTATGAGAGAAAAAAAGACACCAGCAATCCTACCATCATGTAAAACAAATACAGGCTTTCGTTTTACACTCACTTGGCAGGACGGTAGTACCTCCCTGGGTGGTTGATGACTATCAACCTACTACATTTAAAAAATATATATATTATCTCTATAGTTTCCAAGTCCATTAAATGCAGAACTAAAAATGCTGTTAAAATATAATGGCAAAATCAATAACTACAGGCCATTTTCAACTTTACCAATATTAAAATGTTAAAATTGATAGATTAATAGCCTTCATAACCAATCAACAATCGTAATCTTGCCGGTTTGGTTTCTGGTCAAAATATGGAATACAAATGATGCAATGATAAAAATACTGACCTCTGTTCAATTTGAACAAATGTTTGTTATGAGTATGGAGGGAAAAAGACATCCCAAACAGAAGGGTAAAGGGGACCATTTCTTGCATCCTGGCACACAAAATAAGCAAAGGCTGACACCCATTCTTGTATTAGCTAAGATTAATAGCTTCTTAGGTTAATAAATGAGCCTTCGCCTGGATGATTCAAATGCTCCTATACAGTACTGTGAAGAACCTCGTTGAGAAATTTTATCCAAGAGAGGGCAGCAACCCCTCTCAAGGGGGCTAAGACCCCCTCTCCCTATGTTCCCACCCCCCTCAAGGAAGGTTTCTTGATGCTGGTGAGGGGCGCTTGATCTAGGGCAGTGATTATCAACCAGGGGTAAATTTACCCCTGAGGGGGGGGGGAAGTTACATGGCAAGGGGTAAATATTTTTGTACAAAACCTGAATAAGTTATGTTTTTCTTACCTTCTTGCTTTTCTGTCTCTTTATGATGGCAATAAATTTTCTGTATAGAAGTAAAGGGGGTAAATGGAGAAATACATCAAGCTGAGGGGATTAATGGAGGAAAAGTTGAGAATCCCTGATCTAGGGAATTGGATCTGTGCTCCAGTTCCCTGTATTAAACCTGAATACCTTCCACATCCTTCACAAGCATTGTATAATCCTATGGGTTTAGCTCTTCCCCCTTGATAATAATATGTTCCCACCTTGGTGGTGAAGGTGTGGGCTAAGGAGGTGCATGACCTCCTTTTCTTTCCATTAGAAGAGATGAAGAAAGATCTTATGTCTTGCAACGAAGCATCATCAGAACATCCATATATTTTAGCATGTGTTCCTTACTCTGCAGAATTAGACTCCCACTAAATTGGATGTAGATCAAGAGCAGATAAAATGGACACATGAGACTCACATGCACAGCAGAGTCTACCTTATTGTAAGAGAATCTACAACATAACATATTCATGTGTTTGTCTGAGGAAGCTTTTATTTCATCAGACCATTAAAAACTTGCAATATGCTTCTAACCTGATAATATAACCAGTGGCATTATTCCCAATAACTTGCACCCTGGAATCAAGGAATCCACACTGATTCAATTAAGTCATCAGAGCTGGCAAATACACTGGTAGACATTATGTCAGCAGAAATTCAACTATAGAGGTGCTGGAGGCTTCTCAAGCCAGACTGCAATTGCAAATTCGACCAAGTAACAAGTGAACAAGTGTCGCAGATGAGGCCACACCACATTGAAACGTAGAACATTCATGGTTGTATTTGTGTATACTTTGTGAAACTCCATGCATACTTCGTGAAATCCAAGTCCTGCAGTGACAATCGTCAGGAAGAACTATTCTCCCTGCCATGAATAATTACGGACATATTAGCGAGTGAGCAAGTATCTGCGGCAGAACATTTCTGTCACATATTTGTGTACGAACGATCATTAAGGAGAACTTTCTCCTTACTGAGGACATTATCCATGGAAATACTTCACAAGTTGAACTTGTGGATAAGTGATGGTCATCAGGTGATGTTCAACATGGCCAACGTTACGAAAAAAGTGAAGATGTCCAACATTGTGTCTTCAATCAAGACACTGATACCGGCTTCAGCGATATAGCAAGGTCAAGGGCTCCCACCACAATGAACCAGGTAAGTCACTGTTCATCCTGACATCAGCCTATAATCACTCACTGTTAGGTGAGTATTGCTAACAATCGAAGCCATGACAAGTGGGCGATCACCCAAACAGAGGTAAGAGACGTGGTCTCACCTAATATCACCTGCACATATTGTGTCAATATGTCAGGAGAGCATGATAATTATTGTAACCCGCTCTATTACAGCCCCGTCAGAGCCAAGACAGCCAACATCGAAGGAGACCCCCCCTCCCCAGACCTGCATCTGCTGGGGTTCTAAGCTATCAATGAGAAAGATGAGTACCCATAGACCAACAGTGGTCTTTGTACTGTATTCATTATCATAATAAAATCCCCCACACTCGTATAGAGGACATGCATCCTCCCGCAGCTAGCTAGACAAATGGGAAATATGTCTATTAGGCAGCATCAATAAGCATTCTCTAACGAAATTGCACCTGACTTTTCGTGAAGTTTAGACTATAACGTCCTACTTTACAACATTATGGGATCAGAGGCCATACACTCTTTCATACAGGAAAGAACCCAGCAAATTTATTCTGTAAAGATTCAAGGAACTGAATTTTAAGTCCCCTTCCTTGCATCAAATCTACTTGCCTTCCTAGGTGCTGTATAACCTATACGCATTTAAGTGCTTCCCCATAAATGTAACAATATTTATAATACAATATAAAATATAATACAATATAAAATATAATACAATATAAAATATAATACAATATAAAATATAATACAATATAAAATATAATACAATATAAAATATAATACAATATAAAATATAATAATAATATAATTAACCATACAACATGTATTGAAGATTGTTACCTTACCTGAGCACCATCAAGCTGGGTGAATACGGGAGTGTCGATCCTCTCCTCTCCCATGGTGATGATTCTGGTCCAGGGCTCCTCGCTGTTTGTGAAAGGGGAGGAGGACGACGATGAAGAGGTTGTGGCATTGCCAGTGGAGGTGGGTGTCTTTGCTGCGAAAACGTGGAGCTGCCAGGCAGCGTGCTGGAGGGAGGCACAATGCTCGAAGGACAACACCGCAGGCTTCAGCAGCACCACAGAGGGTGGCCCGCATGTCACCACTGGGCTTAGTAATGTCTGTGAGCACACAAGTAACACGTTAACATTTTTTTCATATCCATAATAAGTATAATCAATGAATATTGTATATAGTTAAAGAAACTCGTCATTATCTCTTGTTTTGTTGGACTCACCTGTCTGTCTGTGAGATTCAGGGTGGGGTGTAAGTTGGGAGCCACTGACACGTAGATTTGCTGGCGCACCTCTGGGGGCAGGGCACCACTGGGGATGGTCAGCACCACCCCATACTCTGCTACTACCAACCGCCCACCTATGGACGTCATCACACCCCAAGCTGCCCCCTCTGTCACTAGCAGATCCTTCGGAGGTTTGGCTTCACGATCGGCCTCCGAGCATGACGCTGATGTGGGTCGTGAAGCTGTAGGATCAGGTGGTGGTGTTAGAGATTAAGACGCCTTACAAATTGCTCGATGGAATTTTCATGTATACCCATTTGTTTGTATGAAATACAAGATAAAAATAATTTAAAATTAAAAATAAAGATTATCTATACATAAGAAATATGAGTTTGCAAAAGAAAAAAGTCTATACAGTAAACAAAAAATTGGGTATTTAAACAGTGCACTGTTACTCTCCGATAACTTCCCTGTGCAAACGAAAGTTAGCCGTGTTTCAGTCTGCCATCAGCACTTCTGGCACAAGGTAGTCTTCCTGTCACCTTGAATATCAAAAGTGTGACCTTTTCCTTTGGTTTGAAAGTTTACGTTTCATTGTTGTGAAATTCCAAAAATTCTTCAGAGGGAGAGCCTATTTCATCTGCATATTCAATCTCTCATTCCTCTTTTAATATTACAGTGTCCTCCAGTTTAATTGTATGTTTGGGATTTAAATTAAAAAATGTCCGATGTATTCTTTTATGTAAATAAAGGGACTTCATATTCAGTATCTCTCGCATTTACTTCTCCAATTCAGCATATCAGTCGTTGTCTTTAATTATTCTATGTCAATAAGGGCTTGTGTGGCATGCAAAGAGTATGTTACACTTTATTCAGAGCATGTATACACTCCTATATAGCTTGCCTCCCAACCAGCAAACCAGGTGCTAAGGGTTTAACATAAGGGTACCCATCGTTAAATCAGTACCTTGGTTCATTAACCAATCACAGGTAGGCCTGCCAAGGGCTGAAGTGATGTGGTTTCACTCACAGTCAGCCCTTGCCAGATTTGCCTCAAAGCTGGTTATCATTCCCCGTCCAGCAACCATACTGGGTGGTCGTTGGTGCTCTGCCTCCTGGTGGTGCCGAGATGAAACTTTATTTTCACCAACATGGCGGCAGCTGGCAGACATCACATCACCATTGTCTGTATTGAAATAGTAAAGGGCGAGTTACACTCGTCCACAGCCGCTATAGTCCTACCTATGGTGTTGAAGTATATATACAAGATCGACATAGGTGACCTATATGGTGTAGCCCTAAATGGTCTAACCAAGGTATTCGTGAAATTGTCGTCATCACAGCAGTATGAAAGGTTGGTTGACAAGTATCAAGAGCAAGTATATGCAGTTAACTCAAGTCTGGACATGCAGTTGAGGGACGTCTCCCGGTCCTACACATGGATAAGGGTGCGAAACGTACCATTCGAGGTGGATCCAGTGGATCTAATGGCAGTCTTCAAGGAATATGGGATTGTACATGCCGCAAACATGAGAAAGTGGCATGAGGGACCCTTCGAAAGACACATGGAGGGGTATTATTCTTTGAAGATGTCCATCAGGTGGCCCATACCATCATACGTAGTAATGCCTGAGTTCAGGACCCAGGTGTACATAACGTACATGGGTCAACGGCGGACGTGCCGTACATGTGGGGTATTTGAATATGTAGCAGCGAATTGTCCAAAGAGAGGGCAGCAACGATTTGAGGAGGGGATGAATCAATCAAGCAAGATGGAAGAAGGACAGGAAACAACTACGATGGGGCAGGAGCCAACTACCCGGTCATGGAGTGAGATAGTGGAGGGCAGTGCAGGGACATGTCAAACACTCCCTACGATAGCTACAGAGGAGCAAAGAGAAACAGCAGAAGAGGAGGAAGGTACAGGGAAAGCCAGCCCTAATATGTCTTTGGAAGGGATATTGGAGAGCCTCATAGCCGAGACCTTGCCGGAGTTAAGTACGGCTGCAGGAGAAGTCTTGGGGGAAGACAATGAACTAGGAATTGAAATGGAAGAGGATAGAACGAGGGAACAAGGTTTAGTATGTGAGACGGTGTGTGTGGAAGTGCATGAGCAAGAAAGTAGCCAAGGTATGGAAGTGTCAGGAGAATCCCGAAAGAGATCAGTAGCATCATCAGATGGAGAGGATGTATTAACATCTGCACAGAGATCATGTAAAAAGCCCTTGGTGGATGCGTCAAAGAGGGAAAAGGGAGGGATGCAATTTAAGGAAGGTGCCAAGGGTAAGAAATGTGCAAACAGAGCAGGAGGCACAGGGAAAACTGAAGTGACGCATGCATCAAGGTTGAGAGGTAAACCTTCATTGTTGTTTTCCAGTGTATAACTATTAATGTAAATAGTAGGAGGGCAGAGGTTAAAAGGAAGTGAGTAGAGGTGACATTGAGACGTTATGGTGTGCAAGTGGGTTTTTTGCAGGAACATAATTATAGGATAGGAAGAGACTTACGTTTGGAAGGATATGATGTATATGCTGGATATTCAGGGAGATTAAGGGTGGGTGCAGTAGTGATAAAGGTGTAAGCCATTTTCATTGATTGCATGGAGGAGTGTGGGTCATATAGTAAAGGTGGATGGGGAATGGGGTGGTGTCAGAGTATGCTTTGTAGGGGTTTATATGCCGGCAGAGTTTTCCAGGAAGGTCAAGGACGAATTTGTGAATGAATATTTGGTATGTCTTAGGAGGGTTGCCAGGTGTAGCGATAGTGGGAGGGGATTGGAACTGCATTATCAGAAATAGAGATGTGGAACCAGGAGTGGGTTGTGTGTTAGGGTCTAAAGATGTATTAAATAGTGTGGGATTGAAGGACGTGGTAGGAGGAGGGAGAGAGTGGGCACACATACCTTCGTAAGGATCATGCAGCCAAGTGGATAGGATATATGGGTCAGATCAGGTAGTGGCTGAAGGTGTGCAAACGATAGATGTAGGGGTGTTCTAGTAGAAGTTAGTTGGGAAGGACAGTTAGATGGTATAGGGGTTACTGGAAATTAAATGTAAAATTGTTGAGTGGGAGGACAAACAGGCAAGTTTTGTACAATGGTGGAAGGGTTGTGGACAGGTAGAAGCAGATCGAGTCGGAGAGTATCATAGTGTGGTGGAAAAGGTGGCAAAGTGGTATAAATGTTTTACAAGACTGGGGAGAGAGGAGGCGGGTTGGTCATTTGGGTTACAAAATACATAGAGGGCTCTTGGCCAGATGTTATGAAGGAACGGACCTAATGCAGTGCAGGAGATAAGGATTGAAAGAAAGGTTGAAAGAGATACAGAATGAAAGATTTGATGTTTGTCGTTTGAGGGCGGGGATGGATGATGTCTTATGGGAGACAGGCCTTCGAAGTATGTTTGAGCAAATGTAGGAAAAGGAGGGACAGTATGACAGTAAATAGCAAAGTGGAGGAGTCGTTTGAGAGTTCTGTGCGGCGAAGATGAGGACGACTGAGGCGATGGGTGTTTACGTGGATAAATGGTTCGAAGGTATTGAGAAGTGATGGGGTAGGCATAACAGAAAGAACGATTATGGAGGAATAAGTGCAAAGTGGGAGAGAGGAACAGTAAGTATGGAAGGTCCAATTAGTGAGGAAGAGATATGGAGGCAGTAGATGGGTTAAGTAAGGAAAAGGCTCAGGATAACGGTATAGTTAATGACTTCTATAGGATATATTGAATGTATTAAGGAATGTTTGGTATGGCTCTTTAACACAATGAAGGAGGAATGCTTAGGAACTGATCAATGCATGGGTGTAGTGTGTTGGTTAGAAAGGGAACAAGAGTAACAATGAGCAATTACAGGCCTTTAGCAATGATGAATGCAGATTATAAGATTTTCGCAAAAGTATTGGGAAATAGGTTGAAAAAGTGCTAGGAGGAGTGATTGAGAAGGGCAGTGTGGGATACCAGGAGAAGCATGATAAGTGGTCATGAAAGAATTAAAAGTATATAAAGAATAGCATAGGGGGTAGCATTGGGTTGAGGAGGGCATATGACAGTGTGGAGAGAGGTGTTCTGAAATTATGCGACACCAGGGGTTTGGAGGAAGTGGTAGGATGGGTTGAAACAGTATATAAAGGGGCATGTATCAGTGCAGTGAATGGTCGTTGGGAGAATGGTAAAAATGGAAGAGATTAAGGCAGGGATGCCCGCTGTCAATGTCTATTTGCATGCATGCAAGATCCATTCTACAGAGTAGTAAAGGAGGGTGTGGGGAGGAGGAGTGGAGGAAGCGAGTGAGGTGCAGGGGATAGTGGGATACGTGGACGATACTACAGTGCTCATAGGCGCGTAGGGACTGGTCAACTGGACGTATAATAGAGGTTTTGTAGAGCAACGGAATGAGGGTAAATGGGCCAAATCACGATTATTGGAGAGTAGGTAAATGGGTGGGGATTGGGCGAGAGGCATGGGTGGATAATAGTGGAAAACATTAAGATATGGGAATAATATTATGAGTAATGAAGTGAAAGTGCGTGGTGTAAATTCAGGTAGGATAGTGAAAATCACAATGGATAGAATGAAGGGATGGAGGCCAGGGGATCTTACATTACAGCAGAGGGTGATAGCAGTAAATACATTGATATATAGTAAGATTTGGCATGTAGCGGTGATATACCCATTAAGACAAGAAGACACACACACGCTGGAGATTAAAGTGTTTCGATACATCTGGGTGTTTGGAAAACCATGGATTAGAAAAGAGATAGTTAGAAATAGGGTGGAGATGGGAGGGTTGGGGCTAATAGCAATAGAGTGTAGAGTAATATGTATGTATGTTAAAAGATGTGTTATAAGGTGGGGTGGGGAAGAGGCAGGTCAGGGGGGTAAAGTGTCAAAAGAATTAGGTAGGTGGTGGGGAGGCAAGATGTTGGGGCAGTGTTGGGATCTCTTGAGAAATATAATGGTGATAAAAAATGCTCATAAGTTAGCTGCAAGTGATATGGAGAAACTTGGGTGGGGTAAAAGTGTAGAAGGTGTAGGGGAATACCCTATGTATGATTGGAGCAATATATGGAAGGAAGGGATTCAAGGGTTTGTTGTTGAGATCCAGAGATCGAGAACTTATGTATAGATTCTTACATGGAGCGGTGGCATCATCGAAAGCAGCTTTATTTAGGATAGGTATAGTTAAGGACGGGAGTTGTGACAGGTGTGGAATGCAGGAGACAGGGTATCATGCAATATATTTTTGTGAGGATTTAGGGCTGGTACGGGAATGGATGGGTAGGGTATTAAGAAAATTGGGGGATGGGGTGGCATAACAGTATTACGGGCAATAAGTTTGGATATAAATGGTATGAGTCAACAGGTGCGAAGGGGATTAATGCACATAATGGTCGACTATGTGTGCGTGTCATGGAGGTTGAAAACCACGGGGGTAAGGGAGCGTGTCAGGGCGCTTGCAGGAAGTATGATTGAAACAAGAAATAGGAATAGATGTGTGTATGGGGGGGAGATGGGAGAGGGCTTTCTCGGAGCAATACAAAGAAATGAGTTTAGGGGACTTATTGGAAGCATAGGAAATAATGAACGTAAAAGAGCTTGACACCAGGGGGGAGGGAATTAAGGGAGAAATTAGGGAGGGGAGGGTTTGCTGGGTGGTGGTACAAGTGGAATGGTTGGGTAGTAGGGAAGGAAATAGGATTTAAGAGGGGTGGGGTAGTGTAGGTATGTAAGTATGTACGGGAATTAAGGTAGTGGAGAAATATGGGGGAGGGGAAAGGATGGACGGATGACAAAAGGCAATTTTAATGCAAACGGGAGATGGATGATGACCAGCAGAGGTAAGGGATAGTGTATGTGATGAAGGTAAATTACTAAAATAGACAGACAAAATAGACGACTTGAATTCATTAAAGTAAGGGGAAAAATGAAGGTTTACTTCGTATAAAGCAGGTTAGGTGTGGTGGAGATATTATATAACGTATGTGCTATGTCTAGACATTGTTTAGTGAAAATAGTGTGGAAGGGATGCTGTAGTTAACGCATTGTCGAGTTTGCAAAAATCAGTTAAAAATATGTTAATGTGAACAATGGTGTTTCAAGATTTTAGTGGATGAACTACTGTTTCAATGTACAGATGTACAGAATAGCAATTACGAAGCTTGCAGTCAAGGTACACGTGGAAGTGTGTATGTAGGTATGGAAGATGAATGGAGTTACTTTAGCAGAAGATGTCAAGTCACAACATATATGAATAACTTTATAAAGAACAATGGATTAACATATATGATGAGTGTACTAATAAATTGTGGTTGAGATATATACAGTTTTATGTATAAACATAACAAAGCATACAATATGTATTGGAGAAAGTGCACAGCAATACCTTGAAGGTATGTACATAAGGGAATGGCTTTGGGAGGACAATTGTTGATATACTATAATGGTAATGCAGAAGTACATAAATGTATGTTATAAGAGAATATGTTGAAGTTGTTGAAGTATTGAAGATGAAAGGAAGAATTTTGTTGTATAAACTGTAGTCTTATTAGTTTGGGGCAAAATCACATTTAAAAGTTGTTGTAGGTGATTATTGCATAGCATAATGCAGAGGAGGGAACAGAGTATATATTTAGTTGTGAAAATAATAATAATGTATGTCAAAGGGTCAATAGCATAGGAGAGGAAAAGAAGGGGATAATGTACAGTAAGAAAATATAAAGAATCTTGTGTTGTAGATCTCAGTCCTATGGACCAATTTGTATGTAATATTGATAATGTAGGTTGGAATTGTTGTTGTTTCCATAAATGTATCAAAATCATGGCTTACAGACACGATAATTTTTTATGCTCTGTATATATATATATATATATATATATATATATATATATATATATATATATATATATATATATATATATATATATGTGTGTGTGTGTGTGTTTTAAATAAAATAAAAAAAAAAGCTGGTTGAGCATGGTTCGTTCTCTCAGGCTTGTCTTTGCCTTGATTACCATGTTGTACACTTACATTTCAAACTCTTGTACATACCTTTACATATCTGTACATATATCTATACATATATCTATACATATATCTATACATATATCTACATATAATTGAAGGAAAATACAATTTAAATACTACTGCTGTGTTTATTTTTGTTCCAAGCCCATTACAACCAGGTCAACAGGCCATTAATTATCTGTGTGCATAATAGCTTGTCTACACTTCGATCCTAATATATAGCTCGTCTTTGGATTTTTTTTATCTAGCTGGTCTACATGTTTTTTTAGGTACTGACACCATTCCGTTACTGCATATTCTAATAATGGTATAATATACAATTATTAGAATATGCCCCATATATATATATATATATATATATATATATATATATATATATATATATATGTACTGTATATTTACACTGCAATATTTTAAAATTGATCAGTTTCACTTAAAGAGTATCCCATTTTTGGAAATATGGTTTCCCGAAATACTTTTTTGCAATGATGAGAGTAATTGTTTCAATACTTTTTTTTTTGACAGCTTAAGAATTTTAGTAAATTATGAAACCTACTTCTGTAAAATTTTCTATATTGTCTTTTCTGTTTTTATATTTTTTTTATGTTCTCATGCACTGGTTTAGGTATTAGGTATGCAAGATAGTTTTCCCAGGGAATAAATACCTGACTGGTCCTTGTTTATTCTGGTGGGTCAACTTCCAGCGAGTTATATTTTCTAAATGAAGTAATGCCAGACTTATGATGTCTTGACTTACGACTTAGGAATCATATAGGAGCACTGGTTTGCAGTTACAATTGCAGATTTTCAGTTCAATTAAATATATATTGTTATGCCTGGTCACCTTCCACATTACTTTGGGCAGAAATATCACTCAATATCATATTGCGAACTTCTTATTAATAGCTAAAATAAGGAAGTCCGACTATATAATATTATCTGGGGCCATAGTATCTTACTAAATGGAATCATGTTCAATTAATGTGTATTGTACTTGACTTAACGTCATAGGTTAAGAGTAACAGTGCGGGTATTGTAAAGCACTTGAGTAACGACCAGTCTCTGGTTCAACCCCGAGCTACCTCTGAGAATGACACCTGACCTACCTCATGTCAGGTCGACCCTCCTCACAGCAAGCAGTAGCAGCTGGTCTTCAGCCCAAGGTGCATCTCTTTGAGATACTCTGTTGTAACAGAACCCTGTTCCTTTGAGAATACGATAGATGGTGCTCGAAGGGGACAAACGTGTGTCTTACGTCCCGTGTTAAATTATTTTGATTACTCACAGGTGGTCTGAAGAACCCCGTGAAGTTACTTTATGTAACTTTGCAAGTATGAATGGTGGTGATACCTTAAGGTCGTGTAAGTAGTTCTATATGTAAATTCTTGCACTCTTTAAGATACGAGAAATACGCAAATGACTTATAATTGATGTTTCTAACTTAAGAAACAATATGACATTAAAAGTCCTCTAAATTTTACTTATGGTTCTTGTTTCCCTAGAAAAAGTAGTAGTTAAAAGTCTATTGAATTATTGCACCTCGACCTCTTTTAAAGTGATAAGGAGGACATTTAGGCAATATAATTTCCACTCATTTTTACCTAATGCATTATTTTGTGTTTGTTCATTTATCCATTTATGGAAAGCTCATATCTGTTTGACACATACTGGTCAAGAACTCTAAATTTAATATTTACAATATTCTTTAGGCCGAATTATAATTTCTTCTTTGATTTTTATACAAAATGCATTAGATTTTGATTGTATAAATCCTACGCATTTATAGAGCGCTCACATTAGTTTGGAAGACTTCTATCAAGGGCTAATGATTTAAGATTTTTTTAAGGCATTATTATAAATATGGTGATTCTCAAGTGTTGTAAAAAAATGATATTTTCATATATTTGTGTTTGTTCATTGTATGTTCGCATAGGGCGGTCACATTTGTCTGGCAGAGACTAACCTAGACTCTTGACCAACATTAAATTTATAATGAATTGATACTTCATGACTAATCTCTACCAAACAAATGTAAGCTCTACATGCAATGTATAAAATTTACATACATAAGGTATGAACGCATTTGTCAATGAACTAACCGAAAAACAAAATATAATTTAACCTTAGACAATCAGAAATATTAAATCGATAGCTCATAGCTCAATAGTTATCGGACATACTGTACTGAGTGGGAGAGGAGCCGGAGAGCGGGACCTCCCACACAAGATACCCTTCATTCACCTCTCACGCCCCAACTCACCATCACAATATGGGTGGCTTTGGGAAAATACATTCTCAGTTACGAGGAGGTAGCACCAACTGGAAGGAGGAGGTAGCACCAACAGGAACAAAGTAGCACCCACTAGGAGGAGGTAGCACCATCGGAGTCAAGGATATTAATGGCAACAAAAACACGCCGCTCCCCCAGCATAACAAATAATGTAACACTTATTTTACATACAAGGTCTCAAACCAAGAAAAACAATTCCGTATACTAATGGACTCCTCGCAATCAAAGTCATTGTTCGTAGCTTTAACAGGGGCCCCACATTAATGACTACTTTAACAATGAAACATAATACCTGGGTTCAAACTGCTTATTTGAGAACGGGAAAGCAGACACCAAGGGTCACAGGGAATGGCCTGTATGCTAAAGAGACGGTCATTTGCACTGAGTTACTTAACAGCACAAATGATATACCAGAGATTTTGGCAGTAAAGACTGAAAAGTAGAATAAAGTTATAGGACTTGAGTATAAACTACCAGACACAACTTCCGAGCAGTTTAGAGACCAGCTATTGAAAATCGAGTTACATCTTGAAAATCTCTAAAACCCGGTTCCGAATATCCTGTCAACAACTTAGTGATTTAAACTTAAGGCATCTAAAATGGAAGACAAATACTGTAATAGAATTCCAGGATCTGGTTCATATGAACAATTTCACACAAACTATTAGGTCTCGGTAATACACTCGCATTAAAATAGCAAATAAAAATGACTGATAAAACTAGAAAATTCCTTATATTCAGGAGCAATGATGATCTGGTATATATAACTGATGAATTAGACACATCTTGTCGACATTTCGACATCCAGTGGCTTTTTCAATACAATACATGGATATAATAGAAATATATACAGCAAATAGTGGAAGATGAGGTAATCAGTCCTTCAACCTAGGAGCAGGTGATGTGCACCTAGGAGCAGGTGATGTGCACCTAGGAGCAGGTGATGTGCACCTAGGAGCAGGTGATGTGCACCTAGGAGCAGGTGATGTGCACCGTAGTCTTCAATTTGAAGCACAGGCATGAAGACTGATGCTTATGGAAAAAAATGAAGAAAGAAAAAAATGAGTATAAAACTAACCAGACATTAGAGCAAAGAACTAATACGAAGGACTTGGGAGTGATAATGTCAAGAGGATCTCACTTTCAAGGATCACACGAGTGTAGTGATCACAACCACGATTGAAATAGAATGAATAACAAGAACCTTCAAAAGAAAGATGGCAAACCAATGATAGTCTTCTTTAACTCACTTGTTCTATCTAGGCTGTACAGTAATAGCTCCATTTAAGGCAGGGAATGTACAGAGAACCTCCACCGAATGTATAAATCTAGTAAATCACCTAAATTGCTAGAAACATTCGAAGTAGTTAGACCTTTATTCTCTAGAATGCAGGTAAGGAAGATACACTACAATTTAAACCTGGAAAATTCTAGATGGACTGGTCTCAAATCGACACCTAGAAATCCCTCCTCACGAAAATAGCCCCAATGTAAAGCAGGGCCTCTTGGGCCTTCTATACAATAAGTATAAGAGACTTAAGACTTTTAATAGCCTCCCATCATATACCTGGAGAGAGTTCCAGGGGTCAACGCCCCTGCGGCCCGGTCTGTGACCAGGCCTCATATGTAAAGGGGATTACCAACAATCCCCTTACTGTAGTCAAGAGGGAACTTGCTAAGTTTCTTAAAGACAGTTGCTGATCAACTAAGCTGTGGTTCGTATGTTAGACTGCGTGGGGCCTGCAATAACAGCTAGGTTGATCAAGATTTTATCCACCAGGGACCCTGGTCAGGGACCGAGACGCAAGGGCATTCACACCAGAAAACTTAAAGTATCCTTCAGTTAACAGAATGTAGCACTAAGAAGGGGGAGGGGGGATGTAACACTAACAATAGGAGCACTGCAAAAACACCGAGTGTAGAACTGACAAGAGTGTAGCAACACTAAGAATACTCACATGACGTTTCATCACTAGAGAGGGAAGCTGGAGATTCACTTCTGGGAGGTTTCTCCAGGGAGGAGACTGGGGAGTCGAGGCCCCTGCTGCCTACACTGCCTTCCATAGTGGGCGTCGCCAGGGCTCGGGAAGGCAGAAGGTGGCACGCCTCCGAGGGCGCGGGGGAGTCGTGGGCTGGTCGCATGTGAGGCACATCATAGTGGTGTTCCGAGGCAGGGGTGGCACTGCCCGAAGGTCCTCTTCCACTGGCAGGGGCAGAGTAGTGTTCCTCGTAGACCGAGCCCATCATGCCCACGCTTGATTTATGCCCACTGGAGACCGAGGCAGGATCGCTGTAGGCGTGGTCGTAGCAGAGAGGGAGAGCAGTAGGTGGGAGAGGTGCGAGGCCTACTCCTTGGGTCAGGTCAGGTGCCAGGCCCTTCAGCTTCTTGGCTGTGTCTGAGTAGAAAGGCATCGGGTAGTCTGTGGGGAAGATGAGTTAGCCTTTACATTTTTTTTTTTGTTATTAACACATCGGCCGTTTCCCACCAAGGCAGAGTGGCCCGAAAAAGAAATTTCCATCACAATTCACTCCATCACTGTCTTGCCAGAGGCATGCTTATACTAGTTATAAAACTGCAACATTAACACCCCTCCTTCAGAGTGCCGGCACTGTACTTCCCATCTCCAGGACTCAAGTCTGGTCTGCCGGTTTCCCTGAAACCCTTCATAAATGTTACCTTGCTTACAATCCAACAGCACGTCAAGTCCTAAAAACCATTTGTCTCCATTTGCTCCTATCTAACACGCTCATAAACGCTTGCTGGAAGTCCAAGCCCCTTGCACACAAAACCTCCTTTATCACCTCCCTCCAACCTTTCGTAGGCCAAACCCTACCCAGCCTTCCCTCCACTATAGATATATAGTCTCGAAGTCATTCTATTTCGTTCCACCCTCTCTACATGTCCAAACCATCCCAACCCCTCCTCAGACCTCTGGATAATAGTTTTGGTAATCCCACACCACCTCATAATCTCCAAACTACGGATTCTCTGCATTATATTCACATCGCACATCGCCCTCACACACGACATCTCAACTGCCTCTAGCCTTCTCCTTGTTGCAACATTCACAACCCATGCCTCACATCCATACAAAAGTGTTATAACTATGCTCTCATACATTCCTCTTTGCTTTCATAGATAAAGTTTTGTCTCCACAAACTCTTCAGTGCACCACTCACCTTTCTTCCCTCGTCAATTCTATGATTTACCTCATCTTTCATAGACCCATCTTCTGACACGTCCACTCCCAAATATCTGAATACATTCACCTCCTTCATACTCTCTCCCTCCAATCTGATATAAAACCTTCTGTTACCTAATTTTTTTATTATCCTCATCACCTTACTCTTTCCTATATTCACTTTTAATTTCATCCTTTTACATACCTTACCAAACTCATCAACCAACCTCTGCAACTTCTCTTCAGAATTTCCCAAAAGCACAGTGTCATCAGCAAAGAGCAACTGTGACAACTCCCACTTTGTGTTAGATTCTCTATCTTTTAACCACACACCTCTTGCCAACACCCGAGCATTCACTTCTCTTACAACTTGCATTTCATATAAGAACAAAATGCAATTTCAAATGTTTAAGGGAAAAATGTATAAGTTACAATAATCAAATTCTGAATATCATAACATTAGAGTACTATCTTTAAAAAAATCCAAGTGCACCTGAATTTCACACCTAACATTAATTATGTATGATTTTAAAAAGATTGCTGCTAGCACACAGTAAACAATGTTGCAATCTTCAACAATTATTTGTACTTCAGTGGTCCAATACTCTTTCAAAGACGAAAATAACTAAATGAATCATGCCAAGAGGACATACTCTCACCATGTATTGATGCATTAAATACAATTCAGAGCAGTAGAAAATCCTGGACTTTCCTAAAAGCTACATGCAAGAAACTAAGCGAGGGTGGTCAAACTATAGACCAGCAGTCCACATGAGGCACAGTCAGTTTTTTGTAGCCCTCCCTAACTCAAAATAAAAAAAAATATCCTACATGGCCAGGAAAGCTCAGTGCTATTTCAGTATGTAGAAATTTCACAAACTGGGAAGGAGCCAATATGACCCAAAATGGAGTACACCTAGAATTGGAGAGCATTAGTATTAGCACTCACAGAGACAGCGTCTAACTTCAAAATTTCAAAAGAGCAATTAACACTATGTTAATTTTCTTTAAAGAAACATAACAGAACACAAGCTCAGTATCTAAAGCCGAATCTCTTCTACTACTAACAATGTAACTTTCTACTTATATACTCTACACCAAGATCAGCCCAGACCATCATGTGGAGGCTACCAACTTCCTTTGTTCTGACAGATGTTACAGGTAACCTACTGTACATACTAGGGATGTATCGGATGTGAAAAAATTAGATATCCGGTATGCGGATGTTTATACGGATATCTTACTCATTTAACGGATGCAAATGCGGATGCGGATGTAAGAAATTGTGTGGATGTATATACGGATACCTGTTTGCTGTGAAATACGAATGCGGATGCGGATACGGATGTAAGAAATTGTGCGGATGTTCCGAAGATGCGGATGCAGATGCGAATATCCGATACATCACTAGTACATACACATATAATATACTACTTTACTCTCGTGTATCTGTATCTGCTGAAGAGGACTTCAGGTGAAGTTTGTGTCACTGTTTTCATCTTCATGTTTGTACTGAAGTCCCACAGGCACCGTGTTTATTATATACTGATTTTATTAACACTAACAAATACTAACACTAACAAACACACTTTCATAGATCGAGCTTCACCAAAGAGTGACTATCATATGAGAAGAGTAACTCACCTGAGGCAGCAATCTCGTACAAGGGTCCATCATGGCGGTCCTTGCGGTTGAACTTGCGGAAGACGACAACGAGGAGCAGCAGCACTAGCGGCACCAGCACCGCCAGCACCACGATCAACGTGATGTCCTGCTGCACCGCCGCCGCCGTAGCTGCAACACAAGACAAAACGCAATGAAGCAAGGAAGTTTGATTTATGAAGAGCTGTATTATGAGTGTTAAGATATGTATCCCACCACTGCCACCATTTGTTGGGTGGGTACTTTGGAGATATTGGCAGTCGTAGTGAAACACACAAGATGGTTGGTAACTGGTATATTGACAGTCTGTATGGGAAAGTAACCCAGCCGTACCTGTTCGGACCTAGGCCTGTCGTCGAGTGAGGAGGATGTCTGAGGCTCTGCGCTCACATGCGCGGGACTCGTGACGTCACAAGTAGCTAGGGATCCTATCTGAGCAGGGATCATAAATATAGCTGGTACTACTTATGATATACTACACAAGTATATTACATAGCGTTTCAGCACACTACTGACAGATGTGTTCATGCTGACTGTTGTGCATTGTATGTAAGTCTCTGAATTAACATGGTGCGCAGTTTCCCCTCTTTACCAAAAAGATTAAATGGTTATAACCGTTGCCTTGGGGTTCAGGTTCACCTTTGATTGCTTAACAAGCAGATTAAATTGATTTGTTCCAAGGTAGCCCTTCACTAGCAACGATTTATTTACATTACAGAATAATCTTCCTTTTTTTTTGTGGGGGATAACAAGAATCAAGAATAAAATACTTAAATCTTTAATTTCAATACCTTTGGAATAAAATGATCAAGGTATATAAATGTAAGTTTTACAATCAAGGTTGTTTCACTCCTTTCGTTAGAAGTAAATCAGTCATATACAATATTTATATCTACACAAGCATTATAAAATTGAGACAAAAGCAACTTGTTAATATGGACAACTATATACAGACCAGATTATATTAATCTATTTAAGAGAAAAACTTCAGTTTCTCAAAGGGATAGCCCAGACTAGTTATCTTTTAAACGAGATTCAGTATTGTCTCATGCAAGAGACTAAGTATAAATTCATGTGATTTTAAAGCACTAAGGAGTCTCTTTGTAACCTAGGGCACAAGGGAGGTGTATTCGTGGCTGAGGGCCTGAACCTACTACCTCTGCACCATGAGGTCGGTCAGGTGACCTAAGCAGGAGGTAAGCCGGCAGCAGAACCAGTGTCTGGCTATTTAACTAGTGCTTCAGAACACTTGCCCAATTATAGGTAAACATAAATTTCACTATTAACCTAACATATACATTAATACTAATATTTACAATAATAATCAGATAATTATATAGTCGAACGCCTTTATTTTAGCTATTAATGAAGAAGTTTGCAATATAATATTATGTGAAATATGGTAGCCTGAATATTTCTCAAATGTATAATGGTGTCCATGGGTATAAATGCAACAATAATCATTATCAAAATTTTTAAAGGGGTGGACCAGTAACCTAGCGGAAGGCCTCGGTCATATGACCAAAAGTTTCAGCGGCGGGTCATCATGTGACCCGCGTCAGGAAACACTTTTCTTGTTTCCTGATAAACCTTAATTAACCTCTTTACCAAACTAGCCTAGCGTCCACCTGACCTCTTGATAAATTAATGTAATGCAGCTTAGACCTGGCCAATTTATCTTAGCTCGGTTTACAGTTAGTGAGTGTTGCATAATACAAGTGAAGTAGAGCGTTTCATGATGTTCAGGATAGCTGTCGCGTTGCATTGTAATGTAATAATGTATGTTCATATTCTTAGATATGATCAATGTAGTCTAAATTTATCTCCCTTTCCCCTTTCCACTTTTTCTTCTCTCCTATATAAATTTTGTTTTGCCCAGTTCTGTAATGGAGATACTCCTCATAAAAATTCCATTTCTCCTTTGTAAGGGATAGGCTATTTGAGAGATGGTAATTCCAAATTAATAACAACTCAAGCTCTACTGGAACGAAACCTTTGAAGCTCCCGTAACTGACGAACTTTTAATGGAATACTGGAAGATATCTTCAGTGCCCTAATAAGCCTCCCAGCTTAGCCTGTATATATAACATATCCTTTGGGATCGACTTTGACAGGAAGCATGCCTAGCTTTAGTCTCACTATGTAACTTGTCATATAGAGTAGCAGCACAATGCTACTGTTTCCTTCCTCTCACGTTTCCTCTTTCCTTTAGCTCTCCTCCCTCTCATCTCCAGACTTCTTGCATCCTTCCCACCCATCCTTCCTACGTTACTATTTGTCTCTTATGCAAATAGTCGGAATAAAAAGAAAAAAACAAGGCGAGAAAAGAAAGCTGTACGAGGCAGTGTTGATCCCTCTTCCTCGCTTTCTGCCACAATCCACTCTACGCGTCCCTCTATTTGTACCCATTCATTCCCCTCATTTCCTTCCCCTCTTCCTCGCTCTGATACACAGGAGCATCGGCATCATAAAACACTCACGTCAACAGCAAAAAAACGCAGTTGTTTGTGGGGAGGAGAAAGGGTAGATACAGGAGGATGGGAAGATACGAGAGAAGGAAAAGGTTACCGGAGGACTGGAAGAAAAGCAAAGATTGAAAAGAAAAACAGGAAAGATTAATGGAAAACAGAAGAGCACTACACGGTGTAAATACAAAAACATTACAGATGAGATCTTGATCTATACAGTTAATCTGCTGTTGGGAGAAAAACACAGGAAGTGTCATATGTCACTATTCCTATTTTTCGTCCAACACTCAGTTACATATAACAGGCAGGAAATAGACGTGTGTTGGTCCTCGCTGCACATTGTGAAGAGCCGCAAAAGTAAGAGTGAGAGTTTACTCTGCAAGTCTCATCTGGGTATGAACCGGAAATGAGAACATTAAGACTCACAATTACTCTATGTGGAGGCAAAATGTATCCAGTACTGACATAAGCGGAACTTATATATTCAACCAATGGAAGATGATTAGTCCACCTGGAATGTCGACTCTTCAAGAGAAACAACTAGATCTTAATTGTATTTGTTTGTCTGGGCGAGGCTTATTATTATTATAATCAAATAGAAGCGCTAAACCACAGGGGTTATACAGCGGCGAGGCTTGAGATATTGTATATACACAACACAACAGGAGACAGACAAAACAAGACTGGGCTCACTTAGCTCCGTGGCTTATTAGCTGACTGCATCTGCAGGAACTTGTCCCTGGCATGTTTCCTTAAAGTAGTTCTTTAAGAATATATACATTGACTCTGTAAAATGTTCTTTGTTTTAGGTAAAATATGAACAAAAAAATTTAAATATCCAATGTTCATTATCCTCTGGAATATATGCTAATTTGAGTTATTTGAGTTATAGGAGTTATTAGAGTTATAGGAGTTATTAGAGTTATAGGAGTTATTAGAGTTATAGGAGTTATTTGAGTTATAGGAGTTACTTGAGTTATAGGAGTTATTTGAATTATAGGAGTTATTTGAGTTATAGGAGTTATAGGAGTTATTTGAGTTATTGGAGTTAATGTAAGGTATATGTCCCGTAGCTCGATTGTTAGCGCACTTAGCTAACACACTGAGGTCCGGGAGTCGATCCCCGGAACGGGTGGAAACATTAAGATGTGTTTCCTTAAGACACCTGCTGTCAATGTTCACTTATCAGTAAAAAAGATACCTGGGTGTTAGTCGACTGGTGTAGGTTGCATCCTGGGGACAAAATTCACTTAATTTGCCCGAAATACTATGCTTAAAGGGCTTTCTATATAGCAGCATGTCACTGATTTCAGTATACCTTGTACATATACTTGTAGAGATAAAGTGTGAGAAATTATGCGGGTAAATTTTGCAGGCAATGTCCCGAATTATTTCACCCCCATAATTGTGAAGAAACTTTGGTACATCAAACAGTTTACACTTACTGATATTGATCTACCTCAGAGTCAAGTGGGACTTTAAGGACACCAGGTAACAATAATATCTCTCCTTCGTGCCCACCTTCTGAGTTCATCATGTCTCATACGTCTGGACCTTGAATTATTATTAGAACATATAGTTCTTAGAATTATTTGAAAAATTTATGCCAGTAACACTGACACATGGGTGGACTGTATATTCGGCAATATCAATTACTTGACCTGAGTAATTTGCTTGGGTAATTTTATATAAATAAATAAATTACATTTAAAAGTATAAAGGAGATTTCCATATAACTCTCCAAATTAAGATTTGGCATCATATCCTAACGCCTCCCTTTCAGTAGGCAATTTATATTGGCCAATACAAATTAACATACCTGTAGCGAGAATTAATACTCTGGGAGGCGTACATTACGTGTGATGTAAACATCAATTTCTGACGATACCGCTTATATTACACCTTGGTTGATTTCACTGGAAGATTCGGCCGATTTCCCAATTCCTTGAGAGAGCCGACACTCCCTCTCAAGACGGCTACCCAGGCCTTACTCGATTCAGTTTTCCATATTTTTTTGTTTTTGCCTCTGCCCTTGGGTCAAATAGAGAGCCGAGACCAGCAGACAACCTTCCACACCTGTGTCACCAATACTGCCCCTTGCCATCCACACAACCCCTCTCCCCCACTCAGTTGGAAGCACTCACTCGCTTTTTCACAAGTTTTGTAGTTTGTGACTACCATTAATACTTCATATTTACATTGCATTATATTAACACTTCACATACACATTACTAATTATAGGAAAATTATAGCTAATTTTCCACAAAGATTATTATTATTGTTAATGTCCACTTTCTTAGTTGACTAGGATGTAAAACGAGATCCAGGACCTTAATACCAACTCAGTTGGTATTAAGGTATAAGGCTAGTACTCTCTCAAAAAGAGGGAGGAAAAGCAGGAGGCAGAGAAACAGGAGGGAGAAGAAGGAAAGAGAAGTAAGAAAAAGAAGGTAAAAGCACAAGGAAAATGAAGCAGATAGGGAGGAAAACCAGATGTCTCACCGGATTTTAATTTTAATCATGGTGAAGCACTAATCCCGTAGGAGTTATACAGCACCAGGGAGGCATTCAGCTTCGATCCAAGGAAGGGGAGTCTAACTTCAGTACCTTCCATAAAGAGCCCCTCACCGGCATCAAGGCACCTCCCTGGAGGGAATGGTTACCTGACGTCCTAAGATGATGCAATTTCTACCGCCATCAACCACCACAGCACCATCAACCACCACAGCACCAACTACCACAGCACCAACTACTACATCACCATCAACTACCACAGCATCAACCACCACAGAACCATCAACCACCACAGCACCATCAAGCACCACAGCACCATCAACCACCACAGCACCAACTACCACAGCACCAACTACTACATCACCATCAACTACCACAGCACCATCAACAACCACAGCATCAACCACCATAGCACCATCAACCCTCATAGCACCATCAATCAGCACAGCATCAACCACCCCTGCACCATCAATCAGCACAACATCAAACACCACAGCACCATCAACCACCACAGCATCAGCTACCATAGTACCATCAACCATCGCAGCGCCATCAACCACCACAGCATCATCAACCATCCCAGCACCATCAACCACCATAGTACCATAAACCATCCCAGCACCAACCATCACAGCACCATCATCCACCAATGCACCATCAGCCAGCACAGCATCAACCACCCCAGCACCATCAACCAGCACAGCATCAACCACCACAGCACCATCAACCATCACAACACCATCCACCAAGGCACCATCAACCACCACCAGCACAACCAACACATCCAACCAGCAAACCACAATCAACATCAGCCCACCCCCAACATCACCACACGCACCATCAACCACCAGCACATCAACCACACAGCAAAACGAAACAACTATCACAGCACCATCAACTACCACAGCACCATCAACCACCACAGTACCATCAACCAACACAGCACCATCAACCACCACAGCATCAACCACCACAGCACCATCAACCCTCACAGCACCATCAACTACCACAGTACCATCACAGCCCCATCAACCATCATAGCCCCATCAACCGCCACAGCACCAATCAAGACCATCAACCAGCACAGCATCAACCACCCCAGCACCATCAATCAGCACAGCATCAACCACCACAGCACCATCAACGATCACAGCATCATCAACCATCACAGCACCATCAACCAGCACAGCACCATCAATCAGCACAGCACACACCACCACATCACAGACACAGCCATCAACATCCCCACACACAGCACCATAACACACAGCATCAACCACCTCAGCACCATCAATCAGTACAGCATCAACCACCACAGCACCATCAACCACCACAGCATCATCAGCTACCATAGTATCATCAACCATCGCAGCGCCATCAACCACCACAGCATCATCAACCATCCCAGCACCATCAACCACCATAGTACCATCAACCACCACAGCATCAACCACCACAGCACCATCAACCATCACAACACCATCATCCACCAAGGCACCATCGACCACCACAGCACCATCAACCACCACAGCACCAACCACCAAGGCACCATCAAGCATCGCAGCGCCATCAACCACCATAGCACCATCAACCATCACAGCACCATCAACCGCCACAGCATAAACCATTGCAGCGTCAATAACCACCACAGCACTAAGTTTAGTAAACCAACTAGTCTAAAGTTAGCCTCCAAAATTAAGGTCCAGCACACTTAAAGAGGTTCTAAGTTCAGGTCTGACGCGTGGTCTCTGACTTTTGAGGTTCTGCACCATCAACCACCATAGTACCATCAACCAGCACAGCATCAACCACAACAGCACCATCAACCATCACAACACCATCATCCACCAAGGCACCATCACAGCACCATCAACCATCACAGCATCAATCACCACAGCACCATTAACCACCACAGCACCAACCACCACGGCCAAGCATCGCAGCGCCATCAACCACCACAGTACCATCAACCATCACAGCACCATCAACCGCCACAGCATAAACCATTGCAGCGTCATTAACCACCACAGCACCATCAACCATCACGGCATCATCAACCTCCACAGCACCATCAACCATCACGGCACCATCAATCTTCACAGCACCATCAACCACCACAGCACCATCAACCACCACAGCGCCATCAACCTCCACAGCACCATTAACCAACACAGCACCATCAATCAACACAGCACCATCAACCACCACAGTACCATCAACCATCACAGCACCATCAATCACCACATCAACCATCGCAGTGCCATCAACCACTACAGCACCATCAACCACCACACCACCATCAACCATCACTGCACCAACCATCACTGCACCATCAACCACCACAGCACCATCACTGCACCATAAACCACCACAGCACCATCAACCACCATAGCACCATCAACCACATCAACCACCAAAGCACCATCAACCACCAAAGCACCATCAACCACCAAAGCACCATCAACCACCAAAGCACCATCAACCACCATAGCACCATCAACCAACACATCACCATCTACCACCACAGCACCATCAACCATCACAACACCATCAATCTTCACAGCACCATCAACGGAAGCTAATAGATGGATTCACAAAAGGGGAAATATCCTCACTAATAAGGCCAAAAGAATGGAAGGAGTGAGGGTTGGGGTATTTTTTAGACTCAATTTAAGGAAAGAGTGAGGAGGTCCAATGTCAATAATATACATTCGTTGGGTATTATGTCGAGTGTAACCACTGGATATCCGTTAGTTTGTATTTTTGAAGGCGCCCTGGCTAACCCCGAGCAGTCGGTCGACTTCCAGGTGTGGTCGAGACAGAACGTGTGTAAAGACTTGTATTACTCTCCCAATTAACACAGAAACAGCCACCAAAAATAATTATTCTACACCCGTCACTCAAGAAATCCCACTGCACACCTCCACGACAACAATTCCTCGGATCAAGAGCCCTTAGTCACGGCAAGGGACTTGACGGGGACTCCCTCCAGGATCTTTTCTAATTTCCTTTCCCTTCGAGGGAAGTGCTTTGTTACTGTATCTATCCTATTTTTTAGATCAATCCTGATTGACTCCCATTTCTCCCATTTCTATATTAATGTAACAATCTGATTTCCTATTTAAAAACTGAGCTTCTACCTTCTATCTGCTGGTAGAAGGTTGAAGAATCTTTGACCACTAGTACCGTGGCATCTCTTCTTTTACAAATTCTCATAATCAAAACTATTTTTCTTTCCTTGGCTGTATTTGCTTAGTGTTCAATAAATGTTAGGTTACCTTACATTAATATTCTTAGATCTTTCACTCTTTTTTGTTCTAAAACCTGATGTAAATACATTTTGAATCCTCTTATAGATACTTTCTATATGGAAGCAAATAGAATCAGTCTCAGTTAAAAATATTTTTCCTCATGACTGAGCGAGTTTCTGTGTCCCAGGCCATAGTGCACACAGGTTTGGCCCTTGATTATGTTGTGGTCTAAGACTGCAGTCTTCGACACTATTATGTCCTGGACCAAGTCCACATTGTTGGTAAGGGTGCTTTCCAGTCTGGTTAGCTCATCAATCAGTTGGCTAAGGAAGAATTGATTGCAGAGGTTTAATAATTCTGTCATGCGAGACTGTTCCTCCAAATTGACTCCAGGGAATCTCTACAATTACAATCGTTGCTACATTCTTCTACTTGTGGTGACTCGAAATCGCCAACAGCAGGATATTTCAGGTTGAGTTTCATAGATTTTAAAGACAATGCTAATTTTATTGGTGTAAATTATAAATTCTTTTACTGAGATAACGTTCGTTCACTCCACCATTAACGCGCTTAAAGGGGAAACTCGAACTAAACAACAAAATCACTAAGCTGTCTTCTGGTACGTAATACTAGTGCTACTGGTCTGTCTTTTGCCATCTTCCCGAATACTTGTATTAGTGGTATCTTCCATTTCTTTAAAAACACAACTTTCCCAGAAACTGGTCCAAGAACTGGGTACTTGGGCATACTGTCAATTACTTTCACAAATTCTTCAGAATTTTCTGTTAATGTCTCTCCTCAAAAGATACATGGAGATACAAACTAAGAAGTCAACAAGGCCAAAATAAAAATTGACAGATTAACATGTAAAAAAAAAAAAAAAAAGGCCGCCATAAAAAAAAATTCAGAAAAACAATCAAAAGCTGAAGAGAAGTGAAATGTCTTTAATTAATATATAAAAGCTTGGCAAGACGTGACAGTATCCATCATCGAAGAACCCATTCCATGGAGAGGCCCACTTCTTTTCCCATTTCCCAGGAATCCAGCGGGTGAAAAAGGGGTGAGGAAAGACACAAAGTGGAAAATCCCGCGCCAGGCTGAACCAATCTCGACCATCAGGATACCGCGTGTAATGAGCTGATGAGTAGAATTTTAATTTATCCTAAAGAGGCAGAGGTCTGGAAGAAGCCAAGGAAAGGGGACTACGAGTATAGTGGAGGTGTGACAGGTGATGCATTGATGGAGGGAAGGGTTGGACTTGAGGAAAGGGAAGGGAATGGGCAAAGATGATATTGTTGAGGGAAAGGGTGGGGGTTGTTAAGGAAAAGGGTATAGGCGGGAGGGGGATGATTATGAGGGGTGAACATAAAAGCTATCTGTAGCCAATTCCAGGGGTTGCCGACCCCGAGGCCTGGTCTCAGACTATTTTTCCTTATTAACTGCATGATCAATCGGGCCGTTTCGCCCCAGCTCAAGGCTAGGGCGAAACGTTGAATATAAAGGATCCTCTGCTACCGGTGTCTTTATTCAGACCAACGTCAGCACCGAAGCCTGGCTGATCAGCGGTGAACTTGAACTTATCAAGTTCTCTCTCTTGAAGACAACCAGGGCCCTTTTGTATGAAGGTTTAAAAGGCTTGGTCCTTTTATACTTATTGTCTCTTGGTGTACTCATTGCACCAGTGCTCTTCACTGTGGCATATTGCATCGTCTGTCCAGCCTCTTGCTTCCATGGTACATATTTGGAATTAATGCCTCTAGTGCAGATTTTGAAAGTAATCTCTCTAGAATTTTCCATGCGTAAATTATGGTGTCTCTTTCTCGCCTACTTTCCAAGGAGTGCAGATTAAGGTACTTCAGTCATTCCCAGTAAAATTCGCGCTTGACCGAATTTAAACGAGCCTGCATAACAAGGTAGCTGTTATTTTAGTCTACAAGGAACAAATGACTTAAATATAATCTCCGGCTTGGCATCTCCTGTTTTATAGAAGTGGAGGTGGGGGAGGGAGGGGAGGAATGAGGGAGAGAAGAAAGGGAATGAGGGAAAGGAAGAGGGAGTAAGGGAGAGAAGAGAGGAAGAGAGGGAAGTAGCACAGGGTAAGTTTTAATAGGTAAAGTGGATACACCAGCAGTGTGCTGCTACTCTGTTCTACATTATAGTTACACAGGAGGAGCGAAAGCGGTATCCCTTTCATAATCCATCCCACAGAATGTATTCCATAATGAGGAGTGAATACAATGGATGGAGGGGTTTAGTGAGGTGGGGAAGAGGGGGGGGGGTTGAGGGGAAGAGAAGAAGAGGTGGGGTCGAGAAACTTGGTCAAGTACTACTGGGCGGTCAAGTACAACTGGGCGGTCAAGAACAACTGGGCGGTCAAGTACAACTGGGCGGTAAAGTACAACTGGGTGGTCAAGTACAACTGGGTGGTCAAGTACAACTGGGTGGTCAAGTACAACTGGGTGATCAAGTACAACTGGGCGGTCAAGAACAACTGGGTGGTCAAGTACAACTGGGTGGTCAAGTACAACTGGGTGGTCAAGTACAACTGGGTGGTCAAGTACAACTGGGCGGTCAAGTACAACTGGGTGGTCAAGTACAACTGGGCGGTCAAGTACAACTGGGTGGTCAAGTACAACTGGGTGGTCAAGTACAACTGGGCGGTCAAGTACAACTGGGTGGTCAAGTACAACTGGGTGGTCAAGTACAACTGGGTGGTCAAGTACAACTGGGTGGTCAAGTACACTGGGTGGTCAAGTACAACTGGGTGGTCAAGTACAACTGGGTGGTCATAGTACAACTGGGTGGTCAAGTACAACTGGGTGGTAAGTACAACTGGGTGGTCAAGTACAACTGGGCGGTCATGTACAACTGGGCGGTCATGTACAACTGGGCTGTCAAGTACAACTGGGTGGTCAAGTACAACTGGGCAATCAAGCACTACTGGGTGGTCAAGTACAACTGGGTGGTCAAGTACAACTGGGCAATCAAGCACTACTGGGTGGTCAAGTACAACTGGGCGGTCAAGTACAACTGGGCGGTCAAGTAAAACTGGATGGTCAAGCACTACCTGGTGTTATACAGTCACTGTTCACCAGGATAAAGTCACTGCAGCGGAATAATTATTGAGTCAATGTATACGTTATGAACCAAAAGTATAAAGTCAGAGATAAAGTTTGTATTAAGGAGACCTGGTCTGGAACACGGCGGAGGGGGGGGGGAGAGGGTTAACCCCCAAAACACATGTTAGGTAAGTGCAATGTTTACAACGTTTTCACATCACCGCCGCCGCTGCTGCCGTCTCTGTATTCGACTGAAAAAGTCTACTGTGTATGCGAAACGTTTCAGAATAAATATACCTAACTGTTATATATCATTATTATATTAAGTGTAGTGTTGAACACTAAGTGATATGTGAATATTGCCACTGTTGTTCCACCACCACTACTACCTAACTACCACAGGGTACGCAGTGTAGACTACTAACTACCACAGGGTACGCAGTGTAGACTACTACCTAACTACCACAGGGTACGCAGTGTAGACTACCTACCACAGGGTACGCAGTGTAGCCTACCTAACTACCACAGGGTACGCAGTGTAGACTACCTAACTACCACAGGGTATGCAGTGTAGACTACCTACCACAGGGTACGCAGTGTAGCCTACCTAACTACCACAGGGTACGCAGTGTAGACTACTGCCTAACTACCACAGGGTACGCAGTGTAGACTAACTACCACAGGGTACGCAGTGTAGACTACTAACTACCACAGGGTACGCAGTGTAGACTATTACCTAACTACCACAGGGTACGGAGTGTAGACTACCTACCACAGGGTACGCAGTGTAGCCTACCTAACTACCACAGAGTACGCAGTGTAGACTACTGCCTAACTACCACAGGGTACGCAGTGTAGACTACTGCCTTACTACCACAGGGTACGCAGTGTAGACTACTACCTAACTACCACAGGGTACGCAGTGTAGACTACTACCTAACTACCACAGGGTACGCAGTGTAGACTACTACCTAACTACCACAGGGTACGCAGTGTAGACTACCTAACTACCACAGGGTACGCAGTGTAGTAACACCTGTATCCTGGAAAAGAGTCACATTTATGAGGTTATCCAGGTGGTTAATTCTAAATAATTTGTGAAATTGAATACAACAGAAATGGGTCTGTGTTAGTGATATACATGTACAAGTCTCTATAACATGTATCGAACATGAATAAATTGAAGACAAATTGAATCGATGTTAAAATATTAAGACGATGATTTAATCCATTAATATATTACGGGGAAGCACTAAACCCTACGGGTCATACAAAGTCTGGAGAATGGGAGGCATTCGGGTTCTATCCAAGGAAGGGTGAGACAAGCCCAATTCCTTGGATCAGGAGCCCCCTTGAAGGGTATATAGCAAGCGCTAAATTAGTAGGGTTAGGAGATACAGCAGCTCTCAGTTTTTCGTTTTTAGTAGGATTTAAGTTACTTTTGAATGGGAGTTACCATTTTGAATGGAATATCATGAGCAGATTTACTGGAAATGATGAGGACATCATAGCATGGCTCTGGTATGCGGACGATATTTTAGTCCTCTACCACATACAACTCAACCTACAACAACTCCATGATAAATTCAACAACGTAGAACCAACCATAAACTTTACATTTAAACTGAAAGCCGAATATACGCCTCCCTTTCTTGACATTCTCCTCTTCAGGACACTCAAGGATACCTTGTCCTTCAAAGTTTACACGAAGTATACCAACAATGACGCCCTCATACACTTCTTTTCGAACCACAAATGGATTGTTCACACAATTTTTCCTGCGGTCTCTACGTATCAGTAGCCTTGAGTTCTTGAAAGAATAATGCGCTTACAATCTACAGATATTTACTCGTCTTCAGTTCCCCTCTCATATTATCCAGGAGTGCAGACACGAGCTCAAAACCATTCTACAAAATTCATAGACAGCCAGATAAAAAAAAAACAAGTTTCAGCTGTTACCTCGCAGTGACATAGATACACACACCACAAGAACTATCCAAGATGCAGTATTATAGCCACTGCTTCAAGAAAATGTCTCCATTTAATAGGAATTTTAAGGAAATAGATGCATACACCATACCCTGTGGGCAGTGTGATAAGGTTTATTGCAGGAAAGCCGAGAGAGACTTGTTCACGGTAATTTATGAACGCCTGCAGCAGGGATGACCACTATATTAGCCCTAATGCTGTTTCCATGAGACTGGTACGTGACACAGCCATAAAATAAAATCTCCACATCCTGCGTTCTTCACTCACTTCTACTACCTGTTGCTAGTTATAATAACATCACCTCCACTCTTCTCCCCGTATACATAGCCTGTCTTCTCTCATACTCTTCTTGCATTTAAAATGACCAAAGGACTAAAACGTTTTCAATATAGGTGTCACTTCAATTGACACAATTGGACTGGTGATCAGAATAAGAATTAGCATGCAAGAAACATTGTAAGACTGAGAACTCCAAACGGTGCGGCCATTCCTTACCTTCCTCAGTTGTGCTCTTGTCTCCATACATCTTGACGGAGGAGCCTCGTCCACCTGCAGGAGACACAGAAAGAATTTAGTCTTCACCAGATGGCGATACTTGCCGTCGCCTGCAAATAAATGCAACGTCTACATATTATTACCAAAGTGTGCATGTATGTGTGTTTACTTACTTATTTGTGGTTACAGGAGTCGATTCAAAGCTCCTGGCTCCGTCTCTTTGCTGGTCGCTACTAGGTCCACTCTCTCCCTGCTCCATGAGCTTTATCGTATCTCTTCTTAAAGCTATGTATGGATCCTGCCTCCACTGCATTACTCTTCAGATTATTCCACTTCCTGACAACTCTATGGCTGAAGAAAAACTTCCTAACATCCCTGTGACTCATCTGAGTCTTCAACTTCCAGTTGAGACCCCTTGTTGCTGTGTCCCATCTCTTAAACATTCCGCCCCTGTCCACCTTGTAAATTCCTCTCAGTATTTTGTATGTCGATATCATGTCCTCCCTATCTTTCCTGTCCTTCGAACAGGACGTCAGGACGATTTACCTTAACCTCTCCTCGTAGGACATAACCCTTAGCTCCGTGACTAGTCTTGTTTCAAACTTTTGCACTTTCTCTAATTTCTTGACGTGCTTGACCAGGTGTTGGTTCCAAACTGGTGCTGCATACTCCAATATCTTCCTGATGTACACGGTGTACAGAGTCTTGAACGATTTCTTACTAAGGTGTCGAAACGCTATTCTTAGGTTTGCCAGGCCCCCATATGCTGCAGCAGTTATTTGGTTAATGTGCACCTCAGGAGATATGCTCGAAATTATACTCACTTCAAGATCCTTTTCCTTGAGTGAGGTTTGCAGTTTTTGGTCCCCTAGCCTGTACTCTGTTTGCGGTCTTCTTTGCCCTTCCCCGATCTTCATGACTTTGCACTTGGTGGGGTTAAACGCCAGGAGCCAGTTGTTGGGCCAGGCTTGCAACCTGTCCAGATCCCTTTCTAGTTCTACCTGATCCTCATCCACTTGAATTCTCTGCATTAGCTTTCCGTCGTCTGCAAACAGGGACACCTCTGAATCTATCCTTTCTGTCATGTCATTCACATACACCAAAAACAGCACCGGCCATAGGACTGACTCTTGTGGAACCCCGTTCGTCACAGGCGCCCACTCTGACATCTCGCTATCAATCGCTGTTTCCTTCCTATCAGGTATTCTCTGATCCATTGCAGTGCCTCTCCTGTTATTCCTGCCTTCTCCTCTAGCTTTTGCACTTATTTCTTGTGTGGAACTGTGTCGAAAACCTTCTTACAATATAATACAATGCAGTCTACCCACCCCTAACTTTCTCCTGGCTAACTTCTGTTACCTTGTCGTAAAACTCCATGCTGGTTATTGTAGATAAGCTCATTCCTTTCTAGGTGCTTCATTAGTCTCTTCCTGATAAACTTCTCTATGATTTTGCATACTATACATGTCAATGACACTAGTCAATCTGCCTGTCTCCTGTCTTAAAGATTGGGACTACATTTGCTGTCTTCCACACCTCAGGTAGTTGCCCCGTTTCGAAAAATGTGTTGAAAAATGTTGTTAATTGCACACACAGCACATCTGCTCCCTCAGGACCCACGGAGAGATGTCCGGTCCCACCGCCTATCTAGCTCACTTAGCAACCTCTTCACCTCCCCCTCGGTTGTGTGTAGTATGTCCAGCCCTGTTGGTGCACCCTATCATTCTGGTCTACTTCCTTAAATCTCGTGTTTAGCTCTTCATATACTTCTTTGTCGTTTCTTGTGGTCTTCCCTCCTTCAGCTCAGCCTGGTTACCTGGTCCTTGTCTGTTGCTTTCCTCCTGATGTGGCTGTACAACAGCTTTGGGTCAGATTTGGCTTTCGATGTTATGTCATTCTCGTATTGCCGTTGGACCGCCCGCCTTATCTCATAATCATTTCTGGCTCTTCAACTAATCTCCTTATTTTCCTGGGTCCTTTGTCTTCTATACTTTTTTCCGTTCTCTAGTGCACTTAGTTTTGGCCTCTCTACACCTTTTGGTGAACCAAGGGCTCGTTCTGGTCTTCCCATTGATTATGTTGTCTTTGCAGTTTGTGGTAATGTATTCCATCATCCCAGTCACTGTTTTTCCCACCAATTATCTTTCCCACTGTACCTTGTACAGGAAATTCATCACACCTGTGTAGTTCCCTCTTTTATAGTTTCTCATTTCCTTCTCGTACTGCTTCCCTCTCTACTTTTAGTTTTACAATGTCTGAACTACTCAAGATAAATATGAGGTCCAGTCTTGCTGGTTCATCCTCTCGTCTCTCTCTCTGGTAGTGTCCCTAACATGTTGATGCATGATGTTTTCCAGTACCACCTCCATCATCTTAGCCCTTCATGTTTCTTGTCCCCATGTGACTCCAGGTTTTCCCAGTCAATCTCCTTGTGATTGAAATCAACCACAACTAGTAACTTTGTCCTGCCCATGTTGGCCCTTCTAGCAACCTCAGTTAGTGTATCAACCATTTCACTATTTTTCTCATCATACCCTTGTCTTGCCTCCTGCTGTTCAGTACAGGGTTGCATATCACTGAGGATTATACTAGCACTGAGTGTTAGGATGTGTGTGTGTGTGTGTGTGTGTGTGTGTGTGTGTGTGTAGCGGAGGAGAGAGAGATACATGATAATATATACTTGGAAAGTACTTGAGGGCCTGGTCCCAAATCTGCACACTGCCATAACAACATACTGGAGTGAGAGATATGGGAGAAAGTGTAAAATAAACCCAGTGAGGAGCAGGGGTGCGGTGGGGACAATACGGGAGCACTGTATTAACATCCGGGGTCCCAGACTATTCAACATCTTACCAGAAGATATCCGAAACATCGCTGGAACCAGTGTAGAAGCCTTCAAGAGGAAACTGGACAAGTATCTTCATCGGGTGCCAGATCAACCAGGCTGTGATGGATATGTGGGGCAGCGGGCCTCCAGCAGCAACAGCCTGGTTGACCAGGCAAGCACCAGACGAGCCTGGCCCATGGCCGGGCTCAGAGAGTAGATACTCTCGAAACTCTTCAAAGGTATATCAAAGGTAAAGGTATACCATTTTGTCCTAGGCACATGTCGATTAGACACTAGGCCTGTTGTATATATGTGTGTGTGTGTGTGTGTGTGTGTGTACGACACACTTCGAAATGTTTCGGCCCCGCCGGGAATTGAACCCGGGCCCTCCGTGCGTGAAGCAAGACAACTCTATGACTAAAGAAATACTTCCTAACATCCCTGTGATTCATCTAAGTTTTCAACTTCCAACTGTGACCCCTTGTTGCTGTGTCCCATTTCTGGAACATTCTGTCTGTCCACATTGTCGATTCCTCTCAGTATTTTATATGTCGTTATCATATATTCCCTATCCCTCCTGTCTTCCAGTGTCGTCAGGTCGATTTCTTTTAACCTCTCCTCGTAGGACATACCCCTTAGCTCCGGGACTAGTCTTGTTGCAAAGCTTTGAACCTTCTCTAGTTTTCTTACATACTTGGCTAGGTGTGGGTTCCAAACTGGTGCTGCATACTCCACTATGGGCCTAACGTACACAGTGTACAGGGTCCTGAACGATTTCTTATTAAGATGTCGGAATGCTGTTCTTAGGTTTGCTAGGCGCCTGTATGCTGCAGCAATTATTTGGTTGATGTGCGCCTCAGGAGATGTGTCCAGTGTTATACTCACCCCAAGATCTTTTTCCTTGAGTGAGGTTTGTAGTTTATGGCCCCTAGACTGTACTCTGTCTCCGGTCTTCTTTGCCCTTCCCCATCTTCATGACTTTGCACTTGGTGGGGCTGAACTCCAGGAGCTAGTTGCTGGACCAGGCCTGCAGCCTGTCCAGATTCCTTTGTAGTTCTGCCTGGTTCTCGTCCGATTGGATTCTTCTTATCAACTTTACATCTGAAAACAGGGACACTTCGAAGTCTATTCCTTCCGTCATGTCATTCATAAATACCAGAAACAGCACCGGTCCTAGGACTGACCTCTGTGGAACCCTGCTCATCACAGGCGCCCACTCTGACACCTCGCCACGTATCATGACTCGCTGTTGTCTTCCTGACAGGTATTCCCTGATCCATTGTAGTGCCTTCCCTGTTATCCCTGCCTGGTCCTCCAGCTTCTGCACTAATCTCTTGTGTGGAACTGTGTCAAACGCCTTCTTACATCCAAGAAAATGCAATCTACCCACCCCTCTCTTGTCTTACTGCTGTCACCCTGTCATAGAACTCCAGTAGGTTTGTGACACAGGATTTCCCGTCCCTGAAACCGTGCTCACTGTCGTTGATAAGCTCATTCCTTTCTAGGTGTTCCACCACTCTTCTGATAATCTTCTCCATGACTTTGCATACTATACATGTCAGTGACACTGGTCTGTAGTTTAATGCTTCGTGTCTGTCTCTTTTTTTAAAAATTGGGATTACATTTCCTGTCTTCCATACCTCAGGTAGTCGCCCTGTTTCGTTAGATGTGTTGAATATTGTTGTTAGGGGTACACATAGCGCCTCTGCTCCCTCTCTCAGGACCCATGGAGAGATGTTATTCGGCCCCATCGCCTTTGAGGTATTTTGCTCACATAGCAGCCTCTTCACTTCTTCCTCAGTTGTATGTATTGTGTCCAACACTTGATGGTGTACCCCACCTCTCCGTCTTTCTGGAGTCCCTTCTGTCTCCTCTGTGTACACTTCTTTGAATCTAATGTTGAGTTATTCACATACTTCGCAGTCGTTTTTTTGTGATCTCTCCTCCTTCCTTCCTTAGCCTGATCACCTGGTCCTTGACAGTTGTTTTCCTCCTGATGTGACTGTACAACAGCTTCGGGTCAGATTTGGCTTTCGCTGCTATGTCATTTTCATATTGTCGTTGGGCCTCCCTTCTTACCTGTGCATATTCATTTTTGGCTCTACGACTTCTCTCCTTATTCTCATGGGTCCTTTGCCTTCTATACTTCTTCCATTCTCTAGCACACTTGGTTTTGGCCTCTCTACATCTTTGGATGAACCTCATCCTGGCTTTCTCGTTATTTCTGTTAGCCTTGGGTACAAACCTCTCCTCAGATTCCTTGCATATTGTTGTCACATATCCCATCATTTTGTTTACTGACTTCCCTGCCAGTTCTCTGTCTCACTGAACCCCGTGTAGGAAATTCTTCATGCCTGCGTAGTCCTCTCTTGTAGTTTGGCTTCATTCGTCCTGCCCTTCCTGGTTCCCTCTCCACTTGTAACTATGTATCCGAAGCTCAGAACCACATGATCACTGGCCCCCGAGGGGTCTCTCATGTGTGATATCCTCAATGTCTGCACTACTCAAGGTGAATACTAGGTCCAGTCTTGTTGGTTCGTGTGTGTGTGTTTGTTTTTATCGATTTGTGTTTGCGAGTGTCAAGCTCTGGCTCCTGGTCCCGCGTCTAAAGCTTCATCGACAGGCATAATGGGTATCTGGCTTCATGAGCTACCTTACCTTTGATATACCTTTGAAGAGTTTCGAGAGTTTCACTACTTTATCAGCCCGGCCATGGGCCAGGCTCGTCTGGTGCTTGCCTGGTCAACCAGGCTGTCACTGTTGGAGGCCCGCTGCATCACATATCCATTACAGCCTGGTTGATCTGGCACCTGGTGAAGATACTTGTCCAGTTTCCTCTTGAAGGCTTCTACACTTGTTCCAGCCGTGTTTTGGATATCTTCTGGAAAGATGTTGAATAGTCTGGGACCCCGGATGTTGATACAGTACTCCCTTATTGTCCCCACCGCACCCCTGCTCCTCACTGGGTTTATTTTACACTTCCTCCCATATCTCTCACTCAAGTATGTTGTTATGGCAGTGTGCAGATTTGGGATTAGGCCCTCGAGTACTTTCCAGGTATATATTATCATGTATCTCTCTCTCCTTCGCTCCAATGAGTACATGTTCAAGACTTGAAGGCGTTCCCAATAATTTAGATGTTTCACTGGCTCAATGTGAGCCGTAAACGATCTCTGTATTTGTTCCAGCTCTGTTATTTCTCCTGCTTTGAACGGGGCAGTCAGCACTGAGCAATATTCTAAGTGAGGGAGCACTAGCGATTTGAAGAGTGTCACCATAGGCATTATTTCCCTTATTTTGAAAGTTCTCAATACTCACCCCATCATCTTCCTGGCTGTCGTGATCTTTGTCTTGTTATGGTCTTTAAAAGAAAGATCAGCAGACATAATTATTCCCAAGTCCTTTACGTGTTCCTTTCGTTCTATTTGGTGACCCTCTTGAGTTTTGTATATAGTGTTCCTTTGAGTTCTTCATTCTTTCCATACCTAAGCAGCTGAAACATTGAACGTCATGTTGTTCTCCACTGCCCACTGGAAGACCCTGCTTATGTCTTCCTGTAATTTTTCAGTGTCTTCTACCGTAGTGACTTTCATGCTTATTTTAGTGTCATCTGCAAATGATGATACAAAAGTGTGCCGGGTGTTTTTATCTATGTCTGCTATGAGGATGAGAAACAGCAGAGGTGCCAGGACAGTGCCTTGGGACACTGAGCTTTTGACCTCGCTGATGCTGGATCTTGCCCTGTTCACTACTACTTTTTGTGTTCTGCGTGTTAGGAACTCGAAAATCCATCTGCCCTCATTTTGTGCGCTATCATTCTATGATCGCATTTGTCAAACGCCTTTGCAAAATCTTTTAAAAAGATATTTATATTTTGAGTTCGCCTCAGCTTCAACATCCAGTTTATTCAACTTTCACACTATCTTTACACTAAAAAAAAGTAATTCCTAATATCCGTGTGACTATCAGTGTTCTTAACCTCCATCTATGTTTCCTTGTACTTGGTCACTGAACTGTAAAAAAATCTGTCTTTATTTGCACCTTTTCAAGCTTTTCAGCACGCTTAACTGATGAAGGTGAGAACACCTAACTGGTGGATATATTCTAAGATGGGCTTGACCTACGTCGTGAGCAGTTGTCTTGGGACCTGGCGGTAGTGGTCTAGCTGATCTCCTAGGAGTGATTTGCTAAGGACTATACTGTAAGTGAATATTCTAGTTCGTCAGCTAACTGTATTTCCCTATCTTAATTATCTTATATCTTTCCAGTTATCTTAGTATAAGATCACTTCCTCTTGACCATGTATATTGTTGTAATAAGTATTAGTAAATTGTAAGTGTGAGATGTATTCACTTATACCCCCCACTTGTTCTGCAACAGACTGATTTGTGAGTACATGTTTAGGTGGAATTAAATGAAGTTCTCAACAGTGCAGTGATGCGAGATACATTAACTCATTACTCATACAAACATTAGTGAAAGTGATGTGGCAAGGGCAGCATGGGTAGGTCACTCCTGCGTTTCACAACTGATAGACCATTATGAGCACAATGATTTTGCGAAAGCCTTCAACAAGTGCGATCATGGTGTGATAGTGCACAAAGTGATTGCAAAAGAAACAGTAGGAACATCAAGAAGTATATTTAACTTTTTAACAAATAACCCAGAGAACAGTAGTAAACATAGCAAAGTTAGAGGTTGCCATAATGAAAAATCTGATCCTCAAGGCACAATACTCATTCTACTTAAACGCGACGTAGACAAAGACATAAATCATTGCACTGTATTTTTTTTTTTGCTGATGACACAATAATCTTTATAAGAATGGCGCACATCGAAGACACAGCGAACTTTCAAGAGGACAGCAACGCCTTGACCACAAGAGAACTCGATGAAGTCAGAGGTCCCCGACTTTTCAACGGCTTCCTTTCGTGTATTAAGAGAAACATATCCTTGCTGATCAGGTGTTGATCCACCAGGAAGACTGGTCTGTGCGTTGATCACTGAAAACATCCTCCAGGCATTCTTCAGGAATCCATTTTGGCAGCCACTCGTCTGACACACTGGCAAACTAATTGATGTCCACCACATTAGAAAGTTTGAGAACTACTGGCTGGTCTACTGCAAAAGAAGTCCATTTTTATTGTTCAGTCTTATCACTGGTCTTTTACCGTCATTTTCTTTATGGGGCCATGAAACAGCTTTGATTCTGCTTTAACCTTTTTAGCTATGACATTTTCAAAGTCTGTCAGGCTGTCTGTTCGTCTCTGTCTCTCTGTCTTTGTCTCTGTCTCTCTCTGTGTCTGTCTCTTTCTGTGTCTGTCTGTGTCTGTCTCTGTCTGTGTCTGTCTCTGTCTGTGTCTGTCTGTGTCTGTGTCTGTCTGTGTCTGTGTCTGTCTCTGTCTGTCTCTCTATGTGTCTGTCTCTCTCTGTGTCTGTCTCTCTGTCTGTCTCTCTGTCTGTCTCTGTCTCTCTGTCTGTCTCTGTCTCTCTGTCTGTCTCTGTCTCTCTGTCTGTCTCTGTCTCTCTGTCTCTGTCTCTGTCTGTATCTCTGTATCTCTCTGTCTCTGTCTCTCCCTGCCTCTCTCTGTCTGTCTGTCTGTCTGTCTCTCTCTCTCTCTCTCTCTCTCTCTCTCTCTCTCTCTCTCTCTCTCTCTCTCTCTCTCTCTCTCTCTCTCTCTCTCTCTCTCTGTCTCTCTCCCTCCCTCTTTGCTTTGATACATCAGTATGTTTTGAGAGTCAGGAAGGAAACAAGAATGTAATGACAAGCGCGTGACGGCCGCTACGGGCAATTAGAGTTGTTGAGTTACCTCAGTTGAGTAGTGTCAATAGACAAATTAGAGTGAAAGAGGCGAAGCATGGGAGCGAAAACTTGAAATTAACGTCAGCAACCAGAGGCGATCCTTTGCAGCAGCGGGAATACCAACAGCGTATATTGTAACAGCTATGGGATCGAGCTAACAGGGAATACCAACAGAAGACAGCTACTACAGAGTAATAATGGGGAGATACAGTGACATCACGCCATCCTCTTAATT
>WNWK01001939.1:160000-182500 GCA_009830355.1 Cherax destructor | reverse complement strand
TACATCTCTGTCTATGTCTGATATGAGAATGAGGAACAGGATAGGTGCGAGTACTGTGCCTTGTGGGACAGAACTCTTCACTATGGCAGCTTCCGATTTAACACTGTTTACCACTACTCTTTGTGATCGATTGGTTAGAAAGTTGAAGATCCATCTCTTACTTTGCCATTTATCCCTTTAGCACGCATTTTGTATGCTATTACACCATGATCGCACTTGTCAAAGGCTTTTGCAAAATCTGTGTATACTACATCTGCATTCTGTTTGTTTTCTAGTGCATTTAAGACCATATCATAGTGGTCTAGCAGTTGCGAGAGGCAGGAGCGACCTGCTCTGAAACCATGTTGCCCTGGATTGTGCAATTTTGGGAGTCCAAGTGGTTTGCTATCCAGTAATAACAGCGTACCGCTAGCAGTAACAGCCTGGTTGATCAGGTTCTGATCCTCCATGAGGGGACCGGGCCCCGGACACGTCCTTCAGGTATGGCAACATGTAACACATACGCGTCGTGGCTTTACATCTGTGAGCATCACAAGATCCTCTGTTTTAATAACTAATGTAATATCTTTACCAATTGTGTTATATTGAATATACGCTAGGTTTGTCGGTGATACTGGTGGTGTTCTGAAGTTTTCCCCCAACTGACTACCACACCTAACTTGATATTTGCTGATTAACAAGCAGTGGAAGGAATTTCTTCTCCGCTCTGCCAGATGCAGCCTCTCTACTCTCGCTCTGCTACTTCCACCAAAAAGTAAAAAAGATCTTGCAAATACACCATCCCATCTATCCTTGCACTTATGACACTGCTCCATGCTAATTCCTTGCTGGCACATGACACAGCTATTACATGACCTGACGCCTTCACCTGTTCTACACCGGTTACACTATATATACCGTGCTCCCTCATACTCTTTTATCACTGGGAGTGACCAAGGTCCCAGGACTGAAACATATCCAACTAAATGTCCTAAGTAAATGCACTTTGTGTTCTTTCATCCTTATTAAACTCTATTCGAGATTGTCAGTGTGTTATTTCTCACAGAGATTGTGTTTATATTATGTAAAGATTGATAAAGTTTGCATCTTTCTTTACCGTTTCCACAAACCGATGACTAGGAACTGAGTTTTTCGTTTTTAAACATTGATGTGGTTGTCTACCACAGATCTAGCGCTAGTAGCAGCTAGATGACCATATATATCATGGTTGGCGATGATAGTGGTGACAGTACGCATGTTATGAAATGTTTACACAGGGTTAATCACGGGAATGGTACCAGTGCGTATGTTACCTTGTGTTTACGCACACAGTACGCACATTTATTTACTTCTCTTACTGACGTCATCAACATGGCCGCCAAGGCTATTTATTTAATTTTATTGGGAAATTCTCTCCTTTTGGGCTGACACGAACGGCACCACGGGAGCCGTGGCAGCCGAAGAGCTGCACCACCTGCTGTTAATGTTTCCCCTTCCCCCCCTAGCCACCACCTGCTGTTAGCACACCACCACCTGCTGCTGCTAATGCCCTCTCTTCACCAGTAGCACCACCACCAGCACCACTTCCTGATAGCACCACCACAACACATTATGGAGCAGTGCGAGGTAATGTCACATCCAGATTTTGAAACTATTTTCCTGCTTTTTTTTTTTTTTTTTTTGCTGTCTACTCTGTGAAGACGTCACAAAAAAAATAATAAAAAAGTCAAATTTGTATATCCTTTAAAAAAGTTTTCCTGAATACCTATACAGAAAATAAATTCACACCATGAGTTTCTGTATTACAAAATGAGATATTACTGAACACGCACACACACGCACGGACACGGACACACACACACACACACACACACACAATATGCATTATCAATACATGCATGACACAAAGCTATACATATGTAATTTAAAACAACAAAAATACATGTGCATGTAAATGACTAAAGAAAATAAGAAACGCAAATACGAAGAGACAGACATATTACCAGTAAAGAAGAGAATGAGGAAGACAGCGTCAACTTCTACACAGTGCGAGACGAGATTAGTTATCTGTGTTACACCAAGCGGGGCGAGCACCTCACACCTGGTGTGTTCATGGTGACTTACTGGAGAATGGGTGAGGTGACACACACATATACACCAAGTGAAGAGCTCAACACCTGGTGAGGTTGTGAGTACAAGACGTAACAACGTACAAGGTGAGCAACAGTGTGGGAGTAATAACACAGTGCGAGATGAATTACATATTAAAAACATAAATATCAATACCCAGTGGCCTCGTGGGTAGACGTAGAAAACATATAGGCAAAATAAAAAAAAATAGAACAAGAGATGGTGAGAAGTGGGTGTTACACCAGGTGAAGGACACCACCTCTGCGCATACAACTTGTGCTTTGGGTTTAATACTATCCTAAAGAAAACGCTTGTTTATAAACGAATTAAAGCCTGGCTGGGTGTTGTTGAATTCTAGAAAAAGAGATGAACGACTTAGCTTTATAACACGTTAATTTCAGTGCAGTTTCTCGCATTCTCAGTGTATTTCACACTATTTAGCATCACTGGTGAAGAGCTGTTGTCCAACCTCAGCTCACTCAAGGCATCACCCTACTAACACCCAGGTAACTATTTTCTGCTACGCGAACTGAAGCAGCAGGTTTCAGGAGACCTGCCCATACTTTTCGCGTTGATATACAGCCAATTTTACTAAACAAAATACTGAGAGCTAAATGTGGGGCCTTGTTCCATCACCGCACCGGTGAGGTAAAGGGGTAAAGGAAGTGCAAACAATCTCCAAAATTTCTAGGAGCAACCTAATAATATACACAGACGAGCTGCTGTGTTTAAGTCGCGAAACTGATGTTTATCTCAGTTAGTTTATGAGTAAGTCATGTTCAAATGATGCTGGGATAGACATACATAAACTCTCAGAGTGTAAACTACGTTGGCATTCCAACTTACATGCTCTACAACACTATATATCAGAATGTGTCTATACGTCTACCTATAATTCTAATATACTCTTGAAGGCAACGACATAAGTATCTACTCATTTAATATCATTAGATATTTACCAAATTGTAATTCGTTTTGCTACAAAGCTCTCCAAGCATTATTTACAATGACAGGCATTAATTACCCTCAACATACTATTGATCAATAGGTCTATGAAAGTTCGTGAAAAAACTGCAGTCAGGTAGTCTTGTCGCAGCGTGTATCACGTGACATATGTATTTAATTCAATATAGAACAATTCCTTAATTATTCACAAATATTCCACCCGAACTCAGCAAAGGACAACCCAGTAACTTTACTGCAAGACAGTCAGGGGACTAAAACAAAACATATTCCTTGTACAGTCAATTTAGTTGTGGAAGAGAAAGTGACTAAAATGTAACAATGGACAATAAGACACAAAAGTTATGTTCAACACTATAAAAACGACATTTCGTTGACGCAGAAGCATTAAGTGCCTTGTTTTACATCGTCTTAGTAATTCGTAGCTTTCAGCTTATGCATATGGTAACGCAAGTAATGCGTGTGAACAATGTTAAATAGTTGTTGACAGCGTCTGGATTTTGGGCATTTGGTATTTTCCAGGAGCTTAGTTTACTGGGTGTGAACTAGCTAGCACCCATCACATGGAAACGTCCCTGACAGGGCTTCGAATCTTTGAGAATCCGATGCACTATCTGGGACCCAGTAGGTCATCTGTTATAACTGACCATAATTTTTAAAGGGGTGGACCGGTAAGCCAGCGGAAGGCCTCGGTCAGATGACCAAAATCTTCAAAGATTAAGGAGATTTATGCCAAATGGACTGATGTACAAAGATTTATGGATTATTTTTTCCAACTGCGGGGCATCATCTGACTAAGACCCGCCTCAGGAAACACTTGTCCTGTTTTCTGACGAACCTAACCTACCTGTGATAGGCTAGTAGAGGTAAACAACGAAAATGTTGCCCAATATATTAAGCGCTGGGCCGAGCAGCTCAGTAGGATTAATAATTGTACCAATTCACTTACATTCTCTTGGATATCTGAGACGGTCACGCTGACTGTACACAATGTTTCTACTGGGAACACATTTCAACATAGTTGATCTGCCAAGAGAAGAGAGGCAAGGAGCCCTAAGTGTATGGAAATCTCAGGTATGAGGTCTGAGTGGTGGTGGTGTTGCAAAGTGTAGATTATATAGTGGAGTGAGAGATTCTGCAAGTACCATGAGTTCAACTAGATGTATTTCAGTCCGTGCGCGATCCGAGAGGTTTCCCCGTATTGCATAACCCTAGTAAATCACTAGTTCTCTCTAGGCTGGAAAACTGCTGTACATTCCCATTCAAGGCAGGTGAAATTGCAGATCTAGAGAATGTACAGAGAACCTTTACTGCACGTATAAGTTCCATCAAACACCTTAACTACTGGGAACGCCTGAAAGCACTTGACTTGTACTCACTGGAGCGCAGGCGAGAGAAATATATCATAAACTACACCTGGAAGATCCTGGAGGGACTGGTCAATAATCTGCACACAAAAATCACTCCCTACGAAAGCAAAAGACTTGGCAGACGGTGCAACGTACCCCCATTGAAAAGTAGGGGCGCCACTGGTACACTAAGAGGAAACACAATAAGTGTCCGGGGCCCAACACTGTTCAACAGCCTCCCACCAGCCATAAGGGATATTACCAATAGACCCCTGGCTGCCTTCAAGAGGGAGCTGGACAAATACCTAAAGTCAGTGCCAGATCAGCCGGGCTGTGGTTCGTACGTTGGACTGCGTGCGGCCAGCAGTAACAGCCTCGTTGATCAAGCCCTGATCCACCAGGAGGCCTGGTCATGGACTTGGTCGCGGGGGCGTTGATCCCCGGAATGCCCTCCAGGTAGGAAGGTAGTCCCCTGTACTTTACTGCACATGATAGCAAGAGTGCGGAGTGAACCATAAGTTTTTAATGTAGTTAAATATTATCATTGAAGAAACGAAACAGAAGAGGCATTCACACGATATTAAATGGAAAATATCCTGATTGCTTCACTGGATATGGCAAATTAGGACATACACAGACCAAAACTAATTCAAACCCTCCGAGAAAGACATCAGATTTGAAGTCAAACTGAAGATGCATGCTCATGTTATCTCAGAGAGACCAGTATCCTAAAATACACAAGCACATTAAGTTTGAAACCTGTCAGGAGTTGCATTATCAAGTTACCACCATGGAAGTGATAAAGTCAATTGGATGAGGCAATTAGAAATCATCGAGTAAAAACAGTATTTAAATATTCCCAATTTCTTCCATAAAAGGCAAAGTGGGACCTAAACAGGTCAAAGTCAATTCAAACTGTTCTCTAAGACTAGCCAGAGTTTAAGGAATAAGTAATTAAGTAAGTAAATGTTACTGAAGGTTTGAGTATATAATATTCATTTTTTACAATAGTCTTGAGGGCACATCGGTTTTATGGGGATATAAAAATTACATTACCGGGCTGTTCTAGGTTAAATCTAAATAAAATCAAACACTTGTGACTTATTCCTGAACAGAAGAAACATTCTCCAATTATTTCACGGAAACCAATTTAATAATTTTTTTTATCTGGGGAAGCGCTAAGCCCGTAGGAGTCCCATAGTGGCTGGGGAATGGGAGGCATTCACATTCGATCCAAGGAAGGAGAGAGTAAGTCCACTTCCTTGGATTAAGAGATCCTCAGCAGCATCAATGCCACCTGGAGGAGACACACTCCAGTTATTTAATGAACAATTGCAGTATGCCATGTTGAGATTTAAAATGGCGAAATAGCACACTACACATTAACACTATGTGTCTATGTAAGATTTAGAGCGGCAGACACACCAAGTAAAAATCTATTGGTGGTTATAATAGACCACGTCCACTCCTGTAGGTGCGAGACACTGCAAGTCAAGAGTGGATGACTAGACTAGTAAAAAAGTATTAAAATAAAAGTAACGTGATCATTTGTAATCAGAAGAGAGACAAGGGGGTTGCCATGACTCGGGGTCATACTCAATGGTGATTATAATGAATGATGCCAGTTGAGGTTTGCACATATCTAAAGTAAAAGATCCAGTGTGAACTCTGTACTAGTCTGTGCAAATTATTTATAACAAAAAATATTCATTGCAAAAGTTGTGATAAAATGTACGAAATGAGGTTAGGAATAGAAGGGTTGAGATGGGACGATTAGAAACCATCTTTGAGAGTTCAATCGGGTTGGTTATTTAATAAGGCTTGAAGCCTAGAGACACACGAAGGTGAGTAAGGTTGGATATTTACTTCAATCCCAGACATGAGCCAGGAGTAGGGAAAACTCTCGAAATCCTTCAGAATTATTAAAGGTTTAAAGGTGAACTCAGTACTGAGGTGTTGTACCCTTTCATACGTACATGTATTGTTCTTCCCGGTGCACACACATCACAAGAGATAATATACTCATCAGAATTTAAACAAAGTGTAATCATAACATTAACTTTCTTACACAAACAATAAGTAAAAACAACAAAGACAATTGAATGTGCAAAGTGAATTAAGAGTTGCCTGAGTGCGTTATGTAGTGAGTTGTTTTTACTTTTAGCAAATAAAGAAGCGGATTATGAAAGTAATATACCAGTAAGAAGCTCAGGGAATATTATACAAGAGGAACAGGTGCATAAGACAAGACAGCGGTGATAGACCGTGCGAGTGGTGCTTCGTAAATAATTAAAAAAAAAAATAATCGCAGTTAAAAGTATTTTCTCGTCTTCTACTAAGTGATGAGGGTGGAAGAGGGCGGTAGTAAAGTTTTTTTAATAAAATAAAATTATGAAGTGAGATTCATACAGTAAGCAATAATAAAGTGGAAATTTATTTTATATATTATTTATATAAGGCAAGGGGAAAGTTAGTATGGGCATTCTCATAGAGGAAAAAAAAAGAAAACGTAAACCATTTTCTTTGAAACGGTGACTGCAAAAAGATTTAAGGAGAAAGGCGTGGCGTTGGAGATTACTACGTGTAGGGGGCAGGGGGAAGAAAGGGTTAAGGGAGGGAGTGAAAGGGGGTTATCAAATGAGACCTAAACAACTCACCCTCCTCGCATGGTTCATCTTGACAGTCACCTCCTGACGGTCGTCGGCAACACACGGGGTGGAGAGGACAAGAGACGAGCGGGTTAGTAACTGAGCCAGGATTGGAAGCAGACAAAACCACTCTGGCTACAAGGGGAAGGGGAGGGAAGGGCGGCGACAAACTTCTCTGTTTAGTTAGGGAAGAAGCCTGATAAAGTAGGGGATGAGGGAATCAATTAATAGTTAGTTTGTAAGAAGTGTTGGGGAATATGGGGAGGAGCAGACGTCATTAACTATATGGGTGCTGATGATGCGAACTTTCTGTTTTAAGAAATAAAAATATACAAAGATAATTCTTACTATTGAACAATACAAGGGTAGTTAATTCACACAAAGCTAGAGAACATACAACGACACTCATATGATCACTTACAAGAACGACACAACTACTTGACAATGAGACTGAGTATAATGAAGGTTATGTAGGTAGATGTTGGCGCTTCAGGTGAGGGACTCGGGACCAGACTCTGCTGGTCATCAGACCATCCTTCAAAATGCTTCGCCAAGGACTACACTGCTAGTCAGTCTCATGGTGTAAAATGTATTGACAATGGGATCACAACGTAACTACTTGTAAAATAATGTTATTACTGGCAAGCATTTTTTAGTTCAGTCTACTTGTTTGGGGAGAGGGATTTACGTGGATGTTAAATGCTATATTAAGGGACTAAAAGAAGGAAGACATGACAAAGAGAGACTGGGCCATGTGCTTTCCACGTACCAAGCTACGCACAGGACCACGTAAATAGCCACGTACAGGGCTAAGTACTGAGCCACGTATTGTACAGGGTCAATTACCAAGCCACGTACAGGATCAATTACCGAGACACGTACAAGGTAAGTACCGAGCCACGCTGAGGGCCACGTCCAGGATCAAGCATAGAGCCACGTACCAGGGCACAGATGAGAGCAGTCGGTCCTCTGCACAGCAAGACCCTGGCATGCAGCTCCGCCGTTGAGGGGTGTCGGTGCTGAGCAGGTGCGGCTGCGACGCTGTGTTCCACGACCACAACGACTGCTGCACGATGTCCACGACGACCACGACGACCATGCCCCGTCCACTGCGGAAAAATAGAAGCGAAAGAACATCATACATAGTCCCGGGAATAGTGGAATATCTGACGATATTCTTATCAGGGATGCCTAATTTCTCTAAATAAAAATGACATCAATAGCGTTTTTTTTTTTACCTGTGACCCATTTCGAGATTGTTCTTATTCTCGCGACCCGGCCTGGGGCAGACCTTTTTCCTGATTGCCTGGTCAACCAGGTTTTTACTACTGGTGAACCTCTGGTCCACATATCCATCAAAGCCTGGTTGATGACTGGTTGATCTGGTACATAGCAGAGCTAGTAATCCAGTTTCCTTTTGAATACTTCCACACTTGCTGAGGCAGTAGTTCTGACATCTGCTGGTAGCAGGATGAAGAGTCGAGACCCACGCATGCTGGCACACTGTTATCTTATTGTACCCGGGTCACACCTGCTTTCCATTGGATCTGTTTTACAGTATTTTACAACTGTAGATTTCTCCTGCCCTCTGACATTTTCCCTCCCTTTGCTTTTCGCCTTCATCTATCGTTCCCTCTGTCTTTTCCCTCCTGCCTTCAACCTACCTCTCTAATTCCATTTCTCTCCACTACCCTTAATTCCTTTCTTATCCTCTCGTACCTTCTCTCTTCCCTTCTGCGATATTTATAAATAACCCAATTAATGTTCGTTTTATTACAATTAAATAAAAGTCGATATAGAGAAGCAGATAAATGTAATACCATCATACGGCCGTAGTGGCAAATTCCTGGGATTTTCTTGTTATGTCGCCAGGAGCAGTTTGTCACCGGTGAACACCAAGTTATTTTCTTCTGCCTATTTGAAGACCTTGTTAATATCGTTTTTGTAATGTTTCAGCTCCTTCCACTGTGAAAACTTTCACGATTAATTTTGTATCATCTGCAAATGATGAGACGAATCAGTGGCTAGTGATTTTATCTATGTCTACAATGAGGATATAAAAAAATGGGGTTAAATTATGCCATGGGATACTCGTGATCTTGCTAAGACTAGTTTTTTTCTTATTTACTAACACTGTTATCTGTTAGAAATCTGAATATTCATGTTCCTACCTTTCCTGGTTCACCTATTGATCTTACTTTATTGACCATCACTCCATGGTCTGTGTACAGACATGGAGTCTGTACACAGACCATGGTGTTACCATAGGGCATACAGTGATTACGCTTGAAACTTCATTTTTTCCCCAGTGCTGATGCAGTCATCATGTGAGGTTGGCAGCAAACTAACATTAAACGGTTCTGAAAAAAACTTTAGTGGCAGCTGAAGTACTGAAAAAAAGACTATTCTATAAGGTGACTGAACGAGGTTGTGAAGTGGCCAGGCAAGTTCACAGTTGACGTGGTGAACTGAGGTGTTAGGAGAAAGTTCACAGTTGACGTGGTGAACTGAGGTGTTAGGAGAAAGTTCACAGTTGACGTGGTGAACTGAGGTGTTAGGAGAAAGTTCACAGTTGACGTGGTGAACTGAGGTGTTAGGAGAAAGTTCACAGTTGACGTGAACTTAGGTGTTAGTAGTAAATTCACAGGTGACTTGGTGTAATATTCTTCTTATACACAGTGTTCATCTCATCATTAACTTTGAAGATTGTAATTCACTGTCACGCATTTTGCTGGATCCTGTATACTTTATCCGCGTTCTCTGCTGTCTTGTTTGTGGTATTGAATAATGTGGCCCTCCATGTTCCCTCTTCCCTGATCCCCCCTCCCATTTCCCTATTTCCCGCCCCCTCCCACATCCCTCTCCCTCGCCCCCTCCCCCGCCCACTTCCAACTGTAGGGGCTCCGCGCTGTTGACAATCTCGTGAGCCTTTTACAAGCGCCATATTCAATCCTCATTTCCCCCTCTGATCCCTCAATCGCCGGCAAATAACAACTGCCGTCCACCCCACCAACCCAAACAACTGCTGTCCCTCGTCCAGTGTATCTTGTTTCCCCTCGTTTCCAATCCCTCCTTCCTCTTCCTCTCTTCCACTTCCTTCCTCCAACCCCTTTAGTTGGCTTGTTTCTCTCACTTTCCCTACATCCCCACCTCTCCTACCTTCCCTGTCTCTATTGAAGATGTTGTCCTACAACTTCCTCCCTTATTACTTTTCTGCTTCACTCCCTTCAAGCTCCTCTCCACTCTCTAGGATTCCAACGCTCCACTCTTCACATTTCTTCCTCCTCTCTTCCCTATTCCCTTGTCTCTCCTCCCCACAATCCTTTCTGTCCCCTAACACAATTCCTTCTTCCTACTTTACGACAATTATCTCTCTCTCTCTCTCTCTCTCTCTCTCTCTCTCTCTCTCTCTCTCTCTCTCTTCCCCACAATCCGTTCTGTCTCCTCCACACAATTCCTTCTCCCCACTTTCCGACAATTCCTTCTCTCTCCTCCCCACAACCCTTCCCTCCCCTCTCGTTGTGATTGACGAAGCCCAACTGGACCTTTGAAGCTAAAATTGAATCGGAGTTTGGGATGATACCGATCGGCAAAGCGCCGGGCGGAACAGTGCCTGACGGAACAGTGCCTGACGGAACGGCGCCGGGCGGAACAGTGCCTGACGGAACAGTGCCTGACGGAACGGCGCCGGGCGGAACAGCGCTTGGCGGAACAATGCCTGACGGAACGGCCCCGGGCGGAACAGTGCCTGACGGAACGGCGCCGGGCGGAACAGCGCCTGACGGAACAGTGCCTGACGGAACGGCGCCGGGCGGAACGGAGCCGGGCGGAACAGCGCCTGGCGGAACAGTGCCTGACGGAACGGCGCCGGGCGGAACAGCGCCTGACGGAACAGTGCCTGACGGAACGGCGCCGGGCGGAACGGAGCCGGGCGGAACAGCGCTTGGCGGAACAGCGCCTGACGAAACGGCGCCAGGAGGAACAGCGCCTGACGTAACAACGCCTCTCTACCAATTACACTAATTATTTTTTGTATTAAATCTTTCTAATTTTAATAATAAACTTAGTGAATATAGATTACGAACCTGGCACTGAACTTGCCATTGTTCCGTTATTCCCAGTTATATTTATAATTACAATTATAATTATATAAATTAAAATTAAACATTATACTATAATGTACTTAAACTGTGTTAATTTTAATTTATATTATTTACTGTTCAATTTAAGTAAATTTTCTTGATTTCAGGGAGAAGTTGCTACTGGTGTTGGACCGAGTCACGGGAGCAGAGATTCCCTGAAGTGTCTGCAGGTAACCAGTAAAACAAGTAGACTGTCACCAGACTCATGACTACTTGTAGAGTCGAAACGCTCATAAGAACATAAGAAAGAAGGAACACTGCAGCAGGCCTATTGGCCCATGCGAGGCAGGTCCAAGTCTCCTACCGGCTTAAAGCCAATGCCCCAACCTACTCAGGTCAGGTCAGGGCACATTCACTTAAGGAAGGAGCACAACATCTGACCTAGTAGCACAAGCTAGTCATATCCAACTCACACCCACTCTTGTATTTATCTAACCTCTTTTTAAAACTACACAACGTTTTAGCTTCTATGACGGTACTCGGGAGTTGGCTCCACTCATCCACAACTCTATTACCAAACCAGCATGCAGTGGCTTTCTTTATATTTAACAATACTTTATTACATGTAAACTATAGTTTGTATACTACACAAAGAAATACAATTTTGATATGATTTGACTCCCTCCAGATTCACGACTACCAATAAAGCTTGTAGAATAAAACCAGTCTCACAGCTACCAGTAAAGTCTGTACACTGTCTCCAGACTCATTCTCTTATGTCTGCTAATACCTAGTTGTCCTAGACAGCTGCAGTTCAAAACTGACCATGGCATAGTAAGTTTCGCATTGAATATGATGTTTAATTTGCATTGCCTATTGGTGACCAAGAGAAACTGTGTGTTACCACACGTGTACTGTGACAGCTGTCGCTCAGCTCTAGGATGGTTACCTGACAGGTCATACCACTCGAAATTCAACGAATTTGTAAAAGGCAACAAGGCAACATACCCCAACAATGACTGTTGTATACAAAATCGACGTTTCGATGTGCAAAAAAAGGCAAAGGTAGAAGAAATGTACGAAGTGACAGACGAGATTTTATTCCTAAGATGTTATATTTAAATGTGAAAGTTTTGGTGATCATTAACCATCATTAGGAATATGCAGTGTCTTATAAATGATAGTAACCACCGAAACGGTGAAATTTTACCCCTGTTACCTCATATATGTGGAATTCCAAATACTCAGGAAGAAATTATAATTATCTAAATATATCATCTATTGTCCCAGTGCCAACCACCAGGTCATCGTCTTTAAAAGGACTTCAAAAATGGAAGCTTTATCGTCTGAAAAGGGGCGATGATATTCTGTTCAATGAAGCATGATCAAGTAACTCTCCACATTTTCGTAATCAGCAAGAACTAGAAGACTTAGTTCTGGACTTCGGTCTTATCACAGTCAGTGCTGAGGTTTTGACATCTCGTCTCCAACAGTGGAATTTACTGAACCCTAGTTGGAAAATATCTACTTACAGACATCTTTACTGGATCACAGATTGACCAGATGTTGGAAACCAAAAAGGTTGTAAAAGGAAAATGACTGCTGTTGACACAAGTGCCTGGCAAACATTCAGCTTGTGGTGCCATGGATTTCTGGGTAACAAGAATAAAAGCTACGAAAAGCTGCTTAGATATGACTAGACTGTATAGGAGGCCAGTTACAGAATGTCTATGAAACTATTTTCACCTACTCTTGGATTTTTTTCTTATAGTCCAAATTTAGTAGTAGTGAGTGAATCGTAAAATGAAGGTTCACCTCAGAACATTCACGCCAGAGAAAAGAGCTGACAAAAGAGACGGGCTGAGGCCATGATGGATAACTACGTCTGTAGTTTTAACATATCCTTATATAACCAATAAAAGCGTAAGGAATACTTGTCGATGTTAATAACATGGAAAAACTCGGAAAATAAAATTGGGCTGCATATTTCGACCTCTATTGGAGTCCTCGTCAGAAGATGATGAAGATTACAGATGGAGTCGAAATATACTGACTTGCTTTATTTTCCGAATTTCTGTCTCAAAGAGAGTTGTTAACATGAATAACCTAGTTAAACAATAAGAAGAGGACTTAAAGTATGATAAAAATGTAATTCAGAAATAACAGGATTTCATGTATAACGATTATTTTCATTATGATTACGTAATTAATTATCAGAAATTACATGCATATAGCTTTGATATTCCTTTGAAGAGTTTCGAGAGTTTCACTACTCTCGGATCTGGCACCTGGTGAATATAGTTGTCCAGTTTCTCCTTGAAGGCTTCTACACTTGTTCCAGCCGTGTTTCTGATATCTTCTGGTAAGATGTTGATACAGTGTTCCCTTATTGTCCCCACCGCACCCCTGCTCCTCACTGGGTTTATTTTACACTTCCTCCCATATCTCTCACTCCAGTATGTTGTTATGGCAGGGACCAGGACCAGGCCCTCGAGTACTTTGTTCCAGCTCTGATATTTCTCCTACCCTGAACGGGGCCGTCAGCACTGAGCAGTATTCTAAGTGAGGGAGCACTAGCGATTTAAAGAGTGCCACCATCGGCATTATTTCCCTTGTTTTGAAAGTTCTCAATACCCACCCCGTCATCTTCCTGGCTGTCGTGATCTTTGTCTTGTTATGGTCTTTAAAAGAAAGGTCAGCTGACATAATTATTCTCAGGTCTTTTACGTGTTTCTTTCGATCTATGTGGTGACCCTCTTGAGTTTTGTATATAGTGTACCTTTTGAGTTCTTCATTCTTTCCATACCTAAGCAGCTGAAACTTATCACCATTGAACGTCATGTTGTTCTCCACTGCCCACTGGAAGACCCTGCTTATGTCCTCCTGTAATTTTTCAGTGTCCTCTACCGTAGTGACTTTCATGCTTATTTTAGTGTCATCTGCAAATGATGATACAAAAGTGTGCTGGGTGTTTTTATCTATGTCTGCTATGAGGATGAGAAACAGCAGAGATGCCAGGACAGTGCCTTGGGGCACTGAGCTTTTGACCTCGCTGATGCTGGATCTTGCTCTGTTTACTACTAGTTTTTGTATTTTGTGTGTTAGGAACCCGAAAATCCATCTGCCTACCTTCCCCTTAATGCCCATGGCACTCTTTTTGTGCGCTATCATTCCATGATCGCAATTGTCAAACGCCTTTGCAAAATCTGTGTAAATCACAACTGCGTTTTGGTCGTCTTCCAATGCCTCAGTAATTGTGTCATAATGGTTCAGCAGCTGTGACAGGCATGATCGTCCTGCATTTTGCCTTCTGACAAACTTTAGATGCTGTGAGAACATAGATTGCTAACTTTCCATGTTGTGAAAAACAAGGCGTATTGGCCCTCCCATACCAGCAACGCTCCCCAACCTTCCACGCCCCCTACAAAGCCACGCCAATACCCGACCACGCCCCATACCCCTCCAAGCGCCAACCCCGCCTCGCCCATACCCCGCCACGCCCCCTTCCCGCCCAGTCACACCACCCTTCTTGCCCTGCAACGCCCCCAAACCTGCCCCGTCACCCCACCTGGCCTCATCCACTTCTCTCCCTTCACTCTTCTAAGCCATGCTACCTTACCCACCCTGTACCCTTTCTCGCCCCGCCCCATTCCCCACCAAGAGCTGTTTCTCACCCACCCACTTCCCCGCCCCGCCTCACCCACTTCCCCGCCCAGCTTCACCCACTTCCCGCCCAGCTTCACCACTTCCCCGCCCCGCCTCACCCACTTCCCCGCCCCACCCACTTCCCCGCCCCACCCACTTCCCCGCCCAGCTTCACCCACTTCCCCGCCCCGCTTCACCCACTTCCCCGCCCCGCACGATTATCGAGGTTGCCACAAAGAGAGGGAGGCTTACAAAAGCCTCACTTCATCGGATAATGAAAACCATCCCACATCACCCTGAACTCAGCAGATGGGATCCTTAGTGTTGGAGCTCGGAGCCTGTAGACTTGTACCGTGCCAGATGACGATCACCAGAGAGAGAGAGAGAGAGAGAGAGAGAGAGAGAGAGAGAGAGAGAGAGAGAGAGAGAGAGAGAGAGAGAGAGAGAGAGAGAGAGAGATTGACTTATTTATGTAAAGGAAAGATCTTTGAGGGGGTGATTTTGAAGATGGGATAGCTTAAAAATAGATTTTGTGAGAGGAGTGTCTACCTGAAGTCTACCTGGAGGTCGTTCGGGGAGGTCAACGCCCCCGCAACCCTCTCCTCGACCAGGCTTCTCGGTGGCTCAAGGTCTGATCAACCAGGCTGCTATTGCTGGCTGCGCGCAATCCATCATTACCTGATCAGCCTAGCTGATCAGGCAATGACTTAAGGTATCTGTCCAGTTCTCTCTTGAAGACAGCCAGGGGTCTATTGGTAATTCCCCTTATGTATGATGGAAGGCTGAACAGTCTTGGGCTCTGGACACTTATTGTGCATTCTTTCAGTGTACTCACTTTTCATTGAGGGTATGTTGCACCGTCTGCCTAGTCGTTTGCTTTTATAGGGAGTGATTTCTGTATACAGATTTACTACCAGTTCCTCTACGATTTTCCGGGTGTAGATTATAATGCGCCTTTCTTGTCTGCGTTCCAAGGAATACAGGCCAAGGGACTTCAAACGTATCCAGTAATTAGGATGCTTGATTGAACTAATACGTACAGTGAAAGTTCTCTGTACATTCTCTAGATCTGCGATTTCACCTGCCTTGAATGGTGCTGTTAATGTACAGCAGTATTCCAGCCTAGATAGAACAAATGATTTAAAGAGGATCATCACTGGCATGGCATCCCTTGTTTTGAAAGTTCTCATTATCCATCCTAGTCATTTTCCTGGCAGATGTGATAGTGACACTTGTGATCCTTGTAGGTGAGATCCTTTACACTACTTTTCCGCTCTGTGTAGCTAGAGTTTGTTTTATACTCAGTTATAGCTATAATTTCCTCAAATTTTTCAAAGCAGAGTAACTGAAATTTGTCCTCATTGAACATCATATATGTTTTCAGTGGTCCACTGGTTTATGTCCGCTTGAGATTTACCGAGTCCTCGATAAACGACTCTTACGAAGATTCTAGTGTCTTATGCATAAGAAACGTTGCTATAGTTTACATGTCTATGTCTGATATGAGGATGATGAACAGATAGAGGGCGAGTATAGTGCCTTGTGGAACAGCTTTTCACTGTGACAGCCTCCGACTTAACTGTTTACCATTATTACTCTGTGTTCTATTGATTAGAAAGTTGAAGATCCATCTGCGCATCGGTCACTAGGAGGCTTAACCCAGCTGCTACAACTAACGACATACTGGAAAATGACACTTGTGTACAGTTCAGGACATTTAATAACGGAAACATTTCGCAACGAGTGGTTTCATCCACTCGGGGCGAAATGTTTCCTTTAATAAATGCCCAGAACTGTTCACAAATGTCCTTTCCATAGTTTGTTGGTATCACCATACCATTAACAAGTAACGACATTGTTACAGTGACCGCAGTCACACCCTCCCTTGTATTTAGTGGAATCCGATATTTGCAAACGCTTGTCCAACCAGTTTTAAATAACTTTTTTTTTTAATTTACAGCTTCAGAGTGCAGTCTATTTCAATGTTTTATAACTTCAAAATCACTGCAAACTTTTTGCATTGGTAAATCACTTAGCACTTCAAGTAGCTCTTTGTGTTTGTTAATTTGTTTATCGTCATAATGAAGGTTTCTAAGGTGAACTCGGTTAATTCTTTGAGTCTTTCTAAATGGGGAGTTAAATGAAGGTATGGGTTTCATTGACCTTTTTCTACAGTTTTCTCCCTTCATCTTAGCTACTTTTTTATGTATTTCGGGATCAAAACTGGAAAGAAGATTCAAGATGAAGTCTGACAAGTGTCTTGTGTCAGTATTGTTAACACCTGGTGTTTTGTACTCTAAATTTTCTTGCTGTAAAATGTAACATTAATATCACCGTCACTACGTCTGTAGCCCCGGGTCTTCTCCCTCAGCAGCTCGTACTTTTGATCAAGATCTCAGGAACGATACGTTTTCTAATAACATTGTCCTAGTGTTTGCCCACGCCTCCTTAATAAACAAAGACTTATCAGAATCAATTATCGGAGTTAATATCATTATACATTCATGTCTCACATTACTCTGCACTTGTCCACGTAGAACCTAAACTTTCGTATCTCCAATCACTGCGTCAACTTTGTGTTATCCACTAATTTTAGTAACTTTAGATATTAACCCAGTTTCAAGATCATGTATGTATATTGTGAGGAGGATTAGGCAGAGGATCGATCCCAGATCAACTTCACCAGAGAGAGAGAGAGAGAGAGAGAGAGAGAGAGAGAGAGAGAGAGAGAGAGAGAGAGAGAGCATATATTGTCTTTGTACTGCCAATATTAGCCAGTATTTCTATTGTAAGTCATGCGTATATTCGAGATGCCTTCTCTGCCACACAGTTTCATTCAGCACTTCAAATAGCTTTCCATGATTGAGCACGTCGAAGCCATTCATTATCTTAAAGGTTTGAATGAGATCTCCTCTTAGACTCCATTTCCCAAGCGAAAATAAAAGGCTAAATGATCTGAGTCTTACATAAGAATTGTTTCTCAGTGATGGTACGAGTGTGGCAAATCAACCTTGTCAGATTTGATGCAAATGGTTCAGAAAACGACAAGTTGAAGAATGAGACACTTGTGAAACATTTGGCAATCATTATTAGGGAGAGTTTTCCGTAATAAAGTTTCCCCAAATGTTGCCTAAGTGTCACACTCTTCATCTCTGTATCCTCTCTAATGTATCCTCTCTAATGTATCCTCTCTAATGTATCCTCTCTAACGTATCCTCGTCTGGACGGCATATTCAGGCAACGGTGTAACAAGTGCATTATAAGGAGTCAGTATGGGTTAGGGTAGGTAAGGTTTGTCAGGAAACAGGACAAGTGCTTCCTGACGAGGGTCTCAGTCACGTGATGACCCGCAGTTCCAGCTTTCGGTCATCTGACCGAGCCTTCCACCCATTAAAACTTATGGTTATATGCTGGGTCAATATGGTGTCTGGTGTTTTGTACTCAGAGTTTATAGCTATGAGACTAACATTTTGTTAGCCTTGTTAAGAAATTGGTCGCTTATGGGTACTCCGAGGTCCTTTCCTTCACCTGCTTCGATAAGTATGTCGAGAGAGAGAGAGAGAGAGAGAGAGAGAGAGAGAGAGAGAGAGAGAGAGAGAGAGAGAGAGAGAGAGAATGAATGGGGATGGGGGAGGAGGTAAAGGTCAAAAATAAACATGAAAGAGAAAGAGACACCGTCATAGGACGAGGAATTGGAAGGTCATTAACAGATTGGTCCTCGTTCAGACTCAATAGCTGACCCCGCCTTCCTGCCCCACCTCCTCCCATACCCTTACTCCTCAAGTGCCACTTGCCCTCCGTTCCCCTTCCCTTGCCGCACCCACCAGACCCTTTCCCTCAAGTGCCACTCGAAGCTGGAGTAGCAAAGGGACAACCAAAGGGAGGAGTTAAGGAGCTGGAAGGGGAGTTTCACACAAGAGTTTCCCTTTACCTAAGAGATAGTGTTCAGACTCACAACCTTCACTTGTGACAGCCATCTGTCGCACAGTGGCCAGTCGTACGCAGGGAGGAGGGGGAGACGAAGAAGAATAAGGGAAAGGATAATGTAAGAGGAGGAAGAATGGGGGAAAAGAGAAGAGAGTAACTGACAGGGATTAGCTAATGAGGAAGATGCGAGAAGAGAAGGCGGGAGGGATGGGTGGATAAGACGGAAAACTGAAAAGGAGAGAGATAGAGAGAGAGAGAACGTTAAGAAAATAAAAAAAAATGAAAGTAGAAGAGTTGATCAAATGTATTCGTATAGACACATCTTCCAAAGCAGAGGTGAACGTGAAGGTTATAAGGGCGTAAAGTACGCGCGTAATTCAAGCCACCAAACAACGAGGGATATAAAAATGTCTCACAGGAAGTGGAACAACTCGTTGAAACCCGCCCGAGGGTTTCTTAATGTCTCTAAAACACAAGATTCACCCTCCAACAGTGTGTCGTTCTGCCTCCCACTTCCCCCCTGCGTGTATTTTATAAACAAAGGAAGATGGATAAAAACGTAATAAACCGGCTGTAAAATCCGGTCTGTTGATATAATTCACGAAAAAAGGGGGAAAAAAATATTCGAAAAATGCGTCGGGCGCGCGCATTTTTACCAGACTGTAAACAGTGGCGTTCTTGTAAGTCCCACTGGGATGCAGAATCCGATCCGTTCTTATAAAGTAATCCAGTCATAGCCAGATTACATCAGCCAAGAAAGCTGAAGTAATCCACTCAGCTGTCGGCGATTTTCTTCCTCTCTTAATTTGCCTGAAAAATGTTACAAATTTATAAAAAAAAAAAAAATGTCAAGAAAAACATGGAGGTTGTGGTAAGGTTGGCAAGCGAGAGGTGGAGCAGGAAGGTGTGGGAGGAGGAGTGGAGAGATGGGGAGAGAAAAGGGAAGAAAAAAGGAGAACAGGAAGAGGAGACAAATGCAGTTAGGAGAAAGAGAAGAAACAATAGGTGGGCGGAAACGGAAGGAGGGAGAGGAGGAGAAAAAAATGAAGAGGAAGAAAAGAAGGTGGAGGAATATGGACCAAGGCTCCCACAATACTTAGACCAACACACTTTTCTAACTGTTATAGATGGTGGCGGGGCTGCCACCATCCCTGGCAAGACAACACCACGATACTGGTGCTTTGTTGGGAGAGGGAGGGGGTGGAGAAGGGAAAGAGGGGCGGTGGGGAGAACGAAGTGTGAAACAGAAAGAGGAGAAATCATAGAGGTTGAGAGATAAGATAAGGGAAACAGAAGCTGCGTAACTTCATGTAAAGCAAATATCTGGATTCTCCTTAGAGTCGAGAGACTTCAGAGAAGGTACATCGTGCTTGTCACAATTATTAGAACATAATGACAAAACTGAGGCTCTGGAAGGAAAACATAACTCATCACAGAGAGTGGGCAGTAAACAAAGTAAAATCTGCTCTAAGTAATAAAAAAAATAATCAGTACCAAGCAAAAATTTTAATATTCAAAAATTTTATTTTAAAGTATTTTTTTTTTTTTTTAGTTCGTCCGGGTCTCGAACCCCGGACCCCAGTGGTAAGAGGCGCGACTCTTACCACTGGGGTCCACTGTTGTGTACCAGAAGTCATGGTCATGGCGTTCCCATGTAGCCTCGCACCATCTTGTTGCAGACCATATAAGTCGCTTCAATTAGACACACAAAAATTGCAAACTTGTATCACCAAACTGTTCCAGCTGGCAAAAGACAATAATATAATGTTCAGTGGTGAGAAATTTCAACTGCTTAGACAAGGAAAGAACGAAGAACTTAAAATAAACATAGGATATAGGACACAAGCAGACGATCTCAAGAGTTCGAAACAGAATGCGTAAACGACCTAATAATAGTCATTAAATGCCCTATTGTTTCGAAAACACTGAGGTAAATGCAGCAAAAGCCAGGAAAATGAGTCACATCAATGATGGTTCAAATAACCTCTGTTCTCAGGTCTGGTATATTAGTCTGAGCCTCAAAGTTCTTGCAATGTACTCTTTTGAATGAAGTTGGATAATATACCTTTGATGAGTTTCGAGAGTTTTTCAAGCCAGATGTAGGGCCGGAGTCTGGGTCTAGGCCAGGCTTATTTGGTGCTTCCCTGGTCAACCAGGCTGTTGGTGCTGGCGGCCCGCTGGCCCACATATCCATCACAGACTTGCTGATCTGGCACTTATCTGGAATCGAAAGAACACAACACCACCTGGTTAAGGTGAGCAAGTGTTGGCGTGGGAGGGGGGTAAGAGCGGTGAGTGCACACGTAGAGGTATCGTTTTCATTACACTAAACATGTGTTGTTCCCTGCCCAGCCTCTTCCTTCCTGTGATAGTCAGCTGTTGTTGCCTTCCTCCTTTTCTCTTCTCTCTCACCACCATCACTCTCCCTCCTACATCACACGCTAAGCCCTCCAACCTTTTCCCTATACTACAACCACACCCCTTTCCCCTTCTCCAACACAACACCCACCTCTCCCTTCCTCCACCAAACTCGCCCAACTTTTCCCAAATACCATAACCCCCACACCTCTCTTCTAACTCCACACCCCTTCATCCCACCCCACCACACACACAATCACTCGCCACCCCTTCCTCCAACACCAAGAAATAAAGACACTGGTAGCAGATAATCTTTTTTAATACGTTTCAATCATATAAATGAGAATATTTTGACAAGTTGTTGAATGTTAGTCATGGAATGGCGGCAGCAGATAGAATGAAAAGGGGGGTAAAGCAAACAGCTAGGACAGAGTTAGGAGAGAGAAGTTAGAAGCAGGTGTAAATATAGCCAGTAAAGTATTTAAATTACTAGGAACGCCTTAAAGTCTTGAATATGTACTCACTGGAGCGGAGGAGAGATACATGATAATATATATCTGGAAAGGACTCGAGAGCCTGGTCCCAAATCTGCACACTGTCTTAACAATATACAGGAAAAAAGCAGGGGTGCGGTGGACACAATAAGAGAACACTACATTAACATTCGTGAACCTAGATTATTCAACATCTGGAACAAATGTAGAAGTGTTCAAGAGAAAACTGGTGCTAGATCAACCAGGAATTGAGGGATAGGTGGGGCAGCGAGCCTCCAGCAGTAAGAGCCTGATTGACCAGGATAGCACCAGTCTAGACTGGCCCATCGCCGGGCTCCGGGAATAGAAAGACTCTCGAAACTCATCAATATATATCAAAGGCAAAGGTAAAGGTAGTGTTGGAGTGCTTGGTGTGTTTGCTCAATATTTACGTTAAAGAAGAAAATGTACCAGAGAAATGATAAAGACTTTCCTTGTATAAGGAAGACGGGGACAATAGAGAATTTAAGACTTATAGAGGGATAAGAATGCTGAGTATATCACATAAATTTTATTGTAGAATTATTAATAAATGGATTAGGGGTAAAAGAGAAAGTAGGATTGCAGAGGAGCAGGGAGGATTTAGGAAGTGTTACTTGACAAAGAGGGCAGTGAAACATTATACAGTCTTACCTGGTCAACCAGGCTGTTGTTGGTGGCGGCCCGCTGGCCCACATATCTATCACAACTTTGATTATTCACACACGTGTGTAGTATTAGTACTATACTCCAACGTAAATACTTTCTTGGGTTATCCTAGGTTATCTGCACACATGCTGCTATGTATGATAATTTATGTAGCTATTTATGTGTACCTTATACCTGAATAAACCTACTTACTTATTTACTTTAGTCTTGTCATCTGCTACATGCTAAGAGGTTGTGC
>WNWK01001939.1:37500-155000 GCA_009830355.1 Cherax destructor | reverse complement strand
AGCCGTATTCTCACCACCTTCCAGTGTCAAGTTAGAATATATAATCTAGGAGTAAACAGAGAAGGGAAATAAAGCCTGAGCACAATAATAATTTGGTAGACAGCTGAAATATAGGAAGGATCTGTTGTCTTGTTATACGAGTGAGAAACAAAAGCCTTAGACTTGATATACCACCTTTGAAGAGTTTCGAGTTTCACTATTTCCGAGCCCGGCCATGGGCCAGGCTCCGAGAATAGTGAAACCTGGTTGACCAGGCTTGTGTGGTCAACCAGGCTGTTGTTAGCCGTTTTGCGTTTTAAATGGAATGTGAGTATGCAAGCTTTATAATTTGCATAGTAACTCAATATACTCATCGCCCATTATCTGCTGGGCTAAGGTAGGAAGGTCCAATTGGGAGGTCCAGCTGAGAGGACTGGTCTGGGACAAGCAGCGAGGGCGTTGACCCTCCCATCACTGCAGGTAGACTCACCTGTTAAACACCCAATCAATGACTTGCTCTGGTATATAAAATTCCTGTCACTTTATCTCACCAGGTTAGAATGTTTTATCCTCACTACTCATATTAAATGAAGGTTAGTCTCACTTAGAGAAATTATGGGACTGATTTTGGACCGTGTAGGGCTCAATATTTTTTTTTTAATAAAATTGGAAAAATTTAAATAGATGCTTCCTTCTATACTTCTGAACGTCACATCTGATTAACTTCTACCCTTCCCTGCTGATAGTTAGATATCTAATTTAACTTCTGAACACTTCAAACCTAACGTGCTTGTGTATTTTAAGATATTGGCCTCACTGGTCCTTTTGAATGGTTTGCATTAGATTTAGGCTGTTTTTGTCCTAATTTACCATTTTTATTGAAGAAATTTTAATATTAGTTTCCGTATGATAATTTGTGATCGTCTGTTGATCCCCTTCAGATTTTCAGTGCTGATACCGAGCTGCATTATCAAGCTGCTCTCACGCTATTCCAATCACGTGAGAGACAGGGAGACTCTGAGGTGATACCTTTCTCGGATGGCACAGCAACAGAATACCTGGAGAGGGTTTCGGGGGTCAACGCCCCCGAGGCCCGGTCTGTGACCAGGCCTCGCGGTAATAAAAATACATCTAATTGTTATTATTCTTAAACATTCACTACTATGATGACAAAACACGAACGTATATTCTCTAAGAATGATCGTAAGTGAATGTATCGTAATACGGTGACGATCAAAGGGAAATACCGGAAGGAGAGTCAAAACATACCAGAGGGGTCTTCAAGTAGTTTACTGTCGTCAGTGTTATCACTACCCGATGAAGTCTTAAAGTTGTTGTGGCACAACACTATGAATGTCAAGGTGTTGCCTAATGTGAGTGCCAGGGAGCTTATCTGTGGGTGTCTGGTGGGTAGTTAACCAATCACTAGTAAGAGCCCACGTAGGGGGAGCGACATGTGGTGCCTCTGACCGACCCTCGTGGGGAGAGGGAAAAAGAGATGATTAGGTTAGAAAGGAAGACGAGGGGAAAGGTGAGGAAGATGAGGTGGAGAAGAGAGGATGAGGGAAGGAAGGAGGGAGGAGGAGAATGTGGAGGAAGATGGAGGGGATGGTGCTGGGGACGATAAACGATAATATACCATTAGTTGAGATAAGCAAAACACAACGATGCTTGGATGTCACTATCTTCCACACAGGATGTATATACAGAATCTTCGGTGTATATACACATTCTATATAGGCATGGATATACAGAGAAGTGCATGTCGGTGTATATAAAGAGAAGTGCATGTCGGTGTATATACAGAGAATGATTGTATATAAGAGAAGTGCATGCGATATGAGAGTCACGGAAAGAGAAGGACGGTGTTAAAAGAAGTGAGTCGTGTTAAGAGAAGAGCGGATTACAGAGAAACGCATATTAGAGTTATAGAGAAGAAGAGAGAGAGAGAGAGACAGAGAGAGAGAGACAGAGAGAGAGAGACAGAGAGAGAGAGACAGAGAGAGAGAGACAGACAGACAGGCAGACAGACAAAGAGAGAGACTGAGAAAGTAAAAGAACAATGATCTCCAATATCTATTAATTCCACATCAGGGCCTCCCCAGGAAACACGAGCCTCGCATTCACGTAGGAGATTCCCCTCCCCTCTCTGAACCCCCATGAGTATTATCACCCGGTGACCGATAATTTCACTCCTGGTAATTTAACTCCAGCAGTTTGACTCCCGCTAACTTGACTCACAGCAATCTGACACCCTGTCATTTTCAATCCCACACTAGGAAAAAAACCCGACTTAGTTCTAGTAGCTTTGTGAATAGTCGAGTGTACGTTCCTAGTGTATCGCCCAGTGTCTCGCCTAGTGTCTCTCGCTCAGTTTCCAGCTCAGTGTCCCGCCTTGTGTCTCGCCCAGTGTCTCGCTCAGTGTCTCGCCTAGTGTATCGCCCAGTGTCTCGCCTAGTGTCTCTCGCTCAGTTTCCAGCTCAGTGTCCCGCCTTGTGTCTCGCCCAGTGTCTCGCTCAGTGTCTCGCCTAGTGTATCGCCCAGTGTATCGCCCAGTGTCTCTCGCTCAGTGTCCCGCCTTGTGTCTCGCCCAGTGTCTCGCCTAGTGTCTCGCCCAATCTCTCTCCCAGTGTCTCGCCTAGTGTCTCGCCTAGTGTCTCGTCTAGTGTATCGCCTAGCGTCCCTGCCTAGTGTCTCGCCTAGTGTCTGCCCAGTGTCGCTACGTGTCTCGCCCTAGTGTCTCTAGTGTCCGCCTAGTGTCTCGCCCAGTGTATCGCTCAGTGTTTCGCCTAGTGTCTCGCCCAGTGTCTCGCCTAGTGTCTCGCCCAGTGTCTCGTCTAATGTCCCGCCTATTGTCTCGTCTAGTGTCTCGTCTAGTGTATCGCCTAGTGTCCCGCCTAGTGTCCCGCCTAGTGTCTCGGCCTAGTGTCTCGCTAGTGTCCCGCCCAGTGTCTCGATCAGTGTCTCGCTCAGTGTTTCGCCTAGTGTCTCGTCTAATGTCCCGCCTAGTGTCTCGTCTAGTGTCTCGCCTAGTGTCTCGCCTAGTGTCTCGGCCAGTGTCTCGCCTAGCGTCTCGCGTAGTCACTCGCCCAGTGTCTCGCTCAGTGTCCCGCCTAGTGTCTCGTTCAGTGTCCCGCCTAGTGTCTCGTCTAGTGTCTCGCCCATTATCTCGTCTAGTGTCTCGCCTAGTGTCTCGCTCAGTGTCCCGCCTAGTGTCTCGTCTAGTGTCCCGCCTAGTGTCTCGTCTAGTGTCTCGTCTAGTGTCCCGCCTAGTGTCTCGTCTAGTGTCCCGCCTAGTGTCTCGTCTAGTGTATCGCCTAGTGTCTCGCCCAGTGTCTCGCCCAGTGTCTCGCTCAGTGTCTCGCTCTAGTGTCTCGCCTAGTGTCCCGCTAGTGTCTCGTCTAGTGTCTCGCCCAGTGTCTCGCCCAGTGTTTCGCCCAGTGTCTTGCCTAGTGTCTCGCCCAGTGTTTTGCCTAGTGTTCCGCCTAGTGTCTCGCCCAGTCTTTCGCCCAGTGTCTCGCCCAGTGTCTCGCCTAGTGTCTCGCCTAGTGTTTCGCCTAGTGTATCGCCTAGTGTTCCGCCTAGTGTCTCGCCTAGTGTCATCGCCCAGTGTCTCGCCCAGTGTCTCGCCTAGTGTCTCGCCAGTGTTTTGCCTAGTGTTCGCCTATGTTCGCCTAGGCTCGTCAGTGTCGCCCAGTGTCTTACCTAGTGTCTCGCCTAGTGTCTTGCCCAGTGTCTTGCCTAGTGTCTCGCCTAGTGTCTTGCCCAGTGTTTGTGTTCCCTAGTCTCTCCAGATCGAGCTATGAGTGGTAGTATAAATGGTAAATATTTAGACAACAGTGAGAATCCTTCACCTGTCCCTTTGTCTCAGTGTCTCGTCATCAGACCTTCCCTGTCCTCAGGTCTCTTGTCCAGGTTCCAGCCTTCACCTGTCCTTCGTCTCATGTGTCCAGGTCATCCAGACCCTTCACCTGTCCTTCGTCTCATGTGACCAGAGCATCAGACTGTCACCTGTCCTTCGTCTCATGTAGGTATCAGACCCTTACCTGTCCTTCGTCTCATGTACCAGGTCATCAGACCCTTCACCTGTCCTTCGTCTCATGTGTACCAGGTCATCCAGACCCTTCACCTGTCCTTCGTCTCATGTGTACCAGGTCATCCAGACCCTTAACCTGTCCGTCTCATGTGTACCAGGTCATCCAGACCCTTCAAATGTCCTTCGTCTCATGTGTACCAGGTCTTCCAGACTCTTCACCTGTCCTTCGTCTCATGTGTACCAGGTCATCCAGACCCTTCACCTGTCCTTCGTCTCATGTGTACCAGGTCATCCAGACTCTTCACCTGTCCTTCGTCTCATGTGTACCAGGTCATCCAGACCCTTACCTGTCCTTCGTCTCATGTACCAGGTCATCCAGACTCTTCACCTGTCCTTCGTCTCATGTGTACCAGGTCATCCAGACCCTTCACCTGTCTTCGTCTCATGTGTACCAGGTCATCCAGACTCTTCAATGTCCTTCGTCTCATGTGTACCAGGTCTTCCAGACCTTCACCTGTCCTTCGTCTCATGTGTACCAGGTCATCCAGACTCTTCACCTGTCCTTCGTCTCATGTGTACCAGGTCATCCAGACTCTTCACCTGTCCTTCGTCTCATGTGTACCAGGTCATCCAGACTCTTCACCTGTCCTTCGTCTCATGTGTACCAGGTCATCCAGACCTTCACCTGTCCTTCGTCTCATGTGTACCAGGTCATCCAGACCCTTAACCTGTCCGTCTCATGTGTACCAGGTCATCCAGACTCTTCACCTGTCCTTCGTCTCATGTGTACCAGGTCATCAGACTCTTACCTGTCCGTCTCATGTGTACCAGGTCATCCAGACCCTTCAAATGTCCTTCGTCTCATGTGTACCAGGTCATCCAGACCTTCACCTGTCCTTCGTCTCATGTCAGGTCATCCAGACTCTTCACCTGTCCTTCGTCTCATGTTACCAGGTCATAGATTCACCTCCTTCGTCTCATGTACCAGGTCATCCAGACTCTGACCGTTGTAAACGAGTAATCTCTTATCATTATCGAACGAGAAACTTGCCGCCTGAAGACGCTGAGGTGTCAACGCCTCGGCGTCCAGACCAGGCCTCCCAGTGGATTAAGGCCTGATCAACCAGGCTGTTACTGTTGGTTGCACGCAGTCCCATTTACGAGCCACAGCCCGGCTGGTCAGGAACTGATTTAAGGAATATGTCAAGATCCCTCTTGAAAACAGCAAGAGGTTTGTTGGTAATTCCTGTTATGCAGGAAGGGAGGGCGTTGAAAAGTCGGGGACCCCTGACAGTATGTTCAAGGCATATGCCCTAAGAAAAAAAGAAAAGTAAACTGGAGAGAGACGCTCCCTCTACAGGAGAAGGCGAACAATAACCGAGCTCCTTAAGAACACTAGATTATCTGAAACACGGAAGGAAGCGCTGTCCAGGGAAGTGGAAAATATTGATCTTAAGTTAATGGATTCATACAAGATCCAGGAGAGTCACGAAGAGCTAAACCCGATTAGTGATATTGAAAGAAATTCGAAATATTTCTTATCATATGCCAAAAACAAGGCAAAAATACATCTAGTATCGGTCCCCCTGCTCATACAACAAAGAAATGAGTGAAGCCTCAATACGACTGTGTTTAGCGAGCCACTAATCAGTCTAAAGATCGATAATACAAATGATTTTTTTCAGAATGAACCTCAAAACCATGTCAGATTTATGTCAAATTTCTGACATAACCCTAACTCCAGTAGACTTTGAGAAAGCCATTGACAACATGCCCTTGCACTCAGCCTCAGGCCCAGACTCGTGGAACTCTGTCTTCATTAAGAACTGCAGGTGAAATTCCACATTCACTAAAAACAACGGATATAGCCCCACTCCATAAAGGTGGTAGCAAAGCAATAGCTAAGAACTATAGACCAATAGCTCTAACGTCCCACATAATAAAAATCTTTAAAAGAGTACTAAGAAGTACGATTGCAAACCACGTGGATTCAAAACAATTTTTTATTTTTTTTTTATTTTTTTTATTTAAACACATATTACATAAAATCCAATAAATGCCTTCAAGTCATATAAACAAAAACAAGCAAACAGAACAGGAAAAAACACATCTGTCTATATATCCTATAATAAGAACCCGTGCCAAAAGCACAAACAAAAAATGTCCATCCTACTACCCATCCTAGCTAATTTCTTCTATACAATAACATAACACACTGTCAATGAAACTGTACATACATTGTCTCAAAAACACCACAAAATTAAACCGTTGGTTACATATCTTACTTCTTCCCTACCACAAAACGCAGTACATAGGCATGAATAAAATAAAACCTTAAACTTTCTGCCTATAAAACAGGTGTTGCACAATAACACATAAAAACAACTGACCCCCGAAACAAGGGTCACATACAAAACAATTGCACAATCCAGGGCAACATGGGTTCAGAGCAGGTCGCTCCTGCCTCTCGCAACTACTGGATCACTATGATATGGTCTTGGATGCACTGGAAGACAAACAGAATGTAGATATAGAATAAAGAGATTTTGCAAAAGCCTTTGACAAGTGGGATCATGGTGAAATAGCGCACAAAATGCGTGCTAAAGGGATAACTGGTAAAGTAGCCAGATGGATTTTCTTCAACTTTCTAACGAATCGAACACAAAAATTGTGGTAAACAGAGTTAAATCGGAAGCTGCCATAGGAGAAGCTCTATCCCACAGTGTCATCCTTTGCAGACGATACTAGGATCTGCACGAGTGTCATCCATTGAGGACACGGTAAATCTCCAAGAAGATATAAACTAAATTTTCCAATGGGCAACGGAAAACAATATGATGTTCAATGAAGACAAATTCCAACTACTCCGTTATGGAAAACTGGAGGAGATAATAACTAGGACTGAGTATACTACAAACTCTAATCACACAATAGAGCGGAAAATTAATGTGAAAGACCTGGGAGTGGTAATGTCTGAGGATCTCACCTTCAATGATGACAACAGTGCCACTATCACCTCGGCGAAGAAAATGATAGTATGGATAATGAGAACGTCCAAAACAAGAGATGCCAAGCCAATGATGACCCTTTTTAAATCACTTGTTCTCTCTAGGCTAGAATACTGCTGTACATTAACATCTCCATTGAAGGCAGGTGAAATCGCAGACCTAGAGAATATACAGAGAATCTTTACTGCACATATAAGTTCCATCAAACACCTTAACTACTGGGAACGCTTGGAAGCACTAGACTTGTACTCACTGGAGCGCAGGCGAGAGAGAGATATCATAATCTACTGGAAAATCCTAGAAGGAATGGTCCCTAATCTACACACAGAAATCACTCTCTACAAAATTAAAAGACTGAGCAGGAGGTGCAAAATGCCCCCAATGAAAAAAAGGGCGCTATTAGTACACTAAGAGAGATCGCAATAAGTGTCAGGGGTCCAAAACTGTTCAACAGCCTCCCATCAGGCATAAGAGAAATTACCAATAGACCCCTGGCTACCTTCAAGAGGGAGCTGGACAAATACCTAAAGTCAGTGTCGGATCAGATGAGCTGTGGTTCGTACGTTGGACTGTGTGCGGCCAGGAGTAAGAGCCTAGTTGATCAGGCCCTGAGCCACCGGGAGGCCTGGTCATGGACCGTGCCGCGGGAGCGTTGATCCCGGGAATACCCTCCAGGTAGACTCCATCAACGTTTCTCTCAGTATACTCGTCTCTTCCCTGCTTTTAGCTTTTTTATTGGAGGTGCTCTGCCCCGGTTACCAAGTCTCTTGTTTTCAAATGGAGTGATTTTTATGTGCAGGTTTGGGACAAGTCCCTCGAGGAATTTCCATGTGTAAATTATGCTGAGCCTTTCTCGCCTAAGTTATATAGTTGAAGACAGTTCAAGCGTTCCCAGTAGTTCAGATGTTTGATTGAACGTATACGAGCAGTGAAAGTTCTGAGTATGTTTTCTAGCTCAGCAATCTCGCCTGCGTTGAAGTGGGCCGTTAGTATACCGCAAGGAATCTCAAGGAATCTCAGCAAGAATTTTATTGCCACAGTTATTCTGGGCGACTGGAGGAGCACCTACTTATGCTTGAGGCCATTCCCTTAAATTCAGACTTTAACACGAAGTGGATGGTAGCTCTGCCGTTGTATTTTCACCTAAGCTTAAATTAGTAGCAGTTTCATATACGTAATTCACATTATCTGAAAGTTTCTTCCTTCACCGGATGCTGTTAATAACGTGCGGCATTGTACAAAAGATGAACAAACTACTACTGCTTACCCGTTGCCTGGCAACAGCAGCTACACCACAGAATGCGTTAAATCTGGCCACGGTATATTTATTTGTTAGGCACTGCGTCCTAACACGAGTCTTGATCCAGTGATGACTATGTGACAATTTTGATTGTTTATAAACGGTTTGCATTACGATTGTTTCTTGGGAGGATGGATTCCGATATTTTTTTTTGTCCTCCTTAAGTCTCCCAGCTCACACTGACAGATTTAAACACTATGCATGAAATCCACCCTATGTGATGAAATACGTTACCACTGCGTAACTATCATACAGACTAGGGTAGCAGCACATTGTCTCTTCCATCCCCTCCAGTCTTCCCATCCACTGTGTAAGGTAAAGGGGGCGCAACTCACCCTGCCAGGGATGCTTTCCCTGGAGAATACCGCCTCCTTCACCTGTCGACCACCCTCCTCCCCGGGAATCTGGGCACCATATCCTATGCAACAGTATGTGGGGCAGAGACAAGGGATGTAGGACAAGGGAGTAGGACAAGGAGCAGAGACAAGGGGGTAAGGACAAGGGAGTAGGAACAAGGGGGCAGAGACAAGAGGGTAAGGACAAGGGAGTAGGAAAAAAGCAGGGACATGGGATCGAGCAACACACTGGACCAGCAATGAGGAAGAACACGAGGTCCGTTAGTGACTTGTGTCTGTGCTGGTTGTCTTATAAACTTTTCCATCACCCCCTTACAAATACACACATGGCGGCATCTTAGGGGCTGTGTGTGTGTGTGTGTAGTTACCATTTTGTCCTAGGCACATGTCGATTAGACACTAGGCCTGTTGTATGTGTGTGTGTGTGTAAGGAAACACTTCGAAATGTTTCCGCCCCGCCGGGAATCGAACCCGTCCCTCCGTGCGTGAAGCGAGAGCTTTAGCCACCAGGCCACCGGGCCCTGTGTGTGTGTGTGTGTGTGTGTTGGGAAGGGGGCACTGTGCCGTGGAGTGGGGTTAAATTAAATTGACATCTCTAGTGGGCAGTGACTTGGGCGTACGGCACCAAGCTCTTGCTACGACGCGCCTCCCTCCCTCCCTCTAGTAATCAAGGAATAGCAACGTTTAGCGGTGTTGAAGAAGCTGCGCTATACTGGTAACTGCGTTATACAGGGAGCTGCGATGTACAAAGAAGCTTAAGACTCGCACAGAGGCAGAGAAAAGGCCGAGGATGAGAGTAATATGGCGTGACAGGATCAAGGAGATGCCCCTGTCACACGAACCCCCGGCTGTCTTTAGTGGCTGCTGTGACACGCACCAACTCTTTCCCCATCCCAACCAACCACCCAACACACACACACACACACACACACACACACACACACACACACACACACACACACACGAATCCGCTAGTTGATTGATGTACTCTAACATTCCTACAAACTCACAGGACAGGACCAGAGTGATTCTCCGCATGCCGTCCAAAATATGCACCACAGCCCGGCCGATGAGGAACTTATCAAGTTCTTTCTTGAAGACAGCCTGAGGGTTACTAGCAATTTCCCTTATGCACAAAGGCAGGACGTTGAAAAGTCGAGGACCTCTGATACTTATCGAGTTAACACTGCGCCCCTTCTTTGTACTGGAGATACTTTGCACCGTCTGCAGAGTCTATTGCTTTCATAGGGAGTGACGTCATCCAGGGGTTTTCAATGTGTAAATTTTGATGTACCTTTCTCTCCTGTGTTCAAGGGACTTCAAGCATTCCAAATAGTTCATATGTTTGACTGGAATGTTTACGGACAGTGAAAGTTCTCTACGCTTTCTAGCTCAGGAATCTTGCCTGCCTTGATAGGGGCCGTTGGTGTACAGCAGTTTTTCATCCAGGAGAAAAGTGTGAATGAATGGTTCAGAGAACTGACAGTTGGTAAATATCACATATGCAACTTGGTATCTTTATTGAGAAACGTTTTCACACAGTGACTTCATCAGTCCATACAAGGAAAATCGTGAAGAACAGGAGAGTGTGAGGTTGTCAGTCCTCAATCTTGAGTCGATGTTGCCAGTCCTATGAAAGTCCATCAATTGATGACTGACAACATCGACTCAAGATTGAGGACTGACACCTCACCTCCTCGTTTCACGATTCTCTGTATGGACTGTAAACTGTGGCAAACGTTTCAAAATCCCAAGTGTTATATGTATATTCCGAACAAGTGACTGAGACTATCATTTGCTCAACCTCTCTTGTTGTGAACGTTCTAGTTATTCTGCCTAGCATTTTCCTTGTGGTCACGATAGCAACATTGTTGTGATCCTTAAATGTGAGACCTGCTGACGTCACTCCCAAGTCTCGAACACAGAACTTTCGCTTTAGTGAATGGTTTGAGTTTGACCTGTACTCCGTCTCAGTCTTTATTTCTTTCACTCTTCACATAGCGAAATAACTGCAACTTGTCCTCACTGAACATCATATTGTAGTCTGAGGCCTTAGGAAGACTTGATTTATACCAGCTAAAATAATCGATGTCTTAATAATAATAATAATAATAATAATAATATTATTATTATTATTATTATTTTTATTTATATAAATACATGATACAAGTGATACAAACCTAGTTGACTAATATTATTGAACTACCTTGTAGAAATACCCTGGTTATGCAAAACATTTCGGTAGGGCTATGTTAATTTTGTCCCCCAGGATACGTCTCTCAACAGTTGGCTAAAACCCAGGTACCTACTTACTGCTAGATGAACACGAAGCAGGTACCTGTGCCGGGGATCGAGCCCTAATCTTCAGTGTGTGAGCTGAGAACGCTGCTAACCAAGTGCTCTCATAGAGATTCTGGTGTCGTCAGTTAAGGATATTACGGTGATAAGATTTATGTCTTTGTCTATGTTGCATATAAGAATTTGAAATAGAAGTGGGGTGAGTACTATGCCTCGAGGAACAGAGCTTTTTGCTGTAGCGTACTCTGACTTCGCTCTGTTTACTACTATTCTCTGGCTTCTAATAGTTAAGAAATTAAATATCCATCTGCCCATTGTTCCACCAATTCCTTTTGCACCCATTTTGTGCGCTATCACACGAAGGTCGCTATCACACCAAGGTCGCACTTGGCGAAGGCTTTTGCAAAATCGTGTACACTACATTTGCATTTAGCTTGCTTACAGTGCATCCAAGACCATGTCATAATGGTCTGGAAATTGTGAAAGGCAGGAGCGACCTGCTTTAAAGTCATGATTCCATGTGACTGGCAATCTTGCTTCTTAGAACTCGTTCAGATAGTTTGATATTGTGTGAAGGTAGCGCTATTAACCTATAGTTTCTCGGGATTGCTTTACTGCCACCTTCGTGAAGTGGAGCAATATGTGTTGCTTCTCCTTCCTACTTTCTTTTACAAGTCATCCTAACATTGAGCAGTTCTCCAAGGATCCTTTTATTTGTTATAGTGTTTTTTAGTATCATTCTGTCTGTTTACTTTGTTAATAGTATTATTTCACGATGATTCATTGCACGCGATCACCCTCTAAAGTAGGGCCTTGAGCCATTACTATACGGCTATCGAGAAGTGTCTTTCTGGTAACCTACTGTTTTCCCAGAGACCGCAGGATTAAACTTGGGTCAACCAGCGGTGAAGGGTTAAGAAGTTGATTTTAGTTCTTGACACAGAGAAGTGGTCGATTACCTCGTTCCTGTGCTGACCAATGTTCCATCTACACCACAGGTCTACTGAGCACAACTACCATCTTCAGCGAAGTCCCCATATACCTTCTTTATCATTGAAATTACAATTCTGTTAACAACTTGGGTGTACCATTAACAACCTGGATGTACCATTAGCAACCTGGGTGTACCATTAACAACCTGGGTGTTCCATTAACAACCTGGATGTACCAACCTGAGGATGGAAACGTACTCTGCCTCACTCGCGATACCCTTTCTTCAGAAGCCCTAACTGCGTAACCGTCTGGAATAATATAATTGTATCTCTCTCCTGCTTGATCTAGTCTAGTTTGTGTGTGTGTGTGTGTTATGTGTGTGTGTGTGTTAGTACATCCTAGGTCTATATTTGTTACTGTTTTTCCTCTTTCATTTCGTCAGCATAAGTTAACATATAATTTTTTCTTTTATTGTTATTAAGAAAAGAACTGATTATTAATCAGCTTATATAGATGTTCTTTCGTTTATTTATATTTTTTTTCATGAAAGTGTAAATACGACTTTACATCAGGCGACCCTTTCCCTTATATTTCTCGAGATAATTACCTCAAAGGCAGTGGGACCTGACAATGTATCAGGGCGGGTTCTGAGAGACTATAAGCACTGTGTAAATCATAGATAAAACCTGTAAGGAAAAAGTGAATGTATACCTGGAGAGTATACCTGGAGAGGGTTTCGGGGGTAAACGCCCCCGCGGCTTGGTCTGTGACCAGGTACTCGCAATATTAAAAAAAAAGTACAAAGACAGCTTTAAAAAATACAGGGCGGTATCGTAAACATGTACATTATATATGGTAATGGAGAAGATGATCAGGAGAGTGGAGAGGCACCTCGAGAGGTGTTCCATAAACAAGCACCAACACAGGATTAGAGAAGGTAAATCCTTTCTTACGAACCTGCTGGAGTTCCGTGAATAGCTCACGAGCCTCATAACCGTGACCGGTTTAGAGGGTTCAACCATCGTAACCCGGCCTGAGGCTAAACTTCATTTGTGGCTGCCTGACCAACCAGGCTCTTGCTACCAGTGGCCCGCGAGCCGAAACAACCATCACAACCTGGCGGCCCAGTTTCCTCTCTAAAACTTCTTCCTTTGTTCCAACAATATTTTTTAGTATCAGCTGGAAGCAGAGATTAATCATATTCCACGTTCACTGAACCTAATTAGGTCATTCATTATCTTTTTTTATGCACATTTCATTGTCTTTTTTTTCTAATTTTTTCTTGATTTTAGTTTGTTGGTCAAACTTGATTGTCACAAGAAATAAATTTACAAGAGTCGTCTGCAAACGAGTGACATCCACTAAGTCGCCAAGCTGTTAAAATCAAAGCAATCCTGTAATATAATGTTCAATGAGGACAAACGTCAATTACTGCATTATGGAAAAAACTGACAAAATTCAAGATAGAACTAATTCTAACCATTCAAAAGAACGAAAACTAATATGAAAGACGTAGGAGTCATAACGTAAGAGAATCTCACTTCCGAGGATCACAACAGTATCATTGTTACAACCAACCGCGAGAAAAAAAATGAGAGAATGGATAATGGGAAACTTCAAAACAAGGGATGCAAAGCAGACGATGATCCTATTTAAATCATTTGTTCTCTATTGGCTGGAATACTTCTGTACACTAACAACCCCTTAAAGGCAGGCGAAATTACAGATCTAGAGAATGTACAAAGAACCTTCACTACCCTATATAAGTTCAGTCATGTTACCTAGATTACTGGAAACGAAGGCAAAAATTGTACATCAGATTTATTCCTGAAAATTCTAGAGGGACTGGTCCCAAGTGTGTACACACAAAAACATTCCCTACGAAAGCATGAAGTTCTGCAGACGGTGCAAAATGCCCCAAATAAATAGCAGGGATGCCTTGAGTAACGAGAAAGACAAGTGTAAGGAGGCCAAGACTATTCAACAGCTTCCCATCATATATAAGAGAGATTACCAGTAAACTCTATACTGTATTCAAGAAGGAAATTGATAAGCTCATAAAGTCAGTTCCTGATCAGCTAGTCTGTGGTTCGTACACAGGACTGAATGTGGCCACCAGTAACAGCCTGTTTGGTCAAACCCTCATCCACCAAGGGACCTGGTTAGAGACCAGGTCGCGGGGGTGTGGACCCTCGGACCATACTATTACACTCGAGGTCTCCCTGCTCGAAAATATGAATGTTCTGCTTTATAAGTCTAACAATGTGTTAAATAAAAGGACAAGTGCGAGGAGCTTTATCAAGCCGTTACAGCTTGATAAAGCTCTTAAAGAGCGAAACTTTGCCGCAATAAAGTGTCACATTAGTTGCACTTGTGTCATTTTACCTAACATATTGTCGGTAATTCTACCAACATTAATACAAGTCTAACAATGCTTATTTGTTCCTGCAAAAGTTCTAGTATTTGCTGGCAGCAGGATCACAGGTGTTACCACAGTGACTGTGTTCACTTACTGTGCCTAGGGCGCCCTGCTTTTCACCTGGTTTATGCTGTGCCTCTTCCAATATCTCACTCCAGTAAGGCATGGAAAGGGGCCAGCACTCATCATAGCCTTTAAAGAAGGCGGGTATTTACCAGAGACATTAAGAAGAGCTGGTACTTAGCATAAACTTTAATGCGGACAGGTACTCACCGTATACTTTAAGAAGGGCGGGGTCGGAGACACGCTTGGCGGCCACATTCTCAGCTACACAGGTGTAGTTACCAGAGTCCTCGGGCCGAGCAGACAGGATCAGCAGTGATCCCTCAGACGAGATCCTGAAATTGATACACGTCCACGGGTTAATTTTGGTGGGTGTTAGAATAGGGGATGTCAGGGAGATCATCATTATTATTTGTGTGAAGGCATCAAAGAGAGAGAGAGAGAGAGAGGGAGACTTATTACTAACACACAATCGTTATTGGGAGATCAGGTAAACGAAATTGTGAGAAGTGCATATGCTACACTGGCGAATTATAAAGCAGCTTTCAAATATATAGATGGAAAAATGCTGAGAAGACTGCTTACTTTATAACATTCGTCCAAACTGGAATACGTTGATAAGGTCTCATTTAGATTATGCTGCTCACTTCTGGTCTTCATGTTACGGAATGGACATAAATGCGTTGCAAAGTATACAGAGAACGACGACGAAATTGATATTTTGTATGGGAAGATAAGAAGATAAGCTAGGCAGGAAAAGGTTTAAAGAAAAGCTACCCAATAGCTACCAGAACAGAAAAAAAATGTGAAAAAATAAACGACTTTAAGCATTAAAGATGGCAACATTGGCTCTTAGAAGGAAAAGAGGGATACGTAATAAGCACAATATAATGACTTGAAATAGTGGATAAGAAGGATTTCTTTATCCCTTCAACAAGGATACCAAGAGACCACAGTTGTAAATCAAAAGACCAGAAGGGATAATAATTTTTGTTCTTCCCAGACAGAGTGGCTGACCAATAACACAAGTGTCTGCTGCCACCCTAAAACATTAAATAAAAATTATGACGAACAAATTATTGAGGAGGGCGTATCAAGAGCATAGCTCAGCACCTGTAGCTACATAAAGTAATAAAAGTAGGTAATTATACACACAACAATAATAATAATAATACAATATAAACATTCATTTAGGTCTATACATCATACACAATTAATAAGCCGTCTCAGGTTCATTAAATACTTATTATTGATTGTAACTGAAACTTTTTTAAGATACGTATTAATCTTATTCATTACCTCAATTTTGTGCCCCAAAAATAAGATTTTAAAACGTTCTCATCATTCTTTTTAAACCACCCCTTCCCCCCCCCACAAAAAAAACTTAGATCATGGAATTCATACGATGAACACAGAGTGAAGTTCAGATGTATTTTGTACGGAGAGGAGGAGGATTCCCAACAAACTAGAGGCCATGGCTGAAATGAATATCATAACCTCAGCTATCCCTCTACTGGTGGCATGAGAGAGGGAGGAAGACGACTACGGAGAAGAGAAAATGTGTAAAGAATAAAACGAGGGGCCAGAAGAGTTTTTTTTATATATATATATATATATATATATATATATATATATATATATATATATATATATATATATCTTTCTTTCTTTCAACACGTCGGCCGTTTCCCACCGAAGCAGGGTGGCCCAAAAGAAAAACGAAAGTTTCTCCTTTTACATTTAGTAATACAGTATATATATACAGTATATATATATATATATATATATATATATATATATATATATATATATATATATATATATATATATATATATATATATATATATTTCTTCTTTCAACAAACCGGCCATATCCCACTGAGGCGGGGTGACCCAAAAAAGAAAAACAAAAGTTTCTCTTTTTAACTTTAGTAATGTATACAGGAGAAGGGGTTACTAGCCCCTTGCTCCCAGCATTTTAGTCTTCTCTTACAACACTCATGGCTTACAGAGGAAGAATTCTGTTCCACTTCCCCATGGAGATAAAAGGAAATAAACAAGAACAAGAACTAGTAAGAAAATAGAAGAAAACCCAGAGGTGTGTGTGTGTGTGATATATATATATATATATATATATATATATATATATATATATATATATATATATATATATACACTTTATACAGTGTGGAGCATATACATACTGAAGGCAACATGCACGGGTTAGAGCCTAACAACACATAATTCATAACAATAGTACACATTAGAGTCAACTTTCTGAGCTACGGAACAAGCTATTTTCCATTTGAATGTTGCTTGCTGGTTTCTCGTAACCTCAAATTGCAGCAGTTCAGGTATGACCTGGTAAGTGGGGTCGAGTGTAGCACTGGTAATAGGGAATGGAGGTAAGGAGGGAGGGAATGGAAAGCGGGAGAAGGGAAAATAAGAAGGGCAAGACGGAAAAAGTGGGGGACAAACAAGAAAGAAATGAGAGAGAAACAGGGATGGATGGATGGAGGGAAGTCAATGGAAATATGTAATGAGGCAGAGTGGAAAATAGGGACGACTACTCTCATCATACAAGAGGTCACCGACACCCTGAGAAAACTTCCCGTACAAAGGTGGTCTGGACTCACTTGTAGCTGGGGTGGAGGTTGAAGTCGATGGGGAGGTTATCCTTGTGCCAGGTGGAGGTAGGCTGAGGACGACCCAAGGGAGGCAGGCAGCGTAGCTCAACATGTTGCTCCAGTGGCACCGACTGTGAGTATGGCGGCTCCTCGAAGTATCGACGCAGATCTGCAACATAAAAAGATGACATTACTCGTCTGTATCCTAATGGAGACTACTCGAAGTGTTTTAATGATGGCTCCTCGAAGAACCTTAATGGCGACTCTTCGAAGTACCTTAATGGTGGCTCCTCGAAGAACCTTAATGGCCGGCTCTTCGAAGTATTGAAGCAGATCTGCAACACAATGATATTACTCGCCTGTACCTTAACAGTACCTACTCGAAGTGCCTTAATGGCGGCTCATCGAAGCACCCTAATAGCTCCACCTCGAAGTACCGATGCAGCTCTGCAACACATAGATGTTAGCAGCATTCTCTTCTCGAAACAGATTGCAGATTCAAAACACAATTAAGTTATTTATAGCCTGTAGTGGCTACTTTTTTAATATCGACTATTCGAGTACCTTAATAGCAGTGCTTGAAGTATCGACGGAGATCTGCAACGCAAAGATGATAAATGGCTCACCAGTAACTTAAAGTGTACCTATAGTAACATTATACCTATCTGTAATTTTTTTGAACCTTCAACAATAAACAAACTCGAAATAAAAACTGGATCATTATCAAGTGACAAGCTGATGATGACCCAACAAGAAAAAGTTAATGATGACCTAAACGTTGTCCAGTTTTCATTTAAAATTTGTGGATTCGTCATGTTACTTTTTTTTAATAAGGTTCCAGTAATATAACAAAACTCTGCTCTAGCGGAGCGTTGTCATAATATCTTGTTCGTAAAGAATATGAGGTAATTTGTTTAGCTATACGCATTAGATGTTATATAAGAGGGACAGGATATACCATCAGGAGTGTTCTGAAGATTATGAAAGAATAAAAGGAGGCTGAGTGGGTAAGATGTTACAGATGTATACAAGGAAAGGTAAAGATGATTCACTGGATGGCATAGTTAAGTATGAAAGCAAGGAAAGGTAAGGGAGCAAGAGACTTGATAAGATAGTTAAGGTTAACGGAAAGGGAATGATTCCGGGTTCAATGCCCCAGCGGCCCTGTCCCAGACCTGGCCTCCTGGGGGATAAAGGAGTGTTCAACCTGGCTAACTACTGGCCGAACGCAGTCCGACGTAGGAACCACAGCCCAGCTGGTCAGGCACTGATCTGCCTGTTCCTTCTTGAAGACCGTCAGAGGTTAGTTGATAATTTCTCGTATACATGATGGGACGGCGTTGAAGAATCGGGGACCTCTGATACTCATGGGGTTTTCTCTTAGTGTATTCGTCGCGCCACTGTTTTTTTAGTGGAGGTATTTTTGCACCGTCTGCCAGGTCTCATGTTGTCATACGGAGTGATTTTGGTGTTCAGGTTTAGAACCAGTCATTTCAGGATTTTCACGTGTACATTATTATGTACCTCTCTTGCTTACGTTCCAAGGAATACAACTGAAGAAACTTCAAGTGTTTCCAGTAGTTCAGATCCTTGATTGAATGTATGCAAGCAGTGAAAGTTCTCAGTACATTTTCCACTTTAGCAATCTCGCCTGTCTTGAAGAGTATCATCAGTGGCTCAGCATAACTTGTCTTTAAAATTCTAGTTATCCAGCCTATCCATTTTCATGATTAGCAACATTGTTGTGATCCCTGAATGCGAGATCGCTCGACATCATTGCTCTTAAGTCTCGCCCATGGAACTTTCGCTCTATTAAATTATTTGAGTTTGTCCTGTACTCCGTTACAGTCTTTATTTCCTCCATTTTTCCACAGCGGAGCAATTTAAACTTATCCTCGTTACACATCATATTGTTGATTGATGGTGTTGATCGAGATAATGAGTATGATGGGTAAGGATGAAGGCAAGGAAAGGTAGACACAATGGTCGACTTACCTGTCAGACGGAGGGAAAGAGGGAGAGCTATACCATAAAAGGTATGTTTACATCATTATGGGCATGAGGCCTACATCGAGGAGAAGCTCCATAAATTATTATATATTATTATTATTAATCATGGAAAATTGCTAAACACTGACATTAATATGACCTGTGTCGAGGGTGTTTCTACCCTGTTACCCACCTCGTCACAGCCAGGTTGATGGTGCTGGCTGCGCACTGGCCAACGGAGCCATTACAGCCTAGCTGTCGGGCACTTGCGGGAGGTAAATTTAAAGTTCCCATCTTGAAAACTTCTAGATTCGTACCAGCAATATTTCTGATATCTTCCGGTAGAAAGTAGAAAAGTCTTGGTTTGGGACCACGGATGTTAACAATCTACTGTGTTTAATCTACACTCTATTCCGTATCTTTCATTCTACTCAGTAAGTTGTTATAGCAGCGAGCATATGAGGGACCCCAAGTATCTACCATGTATATGTTATCAAGTATCTCACTCTCTCTCTCTCTCTCTCTCCTCTGTTCCAGAAAGAATAATATATATCTGTGATATACCTGTGACAAGTCTCGAGAGTTTTCCTACAGGCCTTGGATTTTATATATTAGGTGTTGAAGAAGACAGTCAGGACGAAAAAGGTGTTAGCAACTACGACGAATTTAGTCACGAAAAATTGGGTCTCACGAACCTACAAGCATTCTACGATAGAGTAAATGAGATAAAGAAAGATAGAATTAGTTGGACTGTATTTTCCCGGGTTGCAATAAAGCATTACGAACTATACACAACAGTAAACTTAGGAGTAAACTTAATCGCAAGCATTTCGCCAGAAGCTCACATTAACCAAATACCTTCTGGGCATATGAGACATAGGTGAACCTAAGACCTGGCTTTAAGAACACCAACAAGGAATCATTTAGGGGCTTATGCTCATTTAATGTCAGGGCAGTCATAGCACGGAGCCCTCACCTCATCAACCACATCCTAGAGATAGAAGTTCAGAGGTCTGCGACCAAATCAATTTACTGGTTGAAAAGACTAACGTACGAGAAGAGACTGAGGGATAATAACTGGGGCAACAAGCCGACAAACGAGAAATAGGACGAGTCTACAGACTTTGTAATGAGTATATTGAGGAAGAATGTCATTCCAGATGCAGCACCAAACTCACCTTGGCAGAGGACGATAGGGTTAACAAGAAGTGCCCGGAAGCAGTCGTCAGGGTACCTAACACCCTCAAGCAAAATCAGGGCGCTTTTAGCACAGGTTAGGTAAGATTCATCAGGAAACATGTCAAGTGTTTCCTGACTCGGGTCTTAGTTACATGATGACCCACCATCTATAGGAAGACCCACTGAACCTGTTTCCATCATCGCTACACGTAACTAGCTTTCCTTACCTCAACACCTCACCTCACTTGATGAGCTCAGCTCAAACATCATTTCTAATGAAGTCTTGCTTGGATGTACTTGTTTTCGTACCAGACACTATGGAAACAAAGTGGTAATTCTTGTGATCAGTTTCGTGAGTTTTAGGGTCAAGCTTTCCTCGTTGACTGCCTGATCAACTAGGCTGCTAGTACTGTAACTACAATAAATTAGACTGGACGCCATGAACATAGCTCTACGACTGCACCTACAATAAAGAACACTACCATAACACTACTACTGTAACTACAATAAACAACAATAGACACCACGAACACAGCGCCACTTCTGTATTTACATTCATTACAGAAGATTGTAACCCACCACGATCACGTCACTGCTACTGTAATACCTAGAGTCGTAGACCCTCAAGATTACAAATAAACAACGACGCCCAAACCCCTAAGAAAAAATCTGGAAGCCCAAATATAGAACATTAACGCTGGCATGAAGAATATTAACTCTGGCCTGGATAAGGGATGACACCTGCTTCATCCTGCAACACCTGGATGCTGGTGTTGCTGCTGCTGCTGCCCACGTCTCCAGCGTAGGACATCTGGCAGCTCTGTCCGCCTTAATTAATACATTCTCCCTTCCTCGCCTTCTGCAGACCTGCTCTGTTGAGCGGTAGCATATTGCGCCCTCTAGGTAATGGGTCATTAGGCCTGGAGCTGTGTTGGGGTGTGGGTGGACAGTGTGGGGACGTGGGTGGGCCAGAGTTGATGGTGGTGTGGGTATGTAGGTGGGTGTTTGTGGGAGTGTGGGTGGCTATTCGAAGCTTTCGGTGGTAGTGTTGTGTCACTGAGATGGTATATAAACCTACTTAAATGCATGCATGTATGTATGTATGTGTATCCCCATGCAATCATGTCCATTAGATGGGAGTAACTACGAACATGTGAGCTTGTATTTAAGAACGTATGAATCATGCATTCAGGAATGTATGAATAATACAATTAAGAACGTCTGAATAATGCACTCAGGAACGTATGAATCATGCATTCAGGAACGTATGAATATTGCATTTAGGAGTGTATGAATAATGTATTTAGGAACGTATGAATCATGCATTTAGGGACATATGAATAATGCATTTAAGAAAGTATGAATAATGTATTTAGGAACGTATGAATTATGCATATGTGTATTTAGGTATGCCCATAGCGAAGTCTTTAAGAGGTGCTCTGAATTTCTTTCTTTTCTTTTTCTTTCTTATTATGCCCATGACTTGAGAACATCTCATCCAGTTGGCTTCAAATTTTCAACGCTTGTGTACGGTAACGAGGACCAGATTCTTGGGGCAACTGTTATGTTCACATGCACTCCGTGAACAAAGCTGATGCACCCACTCCAGGCATCCTGGGAGGGATGGGATAACCTGCAAAACTCTCAGTGGCGGAGCTTTTTCAAGCACTCAAAGACAAGGTGCTCCTAATTTGATGACAGCGGAGAGTGGAATTCAAGTGTGTTGGCTGATATTTTGACCAAGTTTATGTTTAAAGTAGTTTTAAATTTCTATTTGCGTTAAATTATGGTAAGTAAATATGAGTTTGCCTCTTCTGAACGGCTTTCATATTTAATGACTGATACATCTTACGACCAGGATGTTACAAATTAAGTTTGGTTTGCGTGCAGGCAAATTTGTTGATGTAGTAAAATAGTTATTTAAAAAAAAAAAATTGGTACAGCTGGAATCCGTGCCATAACTGGAGAATGACTCGCCTGATCGGCTTCAACTTTTCACTACTGGTGTGGTTTCTTGAAGACAAGACTCATCCTGCTATTAGGAGTAGAAGTTCCAATTTGCCAGTTTTATTGAATAAATGGTGACTTTTTTTTCAATAGCTCAAGAATTCTTCTTCTTCTGATTGGCTTCTCAGAATTATTGACGATATAGTCTATAAGGATGTTACTCCTTAAGTTTAGTCCGACTAGGTGCAAATTTGAAATTTTAACTATTAAAAAAATGAAATTGTTGCATTTAGAACAATTGATGGAAAAAATGCCCTTTCCGATCGGCTTCAAACTTTTATTATCATGGTCTGAAGACATAAATGGGGAAAAACAATCTGAATAAAGTTATTTTTATGCACTCTGATCAATGACACGAATCTTCATATATAAGATAATTTTAGGAAGTTACCCTTCATCACTGCCCAGTTACACATATATATCCACATATACGTATACATAAGCACACACACACATATACACAATGATACATACACACGTGTAGGCAAAAGTATACATTTGCACATCAAGTACACATATGCACACATATGCATATGTGCACATGTGCACAAGAGTTCATACATAAACACGCACAATATCAACACAAGAACTCATATTTGCATATGTATAAACAGTATATATTCTTGTATGCATACCTTAACTTTGAAATACACTGCAAAGATTTCGTGAATCTAATCTACTCCCGCAGCTCGGACTTCGAACAGACTTGTCTGGTGCTTGCCTGATCACCTAAGCTGTTACTGCCGGTGGTCTAATGGCCCACATGCCCATCACAGCTTGGTTGATCAGGCACTTGGCGAAGGCACGTCTTTCAATTTTCTCTTGAAGACTTCTACACTTGTTCCGGCAGTTGTTTCTGATATATGGTAGTGTTGAACAGTCTTGGTCCACGGATGTTGATACATTTTTTGTGCCAATGGCGTATGTACACAAAAGTGTACATACATACACTTTACACAAGAACACATGCACTCACGTATATGCACACACACACACACATATATATATATATATATATATATATATATGGAGAAGAGAGGAGTGTAGAGGAGAGAGAGAGATTTTGGGAGATGTTAAGCGAATGTATAGGAACTTTTGAACCAAATGAGAGAGAAATTGTGGTAGGGGACCTAAATGCTAAAGTGGGAGAAACATGCAGAGAGGGTGTAGTAGGTAAGTTTGGGGTGCCAGGTGTAAATGATAATGGGAGTCCTTTGATTGAACTTTGTATAGAAAGGGGTTTAGTTATAGGTAATACATATTTTAAGAAAAAGAGGATAAATAAGTATACAAGATATGATGTAGGGCGTAATGACAGTAGTTTGTTGGACTATGTATTGGTAGATAAAAGACTGTTGAGTAGACTTCAGGATGTACATGTTTATAGAGGGGCTACAGATATATCAGATCACTTTTTAGTTATAGCTACAGTGGGAGTAAAAGGTAGATGGGATACAAGGAAAATAGAATCAGTAAGTAAAAGAGAGGTGAAGGTTTATAAACTAAAGAGGAGGCAGTTAGGGTAAGATATAAACAACTATTGGAGGATAGATGGGCTAGTGAGAGTGTAGGCAATGGGGTCGAAAATGTATGGGGTAGATTTAAAAATGTAGTGTTAGAGTGTTCAGCAGAAGTTTGTGGTTACAGGCGAGTGGGTGCGGGAGGAAGAGGAGCGATTGGTGGAATGATGATGTAAAGAGAGTAGTATGGGAGAAAAAGTTAGCATATGAGAGGTTTTTACAAAGTAGAAGTGATGCAAGGAGGGAAGAGTATATGGAGAGAAAAAGAGAGGTTAAAGAGTGGTGAAGCAATGTAAAAGAGAGCAGATGAGAGAGTGGGTGAGATGTTATCAGCAAATTTTGTTGAAAATAAGAAAAAGTTTTGGAATGAGATTAATAAGTTGAGGAAGCCTAGAGAACAAATGGATTTGACAGTTAAAAATAGAGAGGAGAGTTATTAAATGGAGAGTTAGAGGTATCGGGAAGATGGAGAGAATATTTTGAGGATTTGCTAAATGTTGATGAAGATAGGAAGCTGTGATTTCGTGTGTAGGGCAAGGAGGAATAACATCTTGTAGGAGTGTGGAAGAGCCAGTTGTGGGTGTAGGGAAGTTCGTGAGGCAGTGGGTAGAATGAAAGGGGTAAGGCAGCTGGGATTGATGGGATAAAGATAGAAATGTTAAAAGCAGGTGGGGATATAATTTTGGAGTGGTTGGTGCTATTATTTAATAAATGTATGGAAGAGGGTAAGGTACCTAGGGATTGGCAGAGAGCGTGTATTGTTCCTTTGTATAAAGGCAAAGGGGACAAAAGAGAGTGCAAAAATTATAGGGGAATAAGTCTGTTGAGTGTACCTGGTAAAGTGTATGGTAGAGTTATTATTGAAAGAATTAAGAGTAAAACAGAAAGCAGGATAGCAGATGAACAAGGGGCTTTAGGAAAGGTAGGGGTGTGTAGACCAAGTGTTTACAGAGAAACATATAGGTGAACAGTATTTGGATAAGGGTAAAGATGTTTTTGTGGCATTTATGGATTTGGAAAAGGCGTATGATAGGGTAGATAGGGGGCAATGTGGCAGATGTTGCAGGTGTATGGAATAGGAGGAAGGTTACTGAAAGCAGTGAAGAGTTTTTATGAGGATAGTGAGGCTCATGTTAGAGTGTGTAGGAGGAAGGGACTATTTCCCAGTAAAAGTGGGCCTTAGACAAGGATGTGTGATGTCACCGTGGTTGTTCAATATATTTATAGATGGGGTTGTAAGAGAAGTGAATGCGAGGGTCTTGGCAAGAGGTGTTGGGCTAAAAGATAAAGAAGCAAATACAAAGTGGGAGTTGTCACAGTTGCTTTTTGCTGATGACACTGTGCTTTGGGAGATTCTGAAGAGAAGCTGCAGAGGTTGGTGGATGAATTTGGTAGGGTGTGTAAAGAAGAAAATTGAAAGTGAATATAGGAAAGAGTAAGGTGATGAGGATAACAAAAAGAATAGGTGACGAAAGATTGGATATCAGATTGGAGGGAGAGAGTATGGAGGAGGTGAATGTATTCAGATATTTGGGAGTGGACATGTCGGCGGATGGGTCTATGAAGGATGAGGTGAATCATAGAATTGATGAGGGAAAAGGGTGAGTGGAGCACTTCGGAGTCTGTGGAGACAAAGAACCTTGTCCATGGAAGTAAGAGGGAATGTATGAGAGTATAGTTATACCAACGCTCTTATATGGGTGGGAAGCATGGGTGATGAATGTTGCAACGAGGAGAAGGCTGGAGGCAGTGGAGATGTCATGTCTGAGGTCAATGTGTGGTGTGAATATAATGCAGAGAATTCGGAGTTTGGAAATTAGGAGGAGGTGCGGGATTACCAAAACGATTGTCCAGAGAGCTGAGGAGGGTTGTTGAGGTGGTTTGGACATGTAGAGAGAATGGAACGAGACAGAGTGACTTCGAGAGTGTATAAATCTGTAGTGGAGGAAGGCGGGTAGGGGTCGGCCTAGGAAAGGTTGGAGGGAGAGGGTAAAGGAAGTTTTGTGTGCGAAGTGCTTGGACTTCCAGCAAGCATGTGTGAGCGTATTTGATAGGAGTGAATGGAGGCATATGGTTTTTAATACTTGACGTGCTGTTGGAGTGTGAGCAAAGTAACATTTATGAAGGGATTCAGGGAAACCGGCAGGCCGGACTTGAGTTCTGGAGATGGGAAGTACAGTGCCAGCACTCTGAAGGAGGGGTGTTAATGTTGCAGTTTTATAACTGTAGTGTAAAGCACCCTTCTGGCAAGACAGTGATTGAGTGAATGATGATGAAAGTTTTTCTTTTTCGGCCACCCTGCCTTGGTGGAATCGGCCGATGTGTTAATAAAAAAAAAAAAAAAAATATATATATATATATATATATATATTATATATATATATATATATATATATATATGTCGTGCCGATTAGGTAAAACTGGTTAATTAGCAAGAACTCATTTAAAATTAAATCCTTTCTAAAAATTTCTCTTATACGTTTAAAGATATATTTTTTTCATTAATGTTAATGTAAAAAATTATAATTTTGTACCAAGAGAAACTTTGAAAACCTGCCTAACCTTATTATAACAAACTCAATTTAATTTAGCCTAACCCAAATAAATATATTTTAGATACTTTTACAATAATTTAATAATAAACAAACAAAATGAAATATATTTTTTTCGTTAGGTTCAGAATGATTTTTGCGGAATTATTGCATATACAAATTTTCGCTTGGCTTATATGGTAAGATGAGCGTTGCTATTTAAGCCAAAATCGCAAGTTTTACCTAATCGGCATGACATATATATATATATATATATATATTATATATATATATATATATATATATATATATATATATATATATATATATACAGCGTATATTCATAAATACATATTCACACAAATTAATACGCATTCATACGCAAAAGCGCACATACGTAAATGCATACATACACACATTGATACATATTTTGGTACCTTGTTTCATCAATATTTTATCACTGCCCTGCACTATTCGTTTGTGTGTATTATGGTAGAGGCGGCTGGCCTCATGTGATACCATTCTGGGATCTCACAGCGAGTGAAACACATCTAGCTGACAGTATGCTTACCGAGGTGCAAGAGACAGGAAGGTCCTATAGTAAATAGGAATCTTAATTAACCTGCTGAGGCCTCGTTACTTGCCTTGAATCACCTTATTTAATGACCCGTGGAGAAGGTACAAGTGGGGGTGAGACACGAACGGAAGAGGCAGAATAATGAGAGACGAAGAGAAGGAAGTGCAGTAAGGAGAGAAACAGCTGCAACAACATACAATAAAACCATAAAATAAAAACAATGTCTCTTCCCTCCTCCCTACACTCAAATAAGAAATTACCTTACATTCCTCCTCTGTACATCTTACCTTATTTATCTTGTAGTAAAGCAACAACGCAAGCCTTGATCCTCCTCCTCTCATTATCAGGTTCACATCCATCATCCTCCACTCCTCCAGTAGCTTAGTGTCCGTTATCACCGTATGAGTGTCACTTGCAAGTGGCATTATCCAGCACATGCGGTCATTCAACTTGTCCAACTTCTACACCAGCAACTTTTAAGGCGGAGGAACCTTAAAGTGAACTCTTGGAAGAGTTAACCTTGACATCTGGTGCTTTTATCTTAGGGAGAACTCTTATAAGGGTAAAGCTTGCCACCTGACCCCATCATATAAGTGGAAAAACCAGAAGGTGAGCTTCTGTAAGTGTAAATCTTGTCACCTGATTGTGTATTCAGGTATGCCTTGTGGTTTGCATTTGCCTTCTGCACTACCTGAAGCAATATGTAAATCAGCTCACTTTGCAGGCCTGAAGCGGGCCGCGGGAGCGATGACCCTCAGAACCATCAACAGGCAGGTAGACGTGCTGCTCCAAGTACATAGCAGCTTTTTACTTTTAAGAAACTGATTGAATACGAGGACTATATACGTTCGTGCGTCAGCTGCCTTGATGCCAGCGAAGTGCTCTTGATCTCAGAAACTGGAATTGACCTCATTTCTATTGGATTAAACTGACTGCCCCCTAATCCTTAGGCGCTGTATAACCCCCTGCAGGGCACTTAACCATGATTGAAAATAAAATAATAATAATAATAACAGTAATAATAATAATAATAATAATAATAATAGTGTGTCAACTGCTCTTGTAGCCGAATTTCAGTACACGGAGCCTCGTGTGACGGGGACAACAGCAGTGTGATGTCTCACACTCTCCAGGTAACTCACCACCGAACATAAACGGACAAAATTTTTGCTGGAATATAAACAAGCAACAATACTGCAGCTGTAAAAAAAAAAAATAGAGGCAGCGAAGATTATGGCATTTGCAAAACCTCGTGACCAGAACGTTTACGACATACGAAAATTCCTGGATTAAGCTCGTGTGAAAATACACTTAAAACGTATACAGTTTTTTTTATTTTTTGCCAAGTGTTGCCTCAAGCTTGAAGATTTATCTACACATGCACAGCCTCCGACACACCTTCAGCCACAGCCACAGCCACAGCCTCAGCCTCAGCCTCAGCCTCAGCCACAGCCACAGCTGCATCCACAGCTAACACAAAGCTGGGGATAGTAATCTTGAGGGAGTTTTTAGTGCCATTAACAGCTGGACTTAAAGTTCTTTGTTTATGCTTAAATTTTGTTGGTGAGTGGGAGCTTACATGAACGCCTGAGTTAATCCGCCTTCAGATGGTACGAGAGAGAAGCAAGGGGAGGAGGAATAAGAAGAAAAGAATGAGAAGTAGAATGAGAGAAAGGGAACAAGAAGAGAATGATAAAGACGACAACAGCTGCAGTCTGAAGATTAAGCGAAAGAGAGAGGGAGAGACAGAGAGAGATAGGAAACAACAGAGAGGCCACTGGGTGTGTACTGGTTATCTAGCTCGGAATGACACTCTTTTTGACGTGGAGCTGCTTAACAATACTGACCCAGTCTTGCACATCAGTTAAGCTAGATTTCTGGTTCTGTATATGTATATTCTGTCATCTTTGCATATGCTAAGACTGGCTAAGTTTTATTTAGATCTAATAAACCAAATATTTTTTTACAATTGTTTTATAGAGTAACTTATGGAAAAATGAACCCAGGTTAACCCAGTAAGATGAACACTGTGTTTTACTTCCCATCAGGAGCAATTATTCTTTGTCCTCAATGGGCAGACCAACGAACAGCTTTCAATGGGGTTTAAAGTTAAATTGTTTGATTTTAAGAATTCTGCTTATTGTAATGTATGTGGTAATGAAGCCAGTTGAATCCTATAGCACACAAGATCATGAAAGGAAATTAGAACTCTTCCTACCCTCCAGCTTATATTTTCCCCCCAAAGAAAACCCCCGATTCTTCAACCCCGCCACCACCTCCAACCCCACCACCACCACCTCCAACCACCACCACCACCACCTCCAACCACCACCACCTCCAACCACCACCACCACCACCACCACCACCATTCTGACAATCTGGCCACCTCGCCTGGTGGTACTCGTACCAACAGTTTCTCAAAGTTACTACACTGCTGTTACGTGGCAGTCCTCACCCTCCTCCCCACACAACACTGCTGCTACGTCCCCCTACAACACTGCTGCTACGTCCCCCTACAACACTGCTGCTACGTCCCCCTACAACACTGCTGCTACGTCCCCCTACAACACTGCTGCTACGTCCCCCTACAGCACTGCTGCTACGTCCCCCTACAACACACTTGTTACGTCTGAGGGTAGCAGCACTTAGAAGAGTAAACAATTTTAATAAGATCTATATTTGCCTACATCACGTCATTATTTGATGACTATGAGGCTTGTCTCCTTTTTCTCTTTGGTTACAAAGAGAGTTTGGAGGGTTTGAAAGATTGTTGAAGAAACTTAATATTCCGAGCATCGGAGATCACATCACAAAGAAACACCCTCGCTGGTGTTAATATACTCAAGCAAATATAACTGCACAGAAGCTCTCCAAACTTTCTTCACCACAGGCGCACAGTCCACTGAATGCGTCATAAAAACTGGAACTGACCTTCGTGTGAACCAGATACATTATCAAGTAATGAGACAGTGGCACTTCCCAGCACCATGGTATATTACCTCTTTCCAAATCACTATACCTCACTCTCCCCCAAAGAACCTTAATCAAAGCTAATTTAGGTTGTATTGACATCTTAGTCATAGCATTCTTTTCCAAAAATGATGTTTGTTGATGGTTCCGTTCACCAAGCCACTGTTGCAACTGGTAGTGCCGTTGTTGTCTTCCAAAGTGATGGCTCCTAGAGCAGGGATTCACAACTTTCCCTCCACCATTAACCCCGTCGGCTTGATGTATTTCTCCATTTACCCCCTTACTTCCATACAAAAAAATTATCGCCATCATAAAGGGACAGAAAAGCAAGGTGGTATGAAAAAAATAAATTATTCAGGTTTTGCACAAAAATATTTACCCTTTGCCATGTAATTTTTTACCCCCAAGGGGTAAGTTTACCCCTGGCTGAGAACGACTGTCCTAGAGGGTACCTGGAGACTGTTTTGGGAATCAACCTTCCCTCCCACTCCGACTGCACAGTCCTAGACCAAGACTCCTAGTGGATGGCAAAATCAACCAGGCTGTTGGTGACAGCCGCACGAAGTCCAACGTAAGCATCATAGCCCAGCTGATCAGGAACTGGCGTGAGGAATTTATCAAGTCTCTGCCTGAAGACAGCCAGGTGTCTGTTGATAATCCCCCTCATGAATGAAGGGTGTTGAAAACAATTGTCCCTTAGAGTACTCACTGTGTCGTGTGGGGTTTGATTGATGGAATTGGGTATAAACACACACATCGGATGGCTAGTAACTTATATATTAGTGGTAAAATAAAGGAAGGCGCTAGGCCTGACCTGTCGTCTCTATACCCTGCTCTGAACTGAGCTGCCCAGTGCCTGGAGGGCACGGATTCAAAGAGCTCGTGACGTCAGTCATGCTAGGTCAGCACAATGACTCAGTAACGGTCAGTGATCACGTAGGAAGGAGGTGAATCAGTAACAGTTATAACTGAAATACTACGGTACAGTACTACTGACAACTGTACCCCTTGTTCATTGACTTGTACCTTTAATATACCATGACGGATTTCGAGAGTTTTCCTTCTCCCGTAGTGCAGCCCTGGGCCAGGTTTGTCTGGTGCTTGCCAGACTGTTGTTACTGGCGGCCCGTTGGCCGCATCAACAATTGAGCTTCCACCCTTGAAACTGAATGTTATGCTTCACCTTTCACTGTAATGTATCTATCTAAAACTGACACCCCTAATTCTAAGTTATTCTTGATCGTGTTACAGTTAACACCACGATTGTCAACTGTGACATGCTCCTGTTAGAAGCCAGTGGACAGTGAAGTCAGATTCCCTCTCACATCGACACTCATTTGCATGATATAACTGATGAATTGGCAAATGCATATGCCTTCAAGACTGGAGAAGACTGCAACTTCAGGCTTTCAACTAGCAGTTTCAGAACAATAAAACAAAGAACATCATCATCGGAATTTCAATAACTTGAGACGGGGGAACTAACCCCACTCAGTCCATCTATCATTCTATCATGCGGAAAGAGCCGCATTTCTGTGTAGCATCCAACAACATCAGCAGACTCCCGGCTGTCACCACTGCCAGGCTTAGGCTGGGCTGTCACCACTGCCAGGCTTAGGCTGGGCTGTCACCACTGCCAGGCTTAGGCTGGGCTGTCACCACTGCCAGGCTTAGGCTGGGCTGTCACCACTGCCAGGCTTAGGCTGGGCTGCGAACACCTCAGAGAGTTTGTACCACCAGCTGATGTAGACCTAACTAAATATAAACTTTGTCAAAGGAACTATTGTCACACCTTGCGTCATTATCTGCTTGAAAGCGAATGATTCATTAATTCAGAAACAACTCACTCACAAAGGTTAAAGAAATACCAAAGTATTTTATCTCTAGTGACATTCACAATAATTCTGGAAAAACACCCTGACTTTTGCTTATTGCAAATAAATCATAACCACTTTAACTTGGCTAAATACAACCACAACCGCTAAATATCGTAGAATAAATAATTCATAATCCCACATAAGCTACAATGTAATGTTTTTGTAACTGAATTCATGGCTATGTAAACAACTCATTACTACTGCTAATAATTCATAAATTTGTCAACATTTCATTACCTTTGTAATTTGCCGAGCTCTCAGAAATGTCTGGCTCAGTTCTTTAACCCATGGGGAGTATAATATACAAAGTAACTATACAACACAGTAAATCTCTCACAAAGAGGCCTAACACTCAGATGTTCCTCCTGAGTTCTCTTTCTTACCGTCACCGCATATTATTCCCATGGCTGGCGCTACTGACAGCCGGTGACATGCCGGCCCTATTTTCGTTTGCTAATTTCTAGTCTCTGAGCTTTCTAACAATTGTACTAGCTACTCACTGATTGACAGGTAGAGCTGGAGCGCAAAACTTTAAATACTTACTAAAACGTTGCGAAATAATTGGTGGTGTCTTAAAACTTGCAAACTCGTCGCCGTGAAACCACAGGCAACGGAAACCTGAAATGTGCAAATTCTATTCTTGGGGCATCTGCAAATACAGCACTACTAGAATTAGCAAAAAGTGAAGCTGCATATGCAACCATCCCAAGAGATGTCGGAATCTCTTAAATGAAGGCACATGTTGCTCCAGGTCCTGCAAGCTCTTCCACCCAAAAATGTGCCGTAGCACGGTTGATGAGGGACTGTGCTATGATACAAGATGTCTGACCTCTCACAAGAAAGGTACGAGGCGTGCAAAGCCCCTTGAACGCCAATTTGAACATGTAAACTATAATCACACAACCATCTGCTCAATCATTACGACTTGGTCTTGGATGCTCTGGAAGACAAGTTAAATCTCAATGTCGTGTACAACGTCATGGTGTCATAGTGCACAAAATACGTGAAAAAGGAATAATTTGAAAAGTGGGCAGATGGATATTTAACTTCTTAACAGATAGAACCCAGAGAGTATTAGTAAACAGGGTGAAGTAGAAGGCTTCCACAGTGAAACGCTCTGTTCCTCTTGTCAAGGTATTCGCCTCATTTCTGTTTTTTTTTTGTTATTTCTGACATTAAAGGATATAAATTATATCACTGTAACATCCTTTGCTGATAACACCAGTCTCTCTATAAGAGCAGCATCCGTCGAAGACAAAGCAGATCTTCAAGCTGATATAAATCAAGTCTAGTGGGCTTCAGACAGCAATATGATATTTATCGAGGACAAGTTTCAAATGCTCCGCTATGGAAGGATTAACAAATTAAAGGCTTTAACAGAGTACAGGATAAACTCAAATCGTTCAACAGAGAGAGTCCCATGTGTGAGATATAGGAATAATGATGTCAGAAGATCGCACATTCAAAGATTACACTAATGTTCCCATTGCTACGGTAAGGAAAATGAAAGGCTGGATAACTAGAACATTCAAACTTAGAATACTGCTGTATACTTACAGCTGTCTTCAAGGCAGGCGATACTGCTGAGCTAGAAAACGTACAGAGAACTTTCACTGCCCGTATACATTCAATCAATCATCTGAACTACTACTGGGAACGGTTGAAGTCTTTTCAACCTATTCCATGGAACGTAGGCAAGAAAGTAACATCATAATTTACACCTGGAAGATCCTGGAGGGACTGGTCCCAAACCTGAACACCGAATTCACTTCGTTATGACAAGAGACTTATCAGACGGTGCAGACACTCCATTAAAATGCAGATGAGTGACGAGTACACTGAGAGAACTCGTCGAGTGTCTGAGATCCCCGACTGTTCAACGCCCTCCCTTCCCTCTGGTTGTCTTCATGAGAGAATAGGACAAGCTCTTGAAATCAGCTCCGGATGAGGTCAGCTGTGGTTCGTAGGTTGGACTGTTCGGGGCCAGCAGATTAGCCTGGATGATCAGACCTTAATCCACCAGGATCAAGGGAGCGTTGACCCCCGGAAGCATCCTTCAGTTAAGTGGTCACTACGGAATAAGGAGAACCATTCACACCTCTTGCAAAACACTGGTATACAACTAATAATTATCAGAAGTGATTAAATAAATGGGTTATAATATATAACTTCGAAAGGGTAACTATATTTTAGTATATAAAAGCGTGAATACAGAAGGTAAGACACAGGAGGTTGCCTTTCTATTCACTGCATCACATATACCTGGAGGGTATACCTGACAGGTATACTTGGACGGTGGTCCGGGGAACCTGTTTCCGCATTAAATTCATACTGCAAATTTTGTTTCTACTATATTATCATACACAATCTGGGCGTTCTGTTTCAATTATCGTATCAGTTGGTATTTCTGCTTTACAAAGTGGAAAGACTGATTGATTCTGATTATTCTTTAATTGGCCGCAACTCTCCGTGGCCAGCGGTCTGAATTTATTCTCTTGTTGGCACTCGGCACACTGGAAAATTGATAATTTACTTTCCTTTATGGGAATACACCAGTGTTTACTACAGTTTGCTGATAAGACTACTGTGCTATATTCTACGAATTCTACACTTCCTCTCTTATCTTTCGTTTCAGTAAGTGCATATTAGAGCTCTGGCCTCCTGGTAGTCTCCCTGCATTTGCTGCGTTTTTTCCGCCGTTCTAGCATCTCTTTTCTAGGTACTGCTAGGTACTCCGATGGGTGAAACGTCTGATAGCATCATTGGTTTGGATTCCCTTATTTTAAAAATAGTGTTGATTCGTTTTTATACTTTCCAAGCCCGTGATACATTGGCTTTGTTGTGCTCTCTGCATGTGATCTATCTGTGATCTGCCTGTGATGTACCTGTGATCTACCTCTGATGTATCTGTGATCTGCCTTTGACCTGCCTGTGACCTACCTGTAATCGGATTCGAGAGGTCATCTACCCTCGGACGCAAGCCTGATACCAGGCAATGTGACACCAGGCAAAAGATAACTGAACTTCCTCAAAACGCCCAATCCCACCTCACCCAATCCAACACCACACAACACAATTCAGTACAATCCAACCCCATCTCTCCCAGTCCAACAGGAACCAACGCTACCTTTCTCGATCCCATCCCGCCAACATTCTAAAGATACATCAAAAGTAAGACTAATGCAACACCGCAATACAATACATTTCAAGAGCAACACCCAGCAACAGTTGCCGCCACACCTTCAAATACTGACCAAATATACAACTCTCACACACAAACACAGCCGTCAAAATATCACACAGCGGCAACGTCTTTCGTCTAAGTGTTGAACCACAACCCAACCACACTTCCCTCCCCTCCCCATTTCCACCCATTCCCACAAGGGAAACGTAATGTATTTGAATATAACCATCCAAACTATCCTCATTTTACAATTTGCATTTTTACGCCGCTCCCTCCGTCATTTTCTGAACGTTCCCCGCAATTTAAAAAAACTTATTTTTTTTGGTTAGGTAAACTAATAGAAATGTACATATATTTAGCCACAAAAAAAAGTAATAAAACGAACATGACATGTCTTGACACATGGTTAGGTTACCGGAGAGTCCTTGGCAACGTACACTTGTGCACGCATGTCAGGCGTAGCGTCAGGTGCACCCACTGCAAGGAATTAACAAAAATAGGTAAATATATAAATAAATGTACATTTTCTATCTAACAAGGACCAGGTACGAGTTGATAAGAGAGACGGGAGCTAACAACACAGGTGTGTTGCAGTAAGTTTGGAAATACTTTTTATCAGCCTCAGAGTGTTAGGTAAACGAAGCCAAGACTCGACTCCTCGCAAACACAAGTGGGAGAGCGTACGCGAGGCATCACTTGATCACAGTGTCCCTCTCAGGAAAACCAGGTAATTTTAACACATAAGCGGTGAGTATGTTGGAAGGCAGGTGCCTAAGCTACTACACCTCTTACTAACTTGTGTGTGCGTGTGTGTGTATATATAATATATATATATATATATATATATATATATATATATATATATATATATATATATATATATATATATATATATATATATAATATATATATATATATAATATATATATATATATATATATATATATATATATATATATATATATATATATATATATATATATATATATATATATATATATATATATATATATCGTGCCGAATAGGTAAAACTTGAGATTTTGGCTTAAATAGCAACGCTCTTCTTGCCGAATAAGGAAAGCGAAAATTTGTGTATGTACTAATTTCGCAAAAATCATTCTGAACCCAATGAAAAAAAAATATTTCATTGTGTTTGTTTATTAAATTATTGTAAACTTATCTAAAATATATTTAGTTGGATTAGGCTAAATTAATTTGTGTTTGTTATAATAAGGTTAGGTAAGTTTTCTAAGGTTCTTTTGGTACAAAATTATTAATTTTTACATTTACATAAATGAAAATATATTTTTAAACGTATAAGAGAAAATTTTAGAAAGGACTCAGTTCTTGCTAACTGACCAATTTTATCTATTCGGCACGACATTATATTATATATATATATATATATATATATATATATATATATATATATATATATATACCTTCTCGCAATGCAGGTAAGAGAGACACTCCTAGGGGCCTAGACAATCAAATATTTTTATTTTATTATTTTATTAACACATCGGCCGATTCCCACCAGACATGACATCTCCACTGCCTCCAGCCTTCTCCTCGTTGCAACATTCATCACCCATGCTTCACACCCATATAAGAGTGTTGGTATAACTATACTCTCATACATTCCCTTCTTTACTTCCATGGACAAAGTTCTTTGTCTCCACAGACTCCGAAGTGCTCCACTCACCCTTTTTCCCTCATCAATTCTATGATTCACCTCATCCTTCATAGACCCATCTGCTGACATGTCCACTCCCAAATATCTGAATACATTCACCTCCTCCATACTCTCTCCCTCCAATCTGATATCCAATCTTTCGGCACCTAATCTTTTTGTTATCCTCATCACCTTACTCTTTCCTATATTCACTTTCAATTTTCTACTTTTACACACCCTACCAAATTCATCCACCAACCTCTGCAACTTCTCTTAATATTCTCCCAAAAGCACAGTGTCATCAGCAAAAAGCAACTGTGACAACTCCCACTTTGTATTTGATTCTTTATCTTTTAACCCCACACCTCTTGCCAAGACCCTCGCATTCACTTCTCTTACAACCCCATCTATAAATATATTGAACAACCATGGTGACATCACACATCCTTGTCTAAGGCCCACTTTTACTGGGAAATAGTCCCCTTCCCTCCTACACACTCTAACTTAAGCCTCACTATCCTCATAAAAACTCTTCACTGCTTTCAGTAACCTACCTCCTATTCCATACACCTGCAACATCTGCCACATTGCCCCCCTATCCACCCTATCATACGCCTTTTCCAAATCCATAAATGCCACAAAAACCTCTTTACCCTTATCCAAATACTGTTCACCTATATGTTTCACTGTAAACACTTGGTCTACACCCCCCCTACCTTTTCTAAAGCTCCCTTGTTCATCTGCTATCCTGCTTTCTGTCTTACTCTTAATTCTTTCAATAATAACTCTACCATACACTTTACCAGGTACACTCAACAGACTTATTCCCCTATAATTTTTGCACTCTCTTTTGTCCCCTTTGCCTTTATACAAAGGAACAATACACGCTCTCTGCCAATCCCTAGGTACCTTACCCTCTTCCATACATTTATTAAATAATAGCACTAACCACTCCAAAACTATATCCCCACCTGCTTTTAACATTTATATCTTTATCCCATCAATCCCAGCTGCCTTACCCCCTTTCATTCTACCCACTGCCTCACGAACTTCCCCCACACTCACAACTGGCTCTTCCACACTCCTACAAGATATTATTCCTTCTTGCCCTATACACGAAATCACAGCTTCCCTATCTTCATCAACATTTAACTCCTCAAAATATTCCCTCCATCTTCCCGATACCTCTAACTCTCCATTTAATAACTCTCCTCTCCTATTTTTAACTGTCAAATCCATTTGTTCACTAGGCTTCCTCAACTTATTAATCTCACTCCAAAACTTTTTCTTATTTTCAACAAAATTTGTTGATAACATCTCACCCACTCTCTTATTTGCTCTCTTTTTACATTGCTTCACCACTCTCTTAACCTCTCTTTTTCTCTCCATATACTCTTCCCTCCTTGCATCACTTCTACTTTGTAAAAACCTCTCATATGCTAACTTTTTCTCTCTTACTACTCTCTTTACATCATCATTCCACCAATCGCTCTTCTTCCCTCCCGCATCTACTCGCCTGTAACCACAAACTTCTGCTGAACACTCTAACACTACATTTTTAAATCTACCCCATACATCTTCGACCCCATTGCCTACACTCTCACTAGCCCATCTATCCTCCAATAGTTGTTTATATCTTACCCTAACTGCCTCCTCTTTTAGTTTATAAACCTTCACCTCTCCCTTACTGCTTCTATTTTCCTTGTATCCCATCTACCTTTTACTCCCACTGTAGCTATAACTAAAAAGTGATCTGATATATATATATATATATATATATATATATATATATATATATATATATATATATATATAATATATATTATGTATATATATATATAATATATATGTATATATATAATATATATCATGTATGTATATATATATATATATATATATATAATATATATATCATGTATGTATATATATATAATACATATCATGTATGTATATATATAATATATATCATGTATATATATATATATATAATATATATCATGTATGTATATATATATAATATACATCATGTATATATATATATATCATGTATATATAACCAACTGATGGACTGAACACCAACTCCAGGCCGAGGGACTGATTACCTCAAACTCCTCTTCCCTCCTCATCTTTCACCGTTCTTACAAGTCATGGACTGATGAAGCCACTGGCTGGCGAAACGTTTCCGCAATAAAGATTCTCAAATGTTGCACAAGTGTCTCAGTCTTCAAGGTTATTTATATTAAACTTTATAACTATGCACTTGATATTTATGCTTCCCTGTTAATATCATATTCATAGGAGAGCGATAAACACGTAGGAGTCGTAAATTGTCCGGGGAATGGAAGCACATCGCTTCAAGACATCCCCGTCCTTGAAGTTATATGCTTCCATCTTATTAAATATATTTTAAAAGGAGATGCACGAAATTTTTTGAATACAATTATCATTCATGAAAATGTGGGTAGAGACTTTCTCCGTGGGACGCCCACGGACTTCATATTCACTTATACTTATTCACTTTCACTCTGTCTGTCTGCCCCTCTCTCTCTCTCTCTCTCTCTCTCTCTCTCTAGTATCAAAGTTACTTATAAGATTAAAACGGCAATTTCTTAACATTCTCCGCAAATTTAGACATATTTTCTTTAAGTCTGGTTAAAATGGATTATCCTAAGTTAGGCTGGACTAGGTCAGGTTATGCTGGGTGAGCTTACATTTTGCTAGGTGACAACATCGACTCAAGATTGAGGGCCTGACAACCTCACACTCCTCCTGTTCTTCACGGTTCTCCTTTGTATGGACTGATGAAGCCACTGTGTGGCGAAACGTTTCCTCAATAAAGATACCCAAGTGTTGCATATGTGTCTAATTTACCAACTCGTCGGTTCTCTGAACCATTCATTCACATAGGTTAACTTAGTTGAGTTAATCTTGGTTAAACTACGTTGCGTTATGCTGGGTTAGGTTTAATTGGGTTGGGTTGTGTAAACCCAGAAATACTTAACCAATGATATGCAAATTAAAAAATTAGTTGCGACACGTCTGGCAAGGAGGTGGCTGAGAGTAACCAGGAAGCGTTGATATGTGTACGAGCATCACCGTGACGCCAGGCGCTGCAGGTGAAGGTGTCAACAGCTGAGTGCCAGACGCTAGCAGGTGCACAAGGGTGCCAAGTCTCAGTTAATTAGTACGTGGCACTGGGGCGAGGGAGTCTCCTAGGTGACGTCGCCTTCCAGGAATGGTGCCACCTCGCTACCTGGGTATGGTGCCATCTTTGCTCCTTGGAAATGGTGCCATCTTTGCTCCTTGGAAATGGTGCCATCTTTGCTCCTTGGAAATGGTGCCATCTTTGCTCCTTGGAAATGGTGCCATCTTTGCTCCTTGGAAATGGTGCCATCTTTGCTCCTTGGAAATGGTACCATCTTTGCTCCTTGGAAATGGTACCATCTTTGCTCCTTGGAAATGGTGCCATCTTTGCTCCTTGGAAATGGTGCCATCTTTGCTCCTTGGAAATGGTGCCATCTTTGCTCCTTGCAAATGGTGTCATCTTTGCTCCTTGGAAATGGTGCCATCTTTGCTCCTTGGAAATGGTGCCATCTTTGCTCATTGGAAATGGTGCCATCTTTGCTTAACAGGAATGATGCCATCTTTGCTCACCAGGAATGATGCCATCTCTGCTCACCAGGAATGATGCCATCTCTGCTCACCAGGAATGATGCCATCTCTGCTTACCAGGAATGGTGCCATCTCTGCTCACCAGGAATGGTGCCATCTCTGCTCACCAGGAATGGTGCCATCTCTGCTCACCAGGAATGGTGCCATCTGCTCACCAGGAATGGTGCCACCCTAGGAATGGTGCTACATCTGCTCCCCGGGTAATAGTGTCACCTCTCCTTCCAAGGAATGGGGTCACATCTGCTCCCAGAAATGGTGCCTTTTCTATTCTCAAGGAATAGTGCCACCTCTTCCCGGGAATGGTGCTACCAGCACCCCCTAGGAATGGTGCCATCAAGGCTCCTTGGCGTTGATGCCACCAGTGTTCCAAGGAAATGGTGCTAGAGCTGTGTAACTGGGAATTCCTGCATCGCCTCCAAGGAATGGTGCAACCACCATCTCCTTGAATGATGCCACCACCACCTCCCCTTGAATGTGCCACCACCACTACCTCTCAATGAATGGTGCCACCATCATCTCCCCTTATTATATAAAATGTAGCATCAGCTAAGACATTCCTTTAGGTGGCTAGACAAGTTGTTGACAGACAGTATGACTGTCTAGACAAGTTGTTGACAGACAGTATGACTGTCTAGACAAGTTGTTAACAGTCTGACTGTCTAGACAAGTTGTTAACAGTCTGACTGTCTAGACAAGTTGTTAACAGTCTGACTGTCTAGACAAGTTGTTAACAGTCTGACTGTCTAGACAAGTTGTTAACAGTCTGACTGTCTAGACAAGTTGTTAACAGTCTGACTGTCTAGACAAGTTGTTAACAGTCTGACTGTCTAGACAAGTTGTTAACAGTCTGACTGTCTAGACAAGTTGTTAACAGTCTGACTGTCTAGACAAGTTGTTAACAGTCTGACTGTCTAGACAAGTTGTTAACAGTCTGACTGTCTAGACAAGTTGTTAACAGTCTGACTGTCTAGACAAGTTGTTAACAGTCTGACTGTCTAGACAAGTTGTTAACAGTCTGACTGTCTAGACAAGTTGTTAACAGTCTGACTGTCTAGACAAGTTGTTAACAGTCTGACTGTCTAGACAAGTTGTTAACAGTATGACTGTCTAGACAAGTTGTTAACAGTATGACTGTCTAGACAAGTTGTTAACAGTATGACTGTCTAAACACGTTATTGAGATTTTAGCTGGCCAGACAAGTTGTTGACAATATAGCTGGCTAGACAGGTTGACAATATGGCTGTCTAAACATGTTGACAGTATAGCCGACTAGACAAGTTGTTGAAAGTATGACTGGCTAGACACGTTGACAGGAGGGCTGGCATTACAAGGGTATTATACTTTTGAAATACTCTTGAGGGGTTCGAGAAATTTCCTCCTCTCCCAGGCCGGACCTTGGCCAGGCTTGTCAACCAGTCTATTACTGCAGGTGGCCCGCTTGTCCTGACACAAAAATGCACACTCCCCTTTTATACCTATATTTATAATAAAAATGTATCTAAACCTACATGTTTTAGCTTATGTTTAAAATATATATATATATATATATATATATATATATATATATATATATATATATATATTACAAACAGGTATATTTAATCGGTGTTAATGGCATTATTGGGTGGTCAACGGGTACGAGCAAGCCAGTACGAGCAAGCCAGTACGAGCAAGCCAGTACGAGCAAGCCAGTACGAGGCATGAGCAGCAAGTACGAGCAAGCAGTACGAGCAAGCAGTACGAGCAAGCCAGTACGAGCAAGAGCACAGTACGAGCAAGCAAGTACGAGCAAGCCAGTACGAGCAAGCAGTACGAGCAAGCAAGTACGAGCAAGCAAGTACGAGCAAGCAAGTACGAGCAAGCAAGTACGAGCAAGCCAGTACGAGCAAGCCAGTACGAGCAAGCAAGTACGAGCAAGCCAGTACGAGCAAGCAAGTACGAGCAAGCAAGTACGAGCAAGCAAGTACGAGCAAGCAAGTACGAGCAAGCAAGTACGAGCAAGCAAGTACGAGCAAGCCAGTACGAGCAAGCCAGTACGAGCAAGCCAGTACTAGCAGGCCTTCACCTGCTCTCTCCACACTCACTGCTGATGTTAACAATAGTCTCGCATTAATATTTTAATGGGGTTTTAACTGAAGTTGGTTATTTCAGCTTGGTATGTTACCTTTATCTGTGATATACCTTTGATGAACTTCGAGAGTTTTCTACTCCTGGAGACCGGCCTTGGGCCAGGCTTGTCTGGTCAACCCTGGTTGATCTGGCATTTGAAGGAGATACTTATCTAGTTTCCTCTGGAAGGTTTCTTCACTTGCCCCAGCTGTATGTGTTTGTGTCGAGTGTTTATGTTCGTTGCTTTTATTGTTTGCTCATTCTTTCCTTGTTTTCATTGTGTTGTATACATTTTGTTTAACCCTGAGTGACATACGAGATCTACTTTCTATGTATGAGTAAATACAGAGGGATTCTTGTCTGTTATACACACTGTAATACCTCGGTGACTATACAGTATGCTGGTATGTATTACGTGATACCACCGCTGCCCTGCCAACACCCTGGCTGCCCTGCCAACACCCTGGCTGCCCTGCCAACACCCTGGCTGCCCTGCCAACACCCTGGCTGCCCTGCCAACACCCTGGCTGCCCTGCCAACACCCTGGCTGAACTGGCAATCAACGAAAAAAAAAGGCATCGGGCCGGGATACCAGTGTAGCAATACTCTCGAAACCGATCACATGTGTATCACAGGCATATCGCTGCCTCCTGGGAATGGTGCCACCGCCGCTCTTTGCGAATGCTCACCTCTTGTTTACAAAGCGTTAGAATCCTTTGGTTATTAAGCACGTTGAACATATACCATTCCCAACATTATCAGATTTACACTACCATTATCAACTTTCTACAGTCGTAATCATTTCACTCTTATTACTGAAATCTTGATCAGAAAGCAACCCCAGCTGTTCGAGGTCAGCTTCTCACAAACCACAATCAATGATAAATCAGTCACATGTGCAACACTTTGGTATACCTTTGACGAATTTCGAGAGTCTTACTACTCTCGGAGCCCGGCCCTGGGCCAGGATCTTCATTGTAGAAACGTTTCGCGCCACAGTGGCTTCATCAGTCCAATATAAAGAATAGTGAAGATCAGAAGGAGACTGAGGTAATCAGTCCCTCAGCTGAGGTAGCAGTTTACTACTACCTCAGTGTGGTAGTAAACAGCTTGTAGTCAAAATAGGAGTAGTAAAGGAATAGTGGCAATCACGATAGAACTAAAACTTATAATAGTAATCAAGAGAATAATAGTCAAAATAGTAGTAAAGTACAGGTAGTAATCAAAATAGTAATAGTCAAAGTAGCAGCAAGAAGAATAATGGGAAGAATCTAGAGCTGAGAAAAATTATAGTTCTTCACAGCAGTGGTCAGTGTAATGGACACCCATGATGTACCCAGGTATGGGGGAGAGGGTACAGGGGACACCCATGATGTACCCAGGTATGGAGGAGAGGGTACAAGGGACACCCATGATGTACCCAGGTATGGGGGAGAGGGTACAGGGGACACCCATGATGTACCCAGGTATGGGGGAGAGGGTACAGGGGACACCCATGATGTACCCAGGAATGGGATAGAGGGTACAGGGGACATTCATGATGTACCCAGGTATGGGATAGAGGGTACAGGAGACACCCATGATGTATTCAGGTATGGGAGAGAAGGTACAGGGGACACCCATGATGTATCCAGGAATGGGATAGAAGGTACAGGGGATACCCATGATGTACCCAGGTATGGGATAGAGGGTACAGGGGACACCCATGATGTACCCAGGTATTGGGAGAGGGTACAGGGGACACCCATGTACCCATGTATGGTGGAGAGGGTACAGGGGACACCAATGATATACCCATGTATGGGGGAGAGGGTACAGGGGACACCCATGATGTACCCAGGTATGGGGGAGAGGGTACAGGGGACACCCATGATGTACCCAGGTATGGGGGAAAGGGTACAGGGGACACCCATGATGTACCCAGGTATGGGGGAAAGGGTACAGGGGACACCCATGATGTACCCATGTATGGGGGAAAGGGTACAGGGGACACCCATGATGTACCCAGGTATGAGGGAAAGGGGACACCCATGATGTACCCAGGTAAGGGGGAAGTGAATAGGGAGTGGGAGAACAGGAGTAAGGCGTGGAGGATAGGAGCGTGAAAAAAAAAGATAGGGAACGGGAAGACAATAGGAGAAGAGGAGGAGGAATGGGGAAGGGGAGAGAGGGGGAAGAGGATAGATGGAAGAGTAGGGGAAAAAAATGCTGGTGACAGGAATAATAAATGATAAGGAAGACGAGTAGGAGAGGGAGGGGGGCAGCTAGAAGAGAACTGAAAAGGGAGGGGCAGGGGAAGAGAGGGAAGGAGGGAGTGGGTGTAATACAGGGAGTGTTGGGGAGGGTTAAGAGGGAGGGGTATCTGCACCAGGTTACACCAATTAACCTGAATAATTCAATTATAATGATTGTGATTATAGAGAGGTGGCTGTAAAGTACCGCTCTTTATGACACCCATTTAGCACTGCTGAGATGGTGGTTGGTGTTGAGTGGTGGTCGGTGGTGGTTGGTGATGGTGGTGTTGAGTGGTGGTCGGTGGTGGTTGGTGATGGTGGTGGTTGGTGATGGTGGTGTTGAGTGGTGGTTGGTGATGGTGGTGTTGAGTGGTGGTTGGTGGTGGTGGTGTTGAGTGGTGGTTGGTGGTGGTGGTGTTGAGTGGTGGTTGGTGATGGTGGTGTTGAGTGGTGGTTGGTGATGGTGGTGTTGAGTGGTGGTTGGTGGTGGTGGTGTTGAGTGGTGGTTGGTGGTGGTGGTGTTGAGTGGTGGTTGGTGGTGGTGGTGAGTGGTGGTTGGTGGTGGTGGTGAGTGGTGGTTGGTGATGGTGGTTGGTGGTGATTGTGGTTGGTAGGTAAGGGTTGGTGGTGGTAGGTGGAGAGGATAGGTAAGGGTTGTGGTGGTGGAGAGGATAGGTAAGGGTTGTGGTGGTGGAGAGGGTTGGTAAGGGTGGTTGTGGTGGTGTTGACAATGTGTAAATATCCAGACATAACAATCCCTAACACAATACACTTACATCGCAATATACTCACAAGTGGGAAGGTCAAACAATCATACATACATGAGTGGAGAACTTAAACAACAGTTAACAAGAGGAAATTTTTAAGAAAATTCAAGAAACAGAAATGACTAAAACAGCAAACAGGTCACTACTGAACATTCCTGGGAAACTGTCATAAGCGATCTATACCCTAAACAATATATATAGAGAAGCGTACAAGGCCTGCATAATGTTCAACTGGAAAATTCTGAAAGATAACGCGTAGAGCAATAACTTGAAAGACTTTACTGAAGAATGAAGAGGCTTGCTCAACTGCTTATTAGGCAACAAGTTTCACAAGACAGGAAAGACAATCTACACCGAGAAATTGCCGATGTAGAACAGAAACTAAAGCATTCACGCCAGATGGAAGAAACACACACACACAAAAGAATCATTAAAGTAATCGGGTAAAAATGAAAAACATTCTTTATATACGCAGAATTCAAGTCATTAGCATCTTTCAGCATTTGTCCTTCAAAGGAGATCCATACACAGAGGACAACAAAGAAGTGAGCGAAGTCTTGAAAGAACAGCATGAATCAATTTTCAGTAATACTGTCGATACCGTGAGACATGAAGGCCCTAACAGTGTTTTCATAAAGTCTGCCAACCCTTCAAAATAGAAATTATATATCTGATATTAACACAGATCAATGAGGACCACATAAAAGAAATAGACAAATGCCCAGGCACGCAGCACGTAAGCCTGAGTTATGGAATGCACTGTTATAAAGGAATGCAAAATGACAATAGCACGAGCACTCAGTGTTCACTGGAGGAGCAGCCTAGATTCAGGTGACATTCCAGAGACCCTAAAATGTGCAAAGCCTCGCTTAGCAATGTAGGCAGCAGAGCGATGTCAAAACAAAGTGACCAGTAACACTGAAAGTCTTTGAATTGACGCTGAGACGCCAACTTGCTGGTTTTAAAGAAAAACATGAACAACACAGCCCAAGTCAACATGGATTTAGAGCAGGAAGATTATGTGATAAATTCCAGCTGCTTATATGGAAAGAATGAAGAACTCAAAAGGGACACTGTATACAAAACTGAAGAGAATCATCAAATACCTTACCTTTGATATACCTTTGAAGAGTTTCGAGAGTATCTACTCTCTGAGCTCGGCCATGGGCCAGGCTCGTCTGGTGCTTGCCTGGTCAACCAGGCTGTTGCTGCTGGAGGCCCGCTGCCCCACATATCCATCACAGCCTGGTTGATCTGGCACCTGGTGAAGATATTTGTCCAGTTTCCTCTTGAAGGCTTCTACACTGGTTCCAGCCGTGTTTCGGATATCTTCTGGTAAGATGTTGAATAGTCTGGGACCCCGGATGTTAATACAGTGCTCCCGTATTGTCCCCACCGCACCCCTGCTCCTCACTGGGTTTATTTTACACTTTCTCCCATATCTCTCACTCCAGTATGTTGTTATGGCAGTGTGCAGATTTGGGACCAGGCCCTCAAGTACTTTCCATGTATATATTATCATGTATCTCTCTCTCCTCCGCTCCAATGAGTACATGTTCAAGACTTGAAGGCGTTCCCAATAATTTAGATGTTTCAATGGCTCAATGTGAGCCGTAAACGATCTCTGGATTTGTTCCAGCTCTGCTATTTCTCCTGCCCTGAACGGGGCCGTCAGCACTGAGCAGTATTCTAAGTGAGGGAGCACTAGCGATTTGAATAGTGTCACCATCGGCATTATTTCCCTTGTTTTGAAAGTTCTCAATACCCACCCCGTCATCTTCCTAGCTGTTGTGATCTTTGTCTTGTTATGGTCTTTAAACGACAGATCAGCAGACATAATTATTCCCAAGTCCTTTACGTGTTCCTTTCGTTCTATGTGGTGACCTCTTGCGTTTTGTATATAGTGTTCCTTTTTAGTTCTTCATTTTTCCATACCTAAGCAGCTGAAACTTATCACCATTGAACGTCATGTTGTTCTCCACTGCCCATTGGAAGACCCTGCTTATGTCCTCCTGTAATTTTTCAGTGTCCTCTACCGTAGTGACTTTCATGCTTATTTTAGTGTCATCTGCAAATAATGATACAAAAGTGTGCTGGGTGTTTTTATCTATGTCTGCTATGAGGATGAGAAACAGCAGAGGTGCCAGGACAGTGCCTTGGGGCACTGAGCTTTTGACCTCGCTGATGCTGGATCTTGCCCTGTTCACTACTACTTTTTGTGTTCTTTGTGTTAGGAACTCAAAATCCATCTGCCTACCTTCCCCGTAATGCCTATGGCCCTCATTTTGTGCGCTATCACTCCATGATCGCATTTGTCAAACGCCTTTGCAAAATCTGTGTAAATCACATCTGCGTTTTGGTCGTCCTCCAATGCCTCCGTAATTCTGTCATAATGGTTCAGCAGCTGTGACAGGCATGATCGACCCGCTCTAAAGCCATGCTGGTTCGGTTATGTTGTTTGTGGTCCATGAACTTTGTAATCTGCCGTCTCATCACTCTTTCAAAGATTTTTGAAAGAGTGATGAGACGGCAGATTACAAAGTTCATGGACCAGCACAACCAACATAGAAAGAAACACGTAAGAACACGAAAGAAACACGTAAAAGACCTGGGAGTAATTATGTCGGCTGATCTTTCTTTCCCAGAACACAATAAGGCTAATGCCACAAGAGTTAGAGATAACAGGGTGCATACGGACTTACGGAGAACTGTCAAAACAAGGAAAATAGTGCTAATGGTGACACTTTTCAAATCGCTTTTATTCTCTCGCTTTTATTATCTCATTCAGGGCAGGAGAAAGAGCTGGAACAAATACAGAGATCGTTTACGACCCGCACAGAGCCAATAAAGCATTTAAATTACTGGGAACGCCTTTAAGTCTTAAATATGTACTCAGTGGAGCAGAGTACGTGATAATAGATACCTAGAAAGTACTCGAGGGCTTGGTCCCAAATCTGTACACTGCCATAACATACTGGATTGAGAGAGATGGGAAGAAATGCAAAATAAACCAAAAAGAAAGAGCGCTGTGTGCACAATAAGAGAACACTGCATCAACGTCTGTGGCCCCAGACTATTCAACATCTTACCAGAAGATATCAGAAACCCTGCTGCGACAAGTGTAGAAGTCTTCAAGAGTAAACTGGTCAAGTATCTTCATCAGGTGTCAGATCAATCAGGCTATGATAAATACGTGGGCCAGTGGGCAGCCAGCAGCAACAGCCTGGTTGACCAGGCAAGCACCAAATGAGCCTGGCCCTGGAATGTGCTCCGGAAATAGAAAAGGTTCAGGTTTAGGCAGGTTTGCCAGGACAGGTCCTGGCCCGGGTCTTGCGGAGAAGAAAAACTCTCGAAACTCATCAAAGGTATGTAAATCCCCTCCAGCCCGGTGCTATACCAGGCATCCTAGGTGACACCCTGATTCATCAGGCTGTTGTTGTCGGTAGCGGCATTGGTGGACATGTTAGAGATGGCAACGATTGCTGCAACAAGGACGGTGGCAACAAGGAGAAGGACGGCGGCCAGCCTGTCACGTACGCGCTACTCAAGACACGAGCACAACTCCAGCTGATTGACTGGATATGGTGACACGTGTGGTTGGTCACTTAGTTTCAATCACTTCCCACTTTATCTCTCTCTCTCTCTCACACCCATTGGGGGGAGGGGGGTAGAGGGTGGTCAGTAATGACAACTCTGGTGGATAGAGAAAAGTATTGTTTTGTCATGACTAACAATAATGAACAATTCAGAGACCAAAAGGCTTTGTCTATTGTTTCCAAATTTACTGACCCAGTGGATTTTGTTCGGTATTTCCCAAGTCCGTTAAATAAAGGATTTACAAAAATCCAAGTGGTAAGAATATGGAGGAAACACTCAGGGTAGAGAAGAGAGATATGGAAGATACTAAACAGAACATTCAGAGCAGTATTCTCAGAAGAACAAGAACTTATGTCAGGGAATCTGGCTCGCCTGTGGCTGTCCCTCAGATTCTTCAAGACGACGGTGTTCTTCACTAATTCCAAGACTGAGGGACTGATTACCTCATCTAATGTATATAATTCCACATTTTTCACATGTTCTTACACTGATAAAGCCCCTGTTTGGCGAAACGTCTACAAATTAAGATACCCAGATGTTGCACATGTGTAATTCTTCATTTTGTCAGTATTGTATACCATTTATGTACAACATTTGCAAGAAAATCGCCTCGCTAAAAGGCACGGAAAAATTACAGGAATATATAAATATATAAAGTCTTTTAGTGAGTAGTGAACAATAACTTGACGTTCATTAGTGACGAGTTCTTACTACTTACGTATGGAAAGAATGAAGAACTCAAAATACAAAACAGGACGAAGGTGAGGGAAAAGGTAGGACCTCTGAAAATTGGGAATGGACAGCTGACGGATAACGAACTGGAAATGTGTTCTCTATTTAATGACTATTTTTGGTCGTAAAAGAGATTCCAGAAATTAACAATTATTCAGTTCCTGAAGAATTCAAGTTAACTAATATTACTGTCACGAGGGACATGGTTATCAAACAGATAGATAAACTGAAGCAAAATAAGTCCCCGGGACCCGACGAGTTGTTTTCCAGGGTACTTAAAGAATGCAAGATGGAACTTAGTCAGCCATTAACGAATGTGTTTAATACGTCCATCCTAACTGGTGTTGTGCCAGAGATGTGGAAGATAGCTAATGTAGTTCCTATATTCAAATCAGGGGATAAGTCAATTCCATCAAATTACCGTCCAATAAGCCTCACATCTATAGTAGGCAAATTATTAGAATCAATTATAGCTGATATTATTAGAAGTCACCTTGAAGAACATAATTTGATTAATGAATCTCAGCATGGGTTCACGAGAGGTCGTTCCTGCCTGACAAATTTACTGACGTTTTTAAATAAAACATTTGAGGCATTAGACAGTGATAAAGAATATGATATAGTTTACTTGGATTTCAGTAAGGCCTTCGATAGAGTACCTCACAATAGACTCTTAAGAAAGGTGGCAGCTCATGGTATAGGAGGTAAAGTTCTAGCATGGATAGAGGCATGGCTTACCAATAGAAAGCAGAGAGTTTCCATTAATGGGGTCAAATCTGAATGGGGATTAGTCACTAGTGGCGTTCCACAAGGATCAGTTTTAGGCCCATTGTTGTTCATAATTTACATAAATGACCTTGATGAAGGAATTGCAAGTGACATGAGTAAATTTGCTGATGATACAAAAATAGGCCGTATGATTCATTCTGAGGAGGATACCAGTGAACTCCAGGAGGATTTGGACAAATTAATGTCTTGGTCTGAAAAGTGGCAGATGAAGTTCAATGTGGACAAGTGTAAGGTACTAGTCCTTGGTAATGAAAATATCCCTCGAATTTATAAACTAGGTGAAGTAGAGCTTGATCATACAGAATGTGAAAAAGACTTGGGAGTCATGGTAAGCAGGAATCTAAAGCCAAGGCAACAGTGTCTAAGTGTGCGCAATAAGGCTAACAGATTACTAGGATTTATTTCAAGAAGTATAAGCAACAGAAGTCCAAAAGTTATTTTACAGCTCTATACATCACTAGTGAGACCTCATTTGGATTATGCAGCTCAGTTTTGGTCTCCTTACTACAGGATGGATATAGATTCATTGGAGAACATACAAAGAAGAATGACTAAAATGATTTACTGTATAAGAAATCTCCCGTATAAAGATAGACTTAGAGCGTTGAATCTCCACTCTCTGGAGAGACGTAGAATGAGGGGAGATATCATCGAGGTGTACAAGTGGATGATGGGCATAAACAAAGGAGATATTAATAAAATACTGAGGATATCGAACCAAGTAAGAACCAGAAATAACGGATTTAAATTGGATAAATTTAGATTTAGAAAGGACATAGGCAAGTACTGGTTTTCGAACAGAGTTGTAGATGAGTGGAACAATCTTCCGAGTAGGGTGATAGAGGCTACGACCTTGGGTGGCTTTAAAAAGAGATTGGACAAATATATGAGTGGGAGGGGCTGGGTTTGATTGGTGTCGTGAGTACGGGAGTAAATTCTTAGGTAGTGGTGGTTTTGATAAGGCCTTGCCTTGTATGGGCCAGTAGGCCTTCTGCAGTGTTCCTCCATTCTTATGTTCTTATGTTAGATCAATAAAAAGAACACGTGAAGGGCCTGGGTGTAATTATGTCAGCTGAACTTTCTTTCAAAGAACACATTAAGGTAAATGTCATGAGACCCCGGAAAATGACGGGGTGGATAATGGGAAACTTTCAAAACAAGCAAAATAAAGAATATAGTGACACTATGCAAATCACTTGTGTTCTCTCGTGTACTGTACACTTCCGTGTGGTCGACTCTGTTCAGGACGGCGTCATTCAGAGCAGGAGAGATGTCAGAACTAGAACAGATATCATTTCGACTCAAAGAGCCAATAAAACATTTATATTACCGAGATTGCCTCAAAGTCTTGAATAAGTACTCTCTGGAGCGAAGGAGAGGGATATACGACATACGTATATCCCTCTCCCTGATCCACCACGAGGCCTGGTCTCAGACCGAGCCGCGGGGGCGTTGACCCCCAAAACCCTCTCCAGGTAAACTATAGTAACAAAAGTACCAGAGTGAGAGGTACGGGATAAAACGAAGTAAATCCAGTGAAAAGTAGGGGCTCCTTGGGCACATTAAAAAACATTGTATCAACATCCATGGGCCTTGGATATTCAGCATCTTACCAGATGATACCAGGAACACTGCCGGAACAAGTGCACAATCTTCAAGAAATTCGACAGATACCTCTGCCAAGTGTTAGATCAACCTGGGTATGATGGATATGTGGGCCAGCTACTGGACAATAGCAACAACCTGGTTGACCAGGCAAATACCAGACAAACCTGGCCCCGGACCTGGCTGCAGGAGTAGAAAAACTCTAAATCGGTGAAAGGTATATCAAAAACATTTTCTATTCAAGGACCGGACCATCGGGGCGATGACTCGTGGAATCGACAAGAGGTAAATAAACCAATCAACAAACGATCACATCCACACAACAAAGACAATAAAGTGGAGAGGGAAATAAAAGAGCTGGAAACAAAGGTCACGTGACCTGATAACATACCCATGGATTCTGAGGGTAGCAGCAGGAACGCATACCTGTGACTAGCTTCGTGGGTCACTCTTCCTTGAAAAATGAGACTTGTGCAACATTTAGGTATCTTTATTGTGGCAACGTTTCGCCAGGCAGTGGCTTCATCAGTCCAGTACAGGAAAAACGATAAAAAACGAGAAAGAGTAAGGTAATCAGTCCCTCAATCATTCATCAAAAAAAAAAATTTTTTATCAAGATTCATCAAGGCTGAGAGACAGATTACCTGAAACTCCTCGTCTTTCACCGTTCTTCACTGTACTGGACTGATGAAACCATTGCCTGGCAAAACGTTCACACAGTAACGTTACCTAAGTGTTGCACAAGTGTCATTCTTCAACTTTACGGTTTTCTCACCATTTACATGCCACGCTTCTTTCTTGACTGCCTGGTTAACTGGGCTGTTGGTGACAGCGGCCCACCGGTCCACGGAGCCATCACAACCCGGCTGATCAAGCTCTAGCATGAGATATTGATGCAGTTTCCTGGTGAAAACTTTCAACATTGTTTTAGCAATATTTCTGCAATCTTCTGGTAGAAAGTTCAGTCAAGGATGTTGACACAGTCTTCTTTAATTGTCCTTAAGGCATCTCGTTTCTCCATTGCGTTTATTTTACACTTTCTTCTGTACACTTCACTCCAGTAAGTTATGCGTGACTAGTTAATGTTACAAGTCTGACCGAAACGTTGTCGGACCGAAACGTCGTAATAAGTTTCAGTCTACTATGTAAGGGTTATTTGTGTACTGTTCCAATAATAATTTATTTCTACAAGTACATGTACAAAACATACAGGCCTAACTGACATCAATGGCATACTACGGTATAGAAAGCCCCTTCTTATGCAGAGCATTTCGGGCAAATTAGGTCAATTTTGTCCTGAGGATGCGACCCACATCAGTCTATTAACAACCAGGTACCTGTTTTACTGATAAGTGAACATGAACATGTCAGTAGTACTGTGTACTTTTATACCTAGTTAAAACCGTTACTTGAGAGTCACTGCCTCCCCGGCTATGACGTCACGAGTCCCACTCTTCTGAACTGCCTGCCCCGGCAGTACTCAAGAGTAGAGTTGAAGGCCGGATAGCAGATAGAGGCAGGCTCTCAGCTCCCATCAGAACACTTTAATATACGCTACCAAGTCATCTAACGTGTGTTTATTACTCCAAATCCACCATTGAACCCCCACGACAAACAGGTGTCTTAAGAAAATACGTCCTAATGTTTCCACCCGAACGGGGATCGAACCACGGACCTCAGTGTACTGTGCCTTATGGCAAATATCTTTAACAGGTCGCTGTTGACAGGATAACTATAAGACAGCTGGAAGTTGACTAATACAGTCCCTAGATTTAGAAAGGAGACAAGCGTGAGGCAGAAACACTGATGTGCTCTCCACTACAATGGAAAGTTTTTAACAAAGGAAGATGCGAAAATTTCACTGACGAACCAACTTGAGGCCTATGACAGTTTCTGAAACAAAGCAAGAAAAGACAGTAATGGGTGGATAGCACCTTACCTGTCTGCGAGAGAGCATTTATTTAATACAATTCCCATTGAAGATTTGGCCACAAGCTAGAAAAACAAGGTTAAAATCTGAACAATGCATCAAGGAGTAACTTAAAGAATGAAGACTCCGTGACAATAAGTTATGGAGTGTAAAGTTGGGCAAGGGTAACATGTGGGATTCCCCAAGGATCAACACTAGGGTCACTACTGATGATCCTAAATGACCTGCAAGATGGGATCGAATCCTGCTTGTCTATTTTAAGACGATGTGAAACTAATGAAAAATACACACACAGGACAGGAAAAAGATGGCCTCTAGGGAGACCCAGACAATTTGCAGGTTGGTCTAACAAGTAACTACTTGAAATCCATCTGATTATTTACAAAAAGCTGTCTTAGTGCAGTACGAAGTGAAACATCCACACAAACATTCAAACAACTTTCATTAAAAGCAACAGGTACAAAACGTTATTTTCTTGGCTGTTGATGGTTTCTGGCATCACCACCCCTACTGGGTGACGGCAAAGACCTCTGAAAGAGCCACTACAAATAGTGGGCGATTCAGGAAAAAAAAGGGGCAATAATTTAAAATTATTCAGGACCACTAGACACCTGGTTGGTGGTGTGCAAGGAGGGACCATGATTGAAGCCACTCATCCGAGATGAGCAGTTCCTGATCAACTGAACTGTGGCTCGTACGTTGGACTGCGTGAGGCCAGCTGTAACCATGCAAGTGGCTAAGAGCTTACGACGACGTTCACTTGACTCGTACCGGGTGTTACAGCATGGCTGTTAGTATGATCTCAAATCTGGTCTGGGACCGGATCACGAGGCGCTGACCCCCGAAAACATCCCTGAAGTATTCTTCAAGTTTTAGGGCTTTTTAAATCCTTACAGGGCAGGGCCACCCTAGGGTCAGCGTCTTACCAGGAAGATGGGCGGTAGAGGAAACATTGAAACAACCTGGATTTAGGTGAGTAAAATACCTACTGCTTATGTTTACCACAAGTTAAAATGGCAATCAAACTTATTTATACGGAGGGAAAGGGTGCCAAGGGAAATAAGGAGAGAGAAGTGGACTGCTAAAACGCAGGAGAAAAAGGGAAGGAAGGGGGCAAAAAAGAAAGCAAGTGCCAAAGGAAACATTGTGCCTTTACCTTTGTAGAGTTTCGGATGGGCGTTGTACTGGCAGGAAAATTGAAAGGGGTATATTAGTTAAGTTAGCGACGACAGTGTGCGAGGTTGTAAGCGGGGTCCCATGTTGGTCTGAGTGGGGCTTTAAGAGTGGGTGACGTGTACGTGTATATTTGTTAAAGGTTCAAGGGGTCACCACCCCCGTGACCTGGTCACGGGGGTGGTGACCAGGAGACCTGGTCACAGACCAGGTCTCCTGGTTAATAGCCTGATCAGTGCTGGTACACTAAGGTTTTCCTTATCAGTTTTCCTATCCTCACCTTCCCTTTTTACTACTTCCCTTTTCCCGATTCTTCAACCCCCCTCCATACTGTCACACATCCTTATTCCCCTTTCCTCCTTCTCCCACAACTCTTATGGATCACAACAGCGTCACCATTACATCCACAAGAAAAAGTGATAGACTGGATAACTAGAATCTTCAAAGCAAGAGATACCAAGACATTGATGATACTCTTAAGGTCCCTTGTCCTCTCTAGGCTAGAGTACTACTGTACCCTAACAGATCCGTTCAAGGCAGGCGAAATTACAGACCTGGAGAATGTACAGAGTAGAGATGCATCGGAAATGAAAATTTAGATATCCGCGGATGTGTTTGAGGATGTCTTACTTATTTTGCAGGTAGACCGTAGCTCCCTCTCCACCCCCTCTTACAACACTAGCCCCCTCTACGCCTTCTCTAAACCCTAGCCCCCTCTCCGGCCTCACATCCCAAGCCCATTCTCCGCTCTCTCTCAACCCTAGCCCTCTCTCAACCCTAGCCCCCCCTCTCCAAGTTATCTTCCTGGGAACCCCAGTGAGGGAGAGGAAGCTGCAGCCATTACTAGCATGAGAGGACATTCCTTTTCTAACTAGAGACACACACACACACACAGTTACGAACAGGGCCCGGGACCTCCCTGCTAAAGTGATTCTCGTAACATACACCAAAAAGAACAGGTTTATCTTGTCTAGAGGATATCAATCACTGGGACCACTTATGGAGGCAAAGGAATCTGTATAGTTTCAGCTGGTTTTATTACCTTCATTAATAATCACGTTTCCATTATTTCTTAAATAATAAGCAAGACTACTCATACTGTAACAATTATGAGTAGAGAATTTTCTTCAATGTTAAAATGTTATCCAAATAACTTGTTAAATAAGGTGGACAGAGACAAGATGTTCAGAGAGGGGACACAGAAACAAGGGGTCACAATTGGAAGTTGAAGACTCCTATGAGTCAAAGGGATATTAGGAAGTATTTCTTCAGTCATAGAGTTGTCAGGAAGTGGCGTAGCCTAGAAAGCGACGTAGTGGAGGCAGGCACCATACATAGTTTTAAGACGAGGTTTGATAAAGCTCATGGAGCAGGGAGAGAGAGGACCTAGTAGCAATCAGTGAAGAGGCGGGGCCAGGAGCTATGAATCGACCCCTGCAACCACAAATAGGTGAGTACAAATAGGTGAGTCACACAGATTTTCTAGACTCGATCACAATTAGTCAAAATAGGTATATACACAGGTGGTTATAAACTTAAACGCAATATTAACACAAGTAATCGAGTTCTTCCTCAGGGTCTTTCCACAATATCTCCCTTCTCGAACAGAGTATACAAACAGCTTATCACTTAGACCCGTTCACTGTTACTAGGAGCTTCTCAACCACCTTCTCAGACCAAGTAATGCCCGACCACAGGGCTTCCAAATTTCCGTGGTACTCTCTGGGAATTATAGTGAAGCTTAAAGCCAGGCTCTCCACTGGATCCTTCCTCGACTAGAGGGAGGTGTGAACTGAACAACGTAAGACTTTACCACCAGACCTCAACTCGGTCTGAGCGGGGGTTGAGTTGCTCAAATTGTCCCCTGGTGCTTAACCAAGCTGCACCAGCAGTTTAGAACACTGGAACATCCTATGTACAAAGCTAAACAATTTATGGCCAGATAATATTATAAAGCAGAGTATATTCATTTTAACCATTAATGAAGATACTCCTTAATATAATATTAAGTGAAAAAGCTAAATCAACCCAGTTTGTGGTTAAATAAATAATGAAAAACATCAGTACAGCAGCCCTTTATTTAGATTATAGAGGGCATATTATGCAGGTTTCTGCATTGTTGGATATAATGTAAGGGGTTTGTAAAAACGCTCCGTAAAAATAGTGTCAGCGTTAAGTGGACTTGAACTGAAGTAGCAGTGGGACACAAGACGTGAACACTGGGCGAGATGTGTGGCGTCACTGGTCTAAGTTACAGTAACTGGAGTGTGATGGAGCAAGCTTGGAGTTAAGTACATTGGATTATTTTGTTACAATTCTCAGGCCATACGCTGGTTTTTGGTTTATATTTGCGTTCACATGGACCCTGGTATGGGCCTGGGCGTGTTGTTTGAGTGGGGTCGGCGCGTTGTATTCGGTTAAGATTCTGAAATAATAGCGCATTTAAGAAGAGACTAGGAGAGTGGGGTTATGGCTGCCCTGCAGATAACTAGAGTAATGTTTGTTTTTTCTTCAATGTCCTAGCCTTAATTAACTAGCAGCGGTGTACTAGTGTATTTTTTTGTGAAATGTGTTGAAGGCAGGTTTTGTGTTGTATATATTGGTACTGATAATATAGTACAATATATGTTTATTTTTATAAAGGTGAGTATCTGCCACTCTTGGTAATCAGTTCTGAATTACTGACCATTTGTTTAACATTTTGAGTAGTTTACGAAGCGTGGGGCTTAGGGTGGCCTTTTTTTATTATAACTTTATATATACCCCTAGACGAGGTATTTCTAGCCCCTCTCTATGTTAATTTCGTAACAGGACACCAGTTCTAAACATCAGGACAGCAGCCCTGGATGTAGATTACATGAGGGCACCAGCTCCAAACATGAGCTATGCTTTCACACTAAAAATACTAACTAGTTTTCTTCCCAGCAGGGCAGTGCTGGCCTGCCAGATGTTTCGCAAAGAAACGCTTACATGACGGATAGTAACTAAACTAAGACAAATTGAAAATAAGGAAACAGTGAGACATTTGTGAAGGTTTTTTATGTTAACATGAGTAATAAGAAATAAACTAGAACCAAGGGACATTAGAGATATGGAAGGAAGTGTAAAATAAACCCAGTGAGGAGCAGGGGTGTGGTGGGGACAATAAGGGAACACTGTATCAACATCCGGGCTCCCAGACTATTCAACATCTTACCAGAAGATATCCGAAACACGGCTGGAACAAGTGTAGAAGCCTTCAAGAGGAAACTGGACAAGTATCTTCACCAGGTGCTAGATCAACAAGGCTGTGATGGATATGTGGGGCAGTGGGCCTCCAGCAGCAACAGCCTGGTTGACCAGGTAAGCACCAGACGAGCCTGGCCCATGACCAGGCTCAGAGAGTAAAGAAACTCTCGAAACTCTTCAAAGGTAAAGGTAGACTAACTGAAACTAAACTAGAAAAATATATTTTTAAGGAAAGTACTCAGTGTGGAGAAGAGACAGGGTAGAGGAGACGAACTGAAAATATTAGTAAAATAATACAAATTACGGATTTTGAAGTCTAAAACAATATTTTTTTTAATTTTTGTGATGAAAAATGTACTTGTTCCTGCAATGTTGCTGACATTTTGTGGTAGTGTGTTAAACAATCTGGGCCCAAGGATGTTGATACAATGTTCTCTTATTGTGCCCACGGCTTCCTTTAGATTAGAGCCAGCTAGATAATCAGTTAACCCACACTCAGCCAGCCACAAGTAATCAACCATTTACCCAGCCAACCAAAAGCAACTAGCCAGATCTATGTAGCCAGCTATGTCCATCCAGCCAACCAGCCAGCCAGGCAAACGCAGCCAAATCCATCTAGCTAACAAGCCAACCACGCAGTCAAACAGCCAAAGCCGGTTATATCCATTCAGCTAGCAAGCCAGCCAGGCAGCCTGCCAGGTCAGGTAGTACAGCTCCCTCAACTAAGACAGTGATTGCCACAATCAAAAAAATATTATTTATTCCCTGGTTATTACGTCAGTAATTAATGGGTCTCGTCCACGCGACTGTCGTCTGTCGACCCCTGTGATGTGACCCCTGTGGTGGTGACCCCTGTGGTGGTGACCCCTGTGGTGGTGACCCCTGTGGTGGTGACCCCTGTGGTGGTGGCCTCTGTGGTGGTGACCCCAATGGGAAAAAGTGTTGTGGTAGTGGAAGTAACCTCGGAAGGAGGGTAGTGGAAGCACCCTGGAGAATTGGGAGGTGGGGGAAGCACCCTGAGAAAGAGGGAAATAGACACACCCTGGGGAAGAAGGAGGTAAGGCACCCTGGGGAAGAAGAACTATCTGAAATTTAACTAAAGACAGTTTCGTGGACACCGCCGCCGCTGCCTGGTCTCAGACCAGACCGAAATCACTCTGCATGAAATTAGAGAAACTCGGCAGATGATGGAAAGTGCCTCCAATGAAAAGCAAAGTCGTGACGAGCAGATTCATAGAGAACATGATGATTGTCAGAAGTCCCCGACTCTTCAACGCCCTTCCTCTGGATTACAAGAAGTTCCTTTTTTTTTAAATCAGAGTGGCTGTGATTCCTTCATTGGCCTGCTTGCGGCCAGCAATAACAACCTGCTTGATCAGGCCTTGATCCACCGGGAGGCCTGGTCAGAGAGCGGGCCGCTGGGGCGTTGACACACACAAACATTCTTCAGTATATCATTCAGGTACCCTGGGTGATGACTCTCTCGGGGAAGGGATGGTGAATTCCTTCCCTGGTGAGAGAGTGGTGCTGGGGACCCCTGAGGTGGATCCCTAGAGAAGTGTGTAGACCCTCTAGGTGCCAGATCACCAGGCGGATGGATATGTAGCAGGGCCCCTAGCAGCAACAGCTGGTTGACCAGGGACAGGGCTGGCCCATGGCCTGAGGCCAGAGAGTAGATCTGGAAACTCTTCAAAGGTATAAAGGGTGATGGGTCCCCTGGGAGTGATTGTAGTGCATCCCTTGGAGAGAGTAGTGGTAGTGACCAGGGACAGGGTGGTTGAGGAATCCTGAGGAAGAGAGGGGTGGTGGTGGAGGAATTCTGAGGAAGAGGGGGTGGTGGTGGAGGTATCCTGGGGAAGTGGGTGGTGGTAGTGACATCCTTGGGAAGAGGGTGGTGGTGCAGGCATCCTGGGGAAGAGGGTAGACGTAGAGGCATCCTGGGGAAGAGGGTGGAAGTAGAGGCATCCTGGGAAAGAGGGTAGTGGTGGAGGTATCCTGGGGAAGAGAGTAGTGGTGGAGGTATCCTGGGGAAGAGGATGGTGGTGGAGGTATCCTGGGGAAGAGGGTGGTGGTGGAGGCATTCTAGGGAAGAGGGTAGAAGTAGAGGCATCCTAGAGAAGAAGGTAGTGGTGGAGGTATCCTGGAGAAGAGGGTAATGGTGGAGGTATCCTGGGGAAGAGGGTGGTGGTGGAGGCATCCCAAGGAAGAGGGTAGAAGTAGAGGCATCCTGGGGAAGAGGGCATTGGTGGAGGTATCCTGGGGAAGAGGGTGGTGGTGGAGGTATCCTGGGGAAGAGGGTGGTGGTGGAGGCATCCTGGGGAAGAGGGTGGTGGTGGAGGCATCCTGGGGAAGTGGGTAGTGGTGGAGGTATCCTGGGGAAGAGGGTGGTGGTGGAGGTATCCTGGGGAAGAGGGTGGTGGTGGAGGCATCCTGGGGAAGAGGGTGGTGGTGGAGGCATCCTGGGGAAGTGGGTAGTGGTGGAGGTATCCTGGGGAAGAGGTGTGGGGGAAAGGCATCCTGGGGAAGAGGGTGTGGTGAAGGCATCCTGGGGAAGAGGGTGGTGGTGGAGGCATCCTGGGGAAGAGGGTGGTGGTGGAGGCATCCTGGGGAAGGGGTGGTGGTGGAGGCATCCTGGGGAAGGGGTAGTGGTGGAGGATCCTGGGAAGAGGGTGGTGATGAGATCCTGGGAAGAGGGATGGTGGTGGAGGCATCCTGGGAAGAGGGTGTGGTGAAGGTATCCTGGGAAGAGGGTGGTGATGGAGGCATCCTGGAAGAGGTGGTGATGAGGATCCTGGGGAAGGGGTGGTGGTGGAGGATCCTGGGAAGAGGGTGGTGGTGGAGGCATCCTGGGGAAGAGGTGGTGGTGGAGGCATCCTGGGAAGGGGTGGTGGAGGCATCCTGGGGAAGAGGATGGTGGTGAGCATCCGGGGAGAGGGTGGTGGAGGCATCCTGGGGAAGAGGGTGGTGGTGGAGGATCCTGGGAGAGGGTGGTGGTGGAGGCATCCTGGGAAGAGGGTGTGGTGGAGGTATCCTGGGGAAGAGGGTGGTGGAGGCATCCTGGGAAGAGGTGGTGAGTGGAGGTATCCTGGGAAGAGGGTGGTGTGAGGCATCCTGGGGAAGAGGGTGGTGGTGGAGGCATCCTGGGGAAGAGGGTAGTGGTGGAGGTATCCTGGGGAAGAGGGTAGTGGTGGAGGTATCCTGGGGAAGAGGGTGGTGGTGGAGGCATCCTGGGGAAGAGGGTGGTGGTGGAGGCATCCTGGGAAGAGGGTGTGTGGAGGCATCCTGGGGAAGAGGGTGGTGGAGGCATCCTGGGAAGAGGGTGGTGGTGGAGGCATCCTGGGGAAGAGGGTGGTGGAGGCATCCTGGGAAGAGGGTGATGGAGGTATCCTGGGGAAGAGGGTGGTGGTGGAGGCATCCTGGGGAAGAGGGTGGTGGTGGAGGCATCCTGGGGAAGAGGGTGGTGGTGGAGGCATCCTGGGGAAGAGGGTGGTGGTGGAGGCATCCTGGGGAAGAGGGTGGTGATGGAGGCTATCCTGGGGAAGAGGTGGTGGTGAGGCATCCTGGGGAAGAGGTGGTGGTGGAGGCATCCTGGGGAAGAGGGTGGTGGTGGAGGCATCCTGGAGAAGGGGTGGTGATAGAGGTATCCTGGGGAAGAGGGTGGTGGTGGAGGCATCCTGGGGAAGAGGGTGTGGTCGGATGGGGGAGCATCCTGGGAAGAGGGTGGTGAGTGGAGGCATCCTGGGGAAGAGGGTGGTGGTGGAGGCATCCTGGGGAAGAGGGTGGTGTGGAGGCATCCTGGGAAGAGGGTGGGTATGGGAAGCATCCTGGGGAAGGATGGGTAGGTGGTGAGGCATCCTGGGGAAGAGGGTTGTGGTGGAGGCATCCTGGGGAAGAGGATGTGGTGGAGGTATCCTGGGGAAGAGGGTGGTGGTGGAGGCATCCTGGGGAAGAGGGTGGTGGGGTATCCAGGGGAAGAGGGTGGTGAGAGGATCCTGGGAAGGGTGATGTGGAGGCATCCTGGGAAGAGGGTGTGTGGAGGTATCCTGGGGAAGAGGGTGGTATGGTGGAGGCATCCTGGGAAGAGGATGGTGGTGGAGGATCCTGGGGAAGAGGGTGGTGGTGGAGGCATCCTGGGTTAGAGGGTGGTGGTGGAGGCATCCTGGGTGAGAGGGTGGTGGTGGAGGCATCCTGGGGAAGAGGGTGGTGGTGGAGGCATCCTGGGTGAGAGGGTGGTGGTGGAGGCATCCTGGGGAAGAGGGTGGTGGTGGAGGCATCCTGGGGAAGAGGGTGGTGGTGGAGGCATCCTGGGGAAGAGGGTGGTGGTGGAGGCATCCTGGGGAGAGGGTGGTGGTGGAGGCATCCTGGGTGAGAGGGTGGTGGTGGAGGCATCCTGGGGAAGAGGTGGTGGTGAGGCATCCTGGGGAAGAGGGTGGTGGTGGAGGCATCCTGGGAAGAGGGTGTGGTGGAGGCATCCTGGGTGAAGAGGTGGTGGTGGAGGCATCCTGGGGAAGAGGATGGTGGTGGAGGCATCCTGGGGAGAGGGTGGTGGTGGAGGCATCCTGGGGAAGAGGGTGGTGGTGGAGGCATCCTGGAGAGGGTGGTGGAGGCATCCTGGAGAGTGGGAGGATCCTGGGAGGGTGGTGAGGCATCCTGGAAGGGGGGTGGAGGCATCTGGGGAAGGGGGTGGAGGATCCTGGAGAGGGTGGTGTGGAGGATCTGGAAGAGGGTGGGAGGCATCCTGGAGGGTGGTGAGGACCTGGGAGAGGTGGTGGAGATCTGGGAGGTTAGGTATCTGGAGAGGGGGTAGATCGGAGGTGGGAGCCTGGGGAGGGTGGAGGATCCTGAGGGTGGGAGACTGGAGGGGTGGGATCGGAGAGGTGGGAGGCATCCTGGGGAAGGTAGGGTCTGGAGAGGGGGATCTGGAAGGGTGGGAGGCATCTGGGGGTGTGTGAGGACCTGGAAGGTGGGTGGAGGCATCTGGAGGGGGGAGATCCTGGGAGAGGTGGGGCATCCGGGAGGGGTGGAGGCATCTGGGAGAGTGTGGAGGCATCCTGGGGAGGGTGGTGGAGGCATCTGGGGAGGTAGGCATCCTGGGGAGAGGGGGTGAGGCATCCGAAGTGGGGAGGCATCTGGAGAGGTGGGAGGTCCTGGGGAGGGGGGGGCATCCTGGAGAGGTGGGGATCTGGGGAGGGTGGAGATCCGGGGAGGTGGGCACCTGGGGAGAGGTGGGATCGGGAGAGGGTGGGGTGGGCAAGAATGGAATACAGGAAGTTTTAATACATAGTATGAAGGGTGTGGGACCAGTTGAGAGCAGATAATCACTCAGTGCCCTACAGTATTGTCACATCAAGGCTTGCACAACACAACACAGCTCCACCATCCACACTCAGAGGTCACTTACAACACAAGCCTGCCACATCCAACACTCAGGGTCACATCTCAACACAAGCTGCACACCACACCTCAGAGGTCACTTACTACGAGACTACTGACCACTGCACACCAGAGGTCAGGGTCACTTACTAACACAAGCCTGCCGCATCCACACTCAGAGGTCACTTACTAACCAAGCCTGCCGACCATCCACACTCAGAGGTCACTTACTAACACAAGCCGCCGACCATCCTAACACTCAGAGGTCACTTACTAACACAAGCCTGCCGACCATCCTACACTCAGAGGTCACTTACTAACACAGGCCTGCCGACCATCCTACACTCAGAGGTCACTTACTAACACAAGCCTGCCGACCATCCACACTCAGAGGTCACTTACTAACACAAGCCTGCCGACCATCCTACACTCAGAGGTCACTTACTAACACAAGCCTGCCGACCATCCTACACTCAGAGGTCACTTACTAACCGAAGACCAAACAAATTTTTCATATGTAATAATGTTGGTACAATTACCGACAATATATTAGGTTTAATTCCTGAACCTAACATATTTGCTTCATATGTCATCTATATCCCCGAGCTACCTCTCCTTATTTGCCTCTAAAACTACTTGTCCCTGTCTACAGGTATCGTATTTAGTGCCCTTATCACTTTCGAAACCATGATCATCCCCAATGTGCTTTCTCTCTCTCTTCAAAAGTTATGTCAGTGATTCTGGGGATTATATTGGCCACGACCCGGTCTCAGATCAGGCGTCCTAGTATTAGGAATGAAGAAAAACTTAAAAACGTAAAGGTATGTGTATTTAAATGTGTAGGGTTTACCTGTCACCTTGTGCGTTCATGAAACAGAAAAGATCAGCAGTTCTGCCCAGGTACAAAAAAATATATTAAGTTTCCATTACATCCTCATCCGAGAGGTTGAGTTCCTCAAGTCTCTGGTCACAGTACTTTTTCTTCAGTTTGAGTTAAAAATTTAGCATGAGTCTCCACATCTTAAAGTTCTTGCACATGCCGGATCATATGTGGGCTTCATATTGGTGCCACATACCTTGGGATGTGTAAAAATGTTCTATATTATTCGATGTATTAAACGTTATCTAGTTTAATACATTGCTGAAATTAAATAAAAATAAAAGTCACAATACTGTGACTAAAACAATACACAAATAACCGATCCAAGTCGGACCGAAACGTCTTCATAAGGTTCATTCTCCTATGTGTGGGTTGTGTACTGACTAACCTATCAGATCTTTCTCTTTTACACTGTCTATTGTCTTTCTCTCTTCCAGGCTGTTCTGCGCCTGGTCCTCTTACTCCCTTCCCTATTTCCATTACTTTGCACTTAAGGTTAAATTCTAGTAGCCACTTTGTTTACCACTTTTGCAATTTGTTCATCTCATATTAGAGTCTCTCAGTGTCCTTGCCTAGTATCTTCTTTACTGAGCTTCACAACATCAACATCTTCAAAAGGACTGTATTTATTCAGCGTCCCTCTTTTATCCTTCCATACGTGCATTATTTGTTAATCCTCGTTACCTCTCTGCCATCCAACGCCTCTTTCCTAAATCCAACACCCCTTCGTCTCCTCTAACCCCTTTCCCCTCCCCAGCATTCCCCTCTTCCACAAGCCACGAGTCAGCCCGTTCAGTAACGAAAATCTGAGTTGGGTAATCACTCACTTATTTAGTCCTCCTAGTATAATTAACCTCCCTGGAGAGGACAAGTGAAGGGGAGGAAAGAGAAGAGAGGGAGAAGAGAAAGGATGGGGAGAGAGACTACTTGAAGGCTACCTGTAGGATGCCTCCAAAAGTCAACACCCCTGCAGCCAGGTCCCAGACCAGGATTTCCGGTGGATGAAAGCAAAAAGAGGGCAAAAGTTTTTTTTTTAAGGGTGGGGACAACGGAGGTGGAGGGTAAAAACTGCCTTTCAACTTCTTCACTCTCCATCTACCTCCCTCCTTTTCCTCTTATCTCCTCAACATGGGAATGCAGAAAGGTAAGCTTGCCACCTTCTCTTCTCATCAGCTGAGATCAATTCTTCACATCCGAGCAATGAGGAAACGGGACAAGAGAGGGAAGGACCTGTGAGATCATTCACTCTTGTCAATAAAACTGTGCAGGTCGTACAGTTTATGCTGTTCCATAAAGTTTGTAATTTAGGATCTCTTATCACCCTTTCAAAGATTTTTATGATGTGCGATGTTTGGGTGACTGGCCAAAAAAAAATTTCCAGCGCTCTACTGCATCCTCCATGCGAAGGAGCTATGTCTACACTCTTTAAGACCTGTGGGAATTCATCTACATCTAAGATCTTTCTCCGAAGGATACCGAGTGCTCATGCTAGTGGTATTTTAGACTTCTTTATTAACAAGGAACTCCAAGAGTCGGATTCAGGTGCTGCATGAGCGGGAATGTTTCAATTAATTTTTTGGGATTAGTGCTTAGTCAGTTATATGATCCGTGTGGCATTCACATGTAATGAAAGTATTTTTTACATGTTCCACCTTATTTTCGTTTACTGGATTGCCCAAACATTGATTCATTTTTTAAGAATTTTTCTCAATCCTCCTGTAATTAGTGGCGCTTTTTTCGTCAGGTACAAAAGCTTAAGTTTTTGATCTATCTCGGTAATCTCTCTGCTAAGATCACCTTTCTATTTAGTCCCGAATCTTCACACAGAAATCACTCCCTACGAAAGTAAAAGACTGGGTAGGCGGTGCAAAATACCCCAATGAAAAGTAGGGGCGCCATTGGTACACTAAGAGAAAACACCATAAGTGTCCGGGGCCCAAGACTGTTCAACAGCCTCCCACCAAGCATAAGGGGAATTACCAATAGGCCCCTGGATGCCTTCAAGAGGGAGCTGGACAAATACTTAAAGTCGGTGCCGGATCAGCCGGGCTGTGGTTCGTACGTTGGAGTACATGCGTCCAGCAGTAACAGCCTGGTTGATCAGGCCCTGATCCACCAGGAGGCCTGGTCGTGGACCGGGCCGCGGGGGCGTTGATCCCCGGAATGCCCTCCAGGTAGACTCCAGGTAGATTTCATACTTACATTTTTAAACAATAAGTTTAAAAGGGGTTATGAAAGATTAGATAAGACTTCTTAGTATCTGAAACAAGGACAAAATATGCAAAGTTAAAAAAAAAAATGGAGCTGAAGGGATACAAGAAATAGTTCCTTAGCAGAGTGTTTTGACCAATAGACTGAATTAAAAGATAAAAAAAAAAAAAAAAGGTGCTACAACCATATCCATCTGCAGACTTTTCCATTTTTTTAGGGGGGTGGGGGCACGGTCTCACACTTGTGAGAGGCTTTTGATAAGTTCATTTTCTTTGTCTTTGTATCCAGGATTATGTCGTAATGGTCAGCTAATGTTAGAGGGTACAGCGACCTGTACTAATCCAGGTGTTCGCAAGTGACCTCATACCGGAGCGGATATGCTTGCAATGTACCACTATGTATTGACTTGTGAAGACCTTTTGTGCACGTGAAACGTTATCTCCATTTTTGTTTCATTTGTGTCTATTTCAACCATTCTGTCTGCTATGGGCCGTCTATTATTGACAGGAGTTTGAGTGGTACGTGGCAGCCATGTTTCCCCGTCTCCCTCACCTGTTGTCTAAGTAATGACGCCATCACTCACACACACTACCTCTAATAACAAGTCAACGCCGCCGAGGTAATAAAAATAAGTTAGAGTAACCAATACATATCGAGTAACATCATGGAATATCACCTCATGCTTAGATGCAATAAAAATATTCCTGCCTCAACGCACTTTATGATGTGTGGAAGTGTCACTGAGCTCATGAACGTGTTGGCACATTGTCGCTACAACCAATTTTGGGAATGTTTGTAAATTCAATATGCGATCCAGAGTGACAAGTTTGGTAAGATCGTATCTTACTATATGGCAATGTTCTGTATTTCAATTTAAGTACTTGAACAGTGAGCAAGAATACCATTATTAGGCCATAAAACATGTGCATATTTGTTACACTAAATCAACCAAAGATGCAACAAGATAACAAATAACTAAATAAGCTTCGTTTCACATATTGTACTTTACTGTGTTAGATCTAAGACATAATGCCTAATGTTTTGTTTCATTCACTACAATTTATAAAAAGGAAATTGCAGGTGTAAGCTGAATAAAATTAGAAGAATTGTTCCAATGAACTGTTGTAGAGTTGCAAATGAGTTATTTCACAACGTAAAAAAAAAGGGACTTATACAATTGAGTTTTACGGTACATTGAGATTCACACATGGAAGGTACTCATAAACTTCTCGGTTGCAGTTAATCAGTGGTTCATGGAAGGTTTTAGCTGCGTCCTACTTGGAGTAAAGGAAATTATTACTCTCTCTCTCTGACGACAACATCTTTGGAGAATAATCCCTTCAGGAGCCAAAGGATCTACGTTGAATGGAGAACAAGCCTCTTGTGTATACTTTTTTCGAAACTTGTTCTAGTTCATTAATGGGTGATTTCTCTTTACCTCCAGCTGAAGAGAACATGAAGGAAAAGGAATGGGGACAAGTTTTATGATTTAATTTAAGCTTGACAACAATTACAATTACTTTTTAATAAAAAAATTCAATTCTAGTTTACAATGACCCATTTTTTAATTACAATCAGCTAAAATTACAATTACTCCAAGCCTGGTGGGGAGATGGGGACGAAGGACAGGATAAAAATGGTGCAGATGTTAGGAGGTACATAGAGACCCAGAGGATAAACTTGATTGTACTTAACAACCAACAACGCCACCACCTGAGACTTCATCCTCCCGCTGGAACCCCCACTCCGCCGCAGCCGATCACGCTACCTCCCTCTCCGACGATCACGCTACCTCCCTCTCCGACGATCACGCTACCTCCCTCTCCACCTCACAAACCTCCCTCACTCACTACATAACCTCATTTTATTCTTCTGTGTAGACATTGATAATTGTGTAACACTTGGGTACCTTTAGTGTAGAAACGTTTCGCCAACCAGTGACTTCCTCAGTCCAATACAGAGAAGAAGAGTTGAAGATCAGGAGTTTGAGGTGATCACATCGACTCCAGGCTGAGGGACTGATTACCCCAAACTCCTTCCAATCTTCAACCTTTTTTCTCTGTATTGGACTGAGGAAGCCACTTGTTGGCGAAAAGTTACCACAATATAGATACCCAAGTATTACACAAGTGTCTAATTCATCATCCTATCGGTTCTCTGAACCATTTATCTATATAAACTGATGAAGTCCTTGGCGGGCGAATAGTCTTGTAATAAAATACCATAAATGGCAACCTGTGTGAGCCATGATTCCTGTAAGAAAAATGAGTCGTTAGTCGTCTTCTTTACGTGTCAAGAAAATTTTCTAGGCCCATTGACAGTAGTTCTGGTTAAAGTTTGAAGCCAAAGTAATGACGAGAAGATTTCATGAATTCTTCAAGAAATTCACGGATGAAAATTCTGGGAATTGTCAGGAAGAATCCAATTAAGATTTCTTAAGTCGTTTTCTAGCCGTGATGGGACAAGAGATGTCTTCGATCATCACCTGGATAGATGGTTCTGCAATATTCCGACGTTCTGTTTCAAGTTTTCCTGATTGAAGAGCCTCTGTGTAGTCACGAGGAATTCGTCCAGGTAACGTAGCCAAGTGGTGGTTGAGGGAAAGGAAGCTGGAGAAATGCTCGACGTCTAAAAACTCCATGCACTACACGAAGTCCCTCGACAATGATCTGAACTTCTCCCCAACATGACAGAAAACTAGAGGAGGAAATATAATTGAATCCTTCCCGAGTAGCTCACAGAATATGCAGCTCAGTATTTCTCTCGAGGAAGAATGTACAATCATTCTCAAAATATTCACATTACTCCCATGTGAGGGGCTGTTGCTCCGCGGATCCAGACTTACTCTCCCCTTCCTTGGATGGAACCTAAATGTCTCCCATTTCCCAGGCGCTATATAACCTGATTAAAACATAAACAACATTCTCATCACAATTCCCTTCACATTCTATCCTAAATTGCAGACAAAGGTCTAAAAAAAATCCCCTCTACACGTGACAGATGCCTCCATTTTCCTAAAGAAAACATGGCTGACATAGTTACACAGGTACCCAGGAAACGTGGTACCAGTATAGCAGTCTTCACATCCCAAAATCACATGAGATGTAACAGCAACAGGATTTAACAAAAAAATAAATAAAAGGATTCTCTGTGCAAGATGCAAAATATAACACCTAAGAAAACCATCACATACCAGTATACAAGAATACCAACTTATGCTCGCAAAACCCACATCAACAATAATTGTATCGGTTTAATTAAAAAGGCACTTGAGCAACACTATAATATTTATTACAACTTGTTCCGGTAAACACGTCCTAGGGTTTGCTCATGTTTCTTTTTAAACCTCTTTTTGGTATCAATTACCAAGGTTTATACCAAACACTTCCATCATCCACCGAAGCAAACATTCACTCCTTATGGTATAGAAGAAAGATAAAATCCACATTTTAGAGAACAACAGAACCAAAATTGAATGTCTAGAATCAGTGGTCATTTATACCCAGATATTATAACAAAAAATTGAGGCTTTTGCGGCATAGTAAAATCCTTAGTAAACACCATTGTACATAAACTTCAACTGGCCAGTAACCAGGCAACATAAACTTCAACTGGCCAGTAACCAGGCAACATAAACTTCAACTGACCAGTAACCAGGCAACATAAACTTCAACTGGCCAGTAACCAGGCAACATAAACTTCAACTGACCAGTAACCAGGCAACATAAACTTCAACTGGCCAGTAACCAGGCAACATAAACTTCAACTGGCCAGTAACCAGGCAACATAAACTTCAACTGACCAGTAACCAGGCAACATAAACTTCAACTGGCCAGTAACCAGGCAACATAAACTTCAACTGACCAGTAATCAGGCAACATAAACTTCAACTGGCCAGTAACCAGGCAACATAAACTTCAACTGGCCAGTAACCAGGCAACATAAACTTCAACTGGCCAGTAACCAGGCAACATAAACTTCAACTGACCAGTAACCAGGCAACATAAACTTCAACTGACCAGTAACCAGGCAACATAAACTTCAACTGGCCAGTAACCAGGCAACATAAACTTCAACTGACCAGTAACCAGGCAACATAAACTTCAACTGGCCAGTAACCAGGCAACATAAACTTCAACTGGCCAGTAACCAGGCAACATAAACTTCAACTGACCAGTAACCAGGCAACATAAACTTCAACTGGCCAGTAACCAGGCAACATAAACTTCAACTGGCCAGTAACCAGGCAACATAAACTTCAACTGACCAGTAACCAGGCAACATAAACTTCAACTGGCCAATAACCAGGCAACATAAACTTCAACTGGCCAATAACCAGGCAACATAAACTTCAACTGGCCAATAACCAGGCAACATAAACTTCAACTGGCCAGTAACCAGGCAACATAAACTTCAACTGGCCAGTAACCAGGCAACATAAACTTCAACTGGCCAATAACCAGGCAACATAAACTTCAACTGGCCAGTAACCAGGCAACATAAACTTCAACTGGCCAGTAACCAGGCAACATAAACTTCAACTGGCCAGTAACCAGGCAACATAAACTTCAACTGGCCAGTAACCAGGCAACATAAACTTCAACTGGCCAGTAACCAGGCAACATAAACTTCAACTGGCCAGTAACCAGGCAACATAAACTTCAACTGGCCAGTAACCAGGCAACATAAACTTCAACTGACCAGTAACCAGGCAACATAAACTTCAACTGGCCAGTAACCAGGCAACATAAACTTCAACTGGCCAGTAACCAGGCAACATAAAACTTCAACTGACCAGTAACCAGGCAACATAAAACTTCAACTGACCAGTAACCAGGCAACATCCCATCACACCCACAGTAGCTTGAACTTCATTAACGACACAGACAATTGACCAGCATTTCATGCTCCACCGATTCTTCACACCACATCGAATTCTAAATCAAGTGACATCTTGGCCTACCACTGTTAACACGACGTTCACCTCTACATGGATCTGACCCACACCAACTTACACCTCTCCTCTCCTTGAATTTTGTATGAGTTAGAAAAAGCTTCTCAGGTTCCTTCTACTTGCTTGTACGCCCTTTAAACTGCCAATCTATAAGTCACAAAACAAAGCATTTTTCTCGTAATTGTAGTCTACTTGGGATACCTTTGAGATACCTATGACCAGTTTCAAGGGTTCTACTCTCGCAGCCCCTAATGATGCCAGGCTCCTCATGCAAAGTGAAATTATTGCTTCAACGGCCTTACATCACGTAAACTGACTCAACACAATGAACAAAGAAGATGAATTTTGCATTTAATGTACATTCAGCTCATATAAATTCAAATTTTGTCGGCAGTGCGCCCTAAATGCAACGATAAATCAAATGCTACATCTTATTAGAGAACTGTATTTTTTTCTGTAGAGCTTGATAAATATAATTATTCGTTCAGAACTGAAACTTATTAAGTGTCAAACACAGTGAGCAAGAATATTAAATAGCACACTGCGAGTGTTCCCACTATAAAATTGTCATATAGTGTAGGGTAGCAGCACACTGCGAGTGTTCCCACAATGTAACTATCATGTAACCTTACAGGTGTTGGTGATCCCACAAGTATACTAGTGACCCACAACTATAACAGTGGCCCTATATTGATAAATGACCCTCCACATTTAGAGGTGGTGTCGATACTACAACAGTGACCCCACAACTAGAAAAATGACGCTACAACTGATGACAATAAGGAAAAGAGTGAAATACTGAGGTCACAATACGAGTCTGTGTTTAACGACCCTCTCATCAGTCATCGACTACCCTAATGAATTTTTTCATAGATGAAACTCAAAACACCGCCAACATCTCCAAAAAAATTTGATATAGCCTTCTTCCCAGTTAACTTGAAGAAGACATCGACAGCATGCCCTTGTATTCTGTCCCAGGACAAGACTCGTAGAACTCCATATTCATCAAAAATTAAAAGAAACCACTACTTCGGGCTTTTAGTATCTATGGAGGAGGATGCTGGACACAGGTGTCATCCTACAGTCATAAAAGAAAACACTGATATTGCCCCATTTCACAAAGGTGGCAGTAAAATCAATTGCGAAAAATTATTGACCAACAGCAATAACTTCACATTATTAAAATCTTTGAACGAGTCCTAAGAAGCAAAATTGTCAATCGCAACAATTACGCAATCCAGGGTAGTTCAGGGTAGAGCAGGTAGTCCATGCCTTTCACAACTGCTGGACAATTATGACAGACTTGGAAGCACTGGAAGACAAGCTAAGTGCTGATGAAGTGTACAATGATTTCGGAAAGGCTTTCGACACTTGCGACCATGCTGTGATAACGCACAAAGGAATAAGTGGAAAAGTGGATATTTAACTTCCTAACGAAGAGAACCCAGAGAGTAGTAGTAAACAGAGTGAAGTCAGAGCCTGCCACATAGAAAAAAGTTTTTTCCTCAAGACTCAGTACTCGCCCCACTTCTGTTTCTCATTCTTACATCCGATATAGAGAAGAACAGACATCATAACACCATAACATACATACTGATGACACCAGAATTTCTATGAGTGGCGTCCGTCGAGTACACAGCGAATTTTCAGGCATATATAAATCAAGTCTTCCAGTGGGCCTCAGAGAACAATATGATATTCAACGAGGACAAGTTTCTGTTGCTCTGCTGTGAAAGACTGGAGGAAATAAAGACTGAAATAGTGCAGGACAAACTCAAATCACTCAAAAGAGTGATATTTCCTTGTGTGAGACTTGGGGATGATAATACCAAATCTAATTCAAGGATAACAATGCTGCTATTGTTGCTGCAAGAAAAATGATAGACTGGATAACTAGAACTTTCAAGACAAGAGAAACTAAGTCAGTGATGATACTCAAGTCAATTGTTCTCTCTAGGCTGGAATACTACTGTACACTAAGGACTTCCTTCAAGGCTGGCGAGATTGGTGAGCTGGATATCATGCAGAGAACCTCCACTGCCTGCTGACGTCCATTCAAACATCTAAACTACTGGAAATATTTGAGGTCCTTTCAACTGTATTTCATCGAATGTAAGCGAGAAAGATATATCATAATTTACACCTGAAAAATTCTGGACAGACTTGTTCCAAACCCACAAATTGAAATCACTCTCTATGAAAATAAAAAGGCTCGACAGACGGTGCAAAATGCTCCGATACAATGCATAGGCAAGACAAGTGCCCAGCTTTTCAACGCCCTTATTCCGAGCTCAGTTTGGGACTGGGCCGCGGGGGCGTTCACCCTGCAAAACATCCTTCAGGTTGCTGGACCCTAAAACTATTAACGTAACCCTGCAACTATAAGTACGAACTAACAACTATAAAAAGTCAGCAGTAAATTGCGGATTTTTCCTGTACTTGTTGTGGAAAGGGACCAAAAGAGGATAAGGTTAACTCCATCTACCTTTTTTTTTCTCCCCCTCTCCCCTAACCAACAACTAAAATTAATCTGTCTCCTCTTCATCCTTTAGTCCCTCATATGTTGCACTTCCACTTTCTTTGAACCCCCTTATTTCCCTTTCACTATATTTACACACTACCTTCCCTCCCTCTAAGCTACTCCATTCTTTCTCTTCATGCCTCTCCGTCTCTCTATTCTCAGCACTCTCCCCATTATCCCGTCCTCCATCACTCCCTTTCTCATCCTTCTCAGTTATATTTTCTTACATCACTCCTTCGGACTTCTTTTTCTTTTATCTTTCCCTCCCCATTTCTCCTGCCTCCATTCTTTCCCTTATCCCCCTTCCCTCCAGGAGTATAGTGGCCGCCGCTAGCCCCTTGACTATCGTGCTCTCACTAACGCCCACATCGTGCGAAGGTGGCAGTATGGGTACCCACAACACACGAAAAGACGGGTGTGGAGAACCCTTGGGAGGGGGGCATGGCAGAGTGGGAGGTAAATGATGAAAACATAGCTAGACCCTCCCCTATATACCAAGATTATCTGCTGAGAAAACTGCTATCAGTGGCACTGTTGTACTTCTTACATGGACGGATGAGAGCAGAATAACCAGTGCAAAAGTGGTGAGAGTGGGACAGAGGGAAGAGTTTACCTCTTACCTGTTAGTGCTGGCCGCAAGCAGGTGGCTGTAGGCGCCACAGCTCGCCCGATCAGGAACCGACTTCAGGCACTTATCAACTTCCCTCCTGAAGAAAGCTATGTGACTACTGGTAACCACTTATGTATGCCTGGGACGTCAAGGGACGTCAAACATTCCCAATAATTTAGGTGTTTTACTGAATTTAGAAGGTCAGTGAAGGTTCATTATATATTCTCCAGATGTGCGATTTCGGCGACCTTAAAAGGGGTAGTTAAGTTTAAAGCAATATTCCTTTGATTTAAAGAGTATCATCATTGGTTTGGCATCTTTTGTTTTCAAAGTTATAATTATCCAGCCTCTAGTTTTCCTTGTACATGTGATATTAACACTGTTGTGATCCTTGAATGTGAGATCTTCAGACACTGTCACTCCTAAGTCCCTCACATTTACCTTCCACTCTTCTGAGGGACTCCAGTATTTATTTTTTGTATACTTCACACCAGTTTTTATTTTTCCTCACTCTTTCCATAGCGAAGTAACTGAAATTTGTCGTCACTCGTCCTCACACAGCTTTCTGTGGCCCACTGAAGACTTGGTTTACATCAGCTTGGAGATTTACTGTGCAATCATTGGATACCAATAGCAAACAAATTATAGTCTGGATGAGACATTGCTATGATTTATGTATGTGCATCTAAGTGTCTGTGCATCTTGCCATGGGTTCGAACCCCACCCTTTCTGTGATACGTCTGTTCATGACGGATATACGAATAAGAAAATTTAGGGCTAGTACTGAGCCTTTAGGAACAGCTTTTCACAGTTCCAGGCTTTGATTTTATTTTATTAACTAGTAGTCTTTGAGCATGAGAGAGAGATAGAAGAGAGTGAGAAAGAGATAGAAGAGAGTGAGAAGAGATAGAAGAGAGTGAGAAAGATAAGAGAGAGAGGGAAAGAGGACAGACGAGACAGACGAGAGCATTCACTTGTGTAAGTAAAGAGTTGTGACCTGCATGGAGAGGAGGCAGAGAGGAGATAATGTTGCTAGCAATATAAACAACACATAACAATAAGCTTCCTGGGTGTACTAAAGTTATCACCTAAAAAAATGAACTAATATACTGTAACGTAACAGTGACATACACGCGGCTTCATTCCGTGTTTTCTACTCCCGCAACTCAGTCTGTAGACATACTTTCCTACTGACCTCTTAATCAACCAGCCTATTGTTACCTGCAACCCGCAGGCCTCACAGCTATCGAACCCTGGATTATCAAGCGTGTATATCCTGTGGAAACTTTCTAGTTCTTTTTTGAAGACTTTCATCGATGCTCTGGCAATATTGATGGGATGGAGGGAAGGGATTGAGGGAAAAGATGGATGGAACGAGATGATGGAGGGAGAAGATGGATGGAGAGAATGGATGAATGGAGAGGATGGGTGGAGGACAAAGATGGGTGGTGAGAGGATGGACGGAGTGCAAGAATGCAAGGAGAGACCAGAAGGAAAGAAAATAGGGTAAAGGATAGAGGTAGGAAGGAAATAGAAAGATAAGAAAGGAGAGAATGGATAGAGGAATGGGATAGAATGAGGAGGAGGGATGAAGGGCGAGGATAGTGAGAGGGAAAACAAGGTAGAAATTGGGCAGAGGGGATGATCCTGTGGCAGGTTCCAAGTGTTATTTTACCTGCCCCTCAGCCCAGTCTGAGGCCACACTTCCCCACATGTGATTACATGGTCCTTGCTGACTACCTGGTTAACCAGACTATTGCTGCTAGCTGCCCGCAGGATTACATAGCTATATAGCAAGTAATGGTCCAGTTTCCTCATGAAAACTTTCATTTTTGTTCCAGTAATATTTCACATATCTGTTGGTAGCAGGGTGAAGAGTCTTGGATCAGGAATGTTGACACAGTGTTCTCTGTGTGCTCGAGGCTCACCTACTTTACACTGGGGTTTATTCTATGCTTCTATATATCTTATTAAAATAAGTTATGAGTGTGTAGACTGGGAACCTGGCCATCACGTATTTTCCATGAATAAATTATTGAAATATTTCGTTACTCTACCCTTGAAGGGGTTGTCTTGATGCTGGATAAGAACAGTTTGCTCTAAAGAACTACAGCCACTCTTCACCTCCTAAGATTAAACCTGATTATCTGTCATTCCCCATGTGCTGTATGACCCATACGAGTTGAACGCTTCCTCACAATTATAAAAATAACTAGATGTATTTTAAAATCTGCGCGACCAGAGCAAGATTTCGCAGACTCCTGACTGTCAATACACGCGAAAGAAATAATTCACAGTGTGAAGATTTCAAGCGAAATCAAAAGTGGTAGTTACAAGTTATTACATGGACATAAATATTTCCACTCAAGCTCTGATGGAACCCAGCTCCTGACCCCTGAGTGGAAAACCACACGTTCTTAGCATTTTACTGAAGTTTCCCACCTCAGGCTGACAAATCTTAGTACTTAATGTATGCAATCTATCCTGTGTGGTGGTATACGGCATGGAAGTGAGGCTACCTTTATTCTCACTATGTAAATATAATAAAGAAGGCAGCAGCACACTGCGGGTGTTTCCACACCCGAGGTACTGCTTAATGATTCTAGGTCATTATCCCACATCAGTGCATAGTGTCAGTCTCTGTCTCTCACTCTGTTTCTCTCTCTGTTTCTCTCTCTCCTTCTCTCACTCTCTCTTTCTCTCTCTGTAACCCGAGCTCCACTGGCACAACAACAACACGTATCTTAGCCTGCCTGGCCATCTTGAGGAGCCTGGGAGGACTCCTACCCTCACTGACTGAGGTGTTTCTCCTTATTTACGACGCTCCAGGGACACTCGTGGGAAATTTCTAACTCGGGTAAAACACAGCCATGATTTTTTTGTTTAATCCTCCAGGAATTTTCCCTTTTAAGAGGAGAAACCGGGACCAGATTTTTCGTGTTCATTTGCTTGTTGGTTTAAGAGGAAAGGGCTGTAGACAGGGAGTCGATGAGTGAATCAATCAGAAAGTCTGTCTGTCTGTCTGTCTGTCTGTCTGTCTGTCTGTCTCTCTCTCTTTCTCTTGCTGCTCCAGCACCAAAACCTAGTGCAGCACTGGCCTACAAACAATCAAGTTGGGATGGCCCCCATCGCCGAAAAGATACTTGCCAACATGCTTAGGGCTGTAACATCAGACAGGGAGACTGCTCGTTTCCAAGCTGTGAGTGCACGTCACTCCGGGGACTTCCTCCAAACAGTTCCAATTTCGGCAATGGGAACACGCCTCGACCCTCCGTATTGCAGTGGCTCTGCGCCTTGCTGCCCCAATTCACACGGAATATACGTGTATTTGCGGAGATGCGCAAGCCAACCAATACGGTCTACATGGTCTTAACTGTTCCAAAACCAAGGGTTGACATGCAAGACACAATGAAGTCAACGACATCATAAAGAGAACCCTTGCTACAGCTGGATGCCCAGCAGAGGGCCCCGATCACTAGCAGCCAACAATACCCATAACCCAGCAAACCGCCTCGAAGGGATCACCTGTGGATTCCAGACTCATCGACACCACCAGGCGGGCACCCACTTTCATGTTCCAGCGCCTCAGCATGGCCATCCAGAGGGAAAATGCATGCTGCATACTGCGCTCACGTCCGGCTTCGGAGGAGCTGGAGGAGATTCATAATTTTTTATATTTTGTACCAATTCATTCATGTTTGTGTTTTCTGTCAGTGTATTCTGTCTATTAATAAAATTCATTTATAGAATATAAAATATAGGGGGTGGTAGGAGAAGAAAATATTCAAACAGCTCCGGGGAGAACATTGAGTTTTCCCTGAGGTACGTTTATTGTCTTCTCTGAGGATGAGGGTCCCCAGTAAAGTTTTAGAGGTGGTACCTCCTTATACATATATTTATATATATTTAGTTGGATTAGGCTAAATTAAATTGCGCTTGTTATAATAAGGTTAGGTAAGTTTTTGTTCTTTTGGTACAAAATTATTAATATTTACATTAACATAAATGAAAAAAATATAGCTTTAAACGTATAAGATAAATTTTTAGAAAGGACTTAATTTTAAATGAGTTCTTGCTAATTTACCAATTTTACATATTCGGCACGACAGAGGGAAAATGCAGAGGGGAAATGCAAGCTGCATACTGGGCTCGCGTCCGGCTCCAGAGGAGCTGGAGGAGATTCATAATCTTTGATATATTGTATTAATGTATTCATGTTTATGTTGGAGGAAGGGGGTAAAGGAGGTTTTGTGTGCGAGGGGCTCGGACTTCCAGCAAGCATGTGTGAGCGTATTTGATAGGAGTGAATGGAAACAAATGGTTTTTAATACTTGACGTGCTGTTGGAGTGTGAGCAAAGTAACATTTATGAAGGGATTCAGGGAAACCGGCAGGCCGGACTTGAGTCCTGGAGATGGGAAGTACAGTGTCTGCACTCTGAAGGAGGGGTGTTAATGTTGCAGTTTTATAACTGTAGTGTAAAGCACCCTCTGCAAGACAGTGATGGAGTGAATGATGATGAAAGTTTTCTTTTCGGGCCACCCTGCCTTGGTGGGAATCGACCGATGTGTTAATAAAAATATATATATATATATATATATATATATATATATATATATATATATATATATATATATTGTTATTTTATATATATATATGTATATATATATATATATATTTATTTAATATATATGATGGTCCACCTATCAATTGGACTATAGCTCGAAGTGTATGGCATCATGAAGAATATTTATTCTTCTAACTTGATATTACTTATATAATATATATATATATATATATATATATATATATATATATATATTGTGTGTGTATATATATATATATATATATATATATATATATATAGTTTTATATATATATATATATATATATATATATATATATATATATATATATATATATATATATATATATATATATATATACACTATATATATATATATATATATATATATATATATATATATATATATATATATATATATTTTATTAACACATCGCCCGATTCCCAACAAGGCAGGGTGGCCCGAAAAGAAAACTTTCATCATCATTCATTCCATCACTGTCTTGCCAGAGGGGTGCTTTACACTACAGTTATAAAACTGCAACATTAACACCCTCCTTCAGAGTGCAGACACTGTACTTCCCATCTCCAGGACTCAAGTTCGGCCTGCCGGTTTCCCTGAATCCCTTCATAAATGTTACTTTGCTCACACTCCAACAGCACGTCAAGTATTAAAAACCATTTGTCTCCATTCACTCCTATCAAATACGCTCACACATGCTTGCTGGAAGTCCGAGCCCTCGCACAAAACCTCCTTTACCCCCTCCTCCAACCTTTCCTAGGCCGACCCTACCCCGCCTTCCCTCCACTACAGATTTATACACTCTCGAAGTCATTCTGTCTCGTTCCATTCTCTCTACATGTCCGAACCACCTCAACAACCCCTCCTCAGCTCTCTGGATAATAGTTTTGGTAATCCTGCACCTCCTCCTAATTTCCAAACTCCGAATTCTCTGCATTATATTCACACCACACATTGACCTCAGACATGACATCTCCACTGCCTCCAGCCTTCTCCTCGTTGCAACATTCATCACCCATGCTTCACACCCATATAAGAGTGTTGGTATAACCATACTAGGCAGGTCCTTCAGAAATCCAACCCACTAACAGAATAAACGCTACCCAAGCAATAAGCTTTGATAATTCTATTTACTCACGTGCAAGTCCCACTCAAATCCAACCCCTCTCACTCATGAATTTATCCAACCTAAATTTGAAACTACCCAAGGTTTTAGCTTCGATAACCCTACTAGGCAGACCGTTCCAATCATCAACTAATCTATTACGAAACCAGTACTTTCATAAGAACATAAGTGATTTTTAGGCAGTAACATATTGCGGCTAGCCGGGGATCGAACCCGTGTTATTTTGGCCCGTTTCGAGCAAACAAGTAAAAAATCACGACGTTGTAACCACTGAACCATCAGTCCTACAAACATTATGTACCTAGCAGCACTAGGCATGTTTCATGATGCAAGGACATACGTGGCAGTGGTAAGCTCAGAATATATATATATATATATATATATATATATATATATATATATATATAATATATATATATATATATATATATATATATATATATATATATATATATATATATCAACTATAGCTGAATAGAAAACTAGCTCCCTGATTTAGTTATATATATATATATATATATATATATATATATATATATATATATATATGATGGTAGGATTGCTGGTGTCTTTTTCTGTCTCAATCACTTCTACTTGCACTGAGGCCACACTACACATGCATGTATAAGCATATACATATATTTTCTTACTAGTTCTTGTTCTTGTTTATTTCCTCATATCTCCATGGGGAAGTGGAACAAAATTTTTCCTCCGTATGCCATGCGTGTCGTAAGAGGCGACTAAAATGCCAGGAGCAAGAGGCTAGTAACCCCTTCTCCAGTATATATTACTAAATGTAAAAGGAGAAACTTTCGTTTTTCCTTTTGGGCCACCCCGCCTCGGTGGGATACGGCCGGTGTGTGTGTGATCTTTGTAGGCTTGGATGGTCTACCTACCTACTTGAAGGGTATTCCAGAGATCAACGCACCCGCGGTTAGAACATCGTGAATTTTCTCTCACCATGAGGCGGGCTAAAACAACAAGGGTTCGATCCCCCAGCTAGTCGCAGTGTTTATATATATATATATATATATATATATATAAGATTACAACTCAATCTGTTATATCCAACTTTTCATAAACAAAATCCACTCTTCAAACCCCCCAATCCTCACTGATGCAGATTATCAGGGATTAATTAGGGGAATAAAAGAAAGCGAGAGAATGGGGAAGGGTGATTAGCAGGCAGCATGACAAGGTTATATATAAAGGGTCGTAACTGGAAAAAAAAGGGGGCCAGAGGGGAACGCTAGTTTCCCCCTCACTCTGCCGCCGTTGTTCGGGGTAACGGAGAAAAAAGGGGAGGGGGGTATCCAGTCACTGTAATTACTGGGTGCCAGAAGTGATCGTAAACTACTGTGTTACCTCTAACTTTACGGCAGCAAAAGTGGGGGAAAACTTGGAAAAGATGCGGGTAGAGGTTCTTAAGATTCCTCTCCACCTACTACAGTACTACTATTGTTACTACTACTACTACTACTACCAGTTACTTCTACTAATCCTCCTCTTCCTCTTTCTCCTTTTCCTCCTCTTCCTCTTTCTTTTCTTCCTCCTACTCCTCTTCCTCCTCCTACTTCTCTTCCTCTTCCTCCTCCTCTTAGGTCTCACCCTTCCCTTCGGTCGTGTCGTGGGGAGGGAGGGAAAGGATTACAGGCACTAATTAATTTACTAGTGGGAATCAGGGCGCAAAAGGGAGAGATTATCTCCCTGGTTTACACCGTCCCCTCCCAGGGTGCCTAATAGCTCAAGGGTCCTTCTTCAGTTACCTTCTTTCCCCTTACCCCTCCTCCTAACTACCCCTCATCCTATGTACCCCTCTTCCTAACTACCCCTCTTCCTAACTACCCCTCCTCCTAACTACCCTACCTATCTACCTACCCCTTTTCCTAACTACCCCTTCTCCTATCTATTCTACCTATCTACCGCTCCTATCTACCCTTCCTAATCATCTCTTCTCCTAACCATTGTTTATCCTAGCCACCACTCAACCTAACCACCCTTCCTAACTAGCCAAACTCCTAACCACCATAGTTCCTAACGAACTCCTAACCACGATAATTCCTAACCACCACGATTCCTAACCACAACGGTTCCTAACTGTGGTGGTTACTAACCACCCCTTTCCCAACTCCTTATAACACACCTAACCCTCTCTACTAACCACTTTTGTTCCTATCCAACCACCTCCACCCGCTATCACGTCTCCTAACCACTCCTCGCATCCACTTCTTTTACCTGACCATCTCGCCTAAGGATTTTTTACCCCTAATCACCTCTTCCCTAACCACCTACTCCCCTAATAACCTCCACCCCCTACCTAATCAGACCTCAACATCCTAATTGCCCAAGTTGAGTCTCTTCTTCTCCATCTAGTCATTAGATTTCTTAAACAATGCCGAGGAGGAGATTAACCACACTGCTGGAGTATTACTCCAATCATCCTCAGAGAGGTCAAGTTACTGCTGCTGCCGCCTAGAGAGGAAGAGGGGAATGATGGGGAGGAAGACGGGAATGAAGGGGAAAATAGGACTGGGAGAAAGAAGGAATGATGAGGAAGAGGGGGGTGTGGGGAGGAAGAAAATGATGGGGAAGAGGGGGTGAGAGGAAGAGGAAAATGATGGTGAATAGGGGAATGATGGGAAGCGGAGAATGGAAAGAGGGTAATGATGGGGAGGAAGAAGGAAATTAAGAAGGGAATGATGGAAGGAAAAAGGAAATGATAGGAAGAGGGGAATGGTGGGGAGGAAAAGAAGAATGATGGGAAAGAGAGAATGAAGCGGAAGGGAATGAAGGGAAGAGAGAAATTAAGGAGAGGAAGAGGGGAATGAAGAAGAGGAAGAGTGGAATGAAGGGAGGGAAGAGGGAAATGAGAATGATGGGAAGAGGGGAATGAAGGCGAGGGGAAATAAGCTGAGAGAGGAATCAAGGGAAGGAAGAGGAGAATGATGGGGAAAAAGAGGTGTGAAAGAACGTGAAATGGAGAGGAATGAAAGGAAGAAAAGAGAAAAGAAAGAGGGGAACAAAGCAAGAAGATCACAACGAATGGTAGGAAAAGGGGAAAGGAGAAGAGAACGAAGGGAAGGAAGAGAAGAATAAAGAAAATGCGAACAAGAGGACAAGAAACTCAAAACAAAGAATAGCACGAGGAAAATGAAAAGGACGAAGTGAACAAAAAAGACGAAAACCGAAGACAAGAGAGCGAAGAGTCGAACAATGACAAAGACAACGAAGATAATATATTAAAATATTAGAGGAATCAAGAGGACGAGAACAAAAGGACGAGAAAAACAAGAAGAGAAGAACTAGAACAACAGGACGAAAAGAACAAGATCACGAAGAGAACAAGAGGACGAGAAGAACAAGATGACGAGAAGAAGAAAATAACGAGAAGACCTGGTTTATGTGATCCTTGAGAAGGCAAGACATCTTAACCAGTAGTCAGTGACTTTAGACCTGGTGGAACGGTGCACAGTGAACTGCACTGATACTTCTACTCTGAGTTACTTGAGGATATCCTCATTGTCCTCTCTGAATTTCCCAGCACTATTAAGCAGGCTAGTGATGTCCCAGTTGCATAAGAATGCACAATGTTCAAATTATAGGAAAATCGGAGATCCTGGTCAAAGTTGACATGATATCATCACACAGTTGCTGCAGATTTCTCGGCTTCACATCCATGCTGTGAACTCCCGTTTCAACACATCCCAAAGGTTTACGCCAAATTCCGCCCTACCATCTGTTTTTCTAATCTTCAACTGTCCATTTTTCGTGAGCCTGTGACCATTGTAGCGTTAATTTTCCTGTTGTTAGCCAACAGAAGTGGAAGCCAGTGTAGTCTTCTGCTGTTGTTGCCCATCCACTTTGAGGTTCGATGTGTTATGCATTCAGAAATGCTCTCCTACATACCACTGTTTTAACACATGGTTATTTAAGTTACTGTCACCTTCTTATCAGCTTGAACCAGTCTGGTTCTGGTCTCTCTCATTATCAAGACATTATCGACCACAAAACTTTCGCTCACTGGATGTTTTGTGTTTTTCACTCCAGTCTCTCTATAGAGACCGGTGTACGTGAAAATCCCAGATCAGCAGTTTCTGAGATGATCAAACCACCCCGTCTGGCACCAACAATCATTCCACGGTTAAAGTCACTTAAATCACATTTCTTCTCCATTCTGATGTTCAGTTTGAACAAAAACTGAATCTCTTGACCATGTCTGAATGCTTTTAGGCATTGAGCTGCTCCCACGTGATGGGATCAAATGACATAAACTGCGTATTAACATGGCTCTACTTGCAGCCACCACCACCAACAACCACCACCAACAACAACCACCACTACCAACCAACCAACCACCACCAACCAAACAACCAACCAACCAACAAACCAACCACCACCACCACCACCACTGGCTAAGACACACACAGGTACAAGTTAAGGTCTCTCCTTCACGTCATTTAACCTGAGGATGTTTTTACTTGTGGTTTTCTAAAGTCGATGAAATTATCCCATTTTGCATCTCATTCTTTACAATTAGTGTAATTACCTATGACATACCTGTGACCTCAACGCCAGGCTTGAAAGGCAGATTTCATTGCAGGAGCTGGGTGAACCAGCCTGGTGATCCAACCTGGTAAACCAGTCGGGAACAGCCTGGTGAGCCAGCCTGGTAAACCAGCCCGCAAACCAGCCTGGTAAACCAGTCGGGTTCACCAGGCTGCTCCCGCCAAATTGAACTTGTAGCAGTCTTGTAATAACAGTTATACAGCAGTAGTAGTAGTTATATAGTAGTTATGGAGTAGTTATAACTGTATTTCTAACAAGCATAACTTTAATAGTCGTAATTATAGTAGTAGTAACTAGAGTAACTAGTAGTGGCATTATCTTCTAGAGAAGACAATACTATTTACTATTATCAGCAGTAGTCCACACCTGTCATCTGCTTCCTGAGTCTCTTCTGCACTTATTTTCCTGACTGAGAACAGACTTCCTTGATGACCGCCTGATCAACCGGGCTATTGCTGCCCAGAAGTCCACACAGTCGTTATAACCTGCCTGACCAGGGGATGATGGACGGGAAAGATGAGGAAGAAAGATGACACTGGAGAAACGGGTGAATAGAAAGGGGGAAGGAGAAACTGGTTTAGTGGAAAGGGGGGAACAAAAGGGAAGAGGTTTTTCCCCTAGTGAGTTCATTTCCTCCCTCATCTATCCAACTTTCTCCCCTCCTGGTGAATGTTTGACCACAGTACTTAACCTGCCAAGTTATTTACGTGTTCCGTAACAGACACACCTCAGCAGTTATTTCCGCGTTGTGTAACGGAGACACTTCAGCAGCTGACCCTAGGTGGGTTACTCACTGCTTTCACTGTAATGCGAGTGGTATTTATGGCTGCTAAGATATTTATAAACAACCAGATGTAAGCCTGTCTCTGTCTGTCTGTCTGTCTGTCTCTCTCTCTCTCTCTCTCTCTCTCTCTCTCTCTCTCTCTCTCTCTCTCTCTCTCTCCATATGGAGAACAGACTACAGTAAATGCAATTATCAGTGTACAAACACACACACCACAAGACTAGTCCCAGAGTTAAGGAGAGGTTAAGGGAAATCGACCTGACGAAACTGGAGAACAGGAGTTAAGGGAGACATGATAACGACATATAAAATACTGCGAGGAATTGATAAGGTGGACAGAGACAGGATGTTCCAGAGAGGGGACACAGAAACAAGGGGGTTACAATTAGAAGTTGAAGACTCCGATGAGTCAAAGGGATGTTAATAATTATTTCTTCAGTCATAGAGTTGTCAGGAAGTGGAATAGCCTAGAAAGTGACGTAGTGGAGGCAGGACCCATACATAGTTTTAAGACGAGGTTCGATAAAGCTCATGGAGCAGGGAGAGAGGGGACCTAGTAGCGATCAGTGAAGATGCGGGGTCAGGAGCTATGAATCGACCCCTGAAATCAAAAATAGGTGAGTACACACACACACACACACCAGCAAGGCTGGACCTTGTATTCACCCTGAATAGCTCAGATATCGAGGACATAACACACGAGAGCCCCCTGGGAGCCAGTGACCATATGGTGCTGAGCTTTGAGTACATAGTAGAGCTACAGGTGGAGAGGGAAAACGGTGCTGAAAGAGACATACCAGACTATAAAAGAGGGGACTACACGGGTATGAGGAATTTCCTGCAGGAGGTTCTGTGGGAAAGGAAAATGGAAGGACAGTCAGTAAATGAAATGATGGAATACGTAGCGACAAAGTGCAAGGAGGCAGAGGAACGGTTTATACCCAAAAAAAAAAGAATAAATGGGAAGACAAGAATGAGCCCCTGGTTTACCCAAAGATGCAGGGAGGCAAAGACTCAGAGTGCCAGAGAATGGAAAAGGTACAGAAGGCAAAGAACCCAAGCAAACAAGGAGATTAGTCGAAGATCTAGAAACGAGTATGCACAGGTACGGAGGGAGGCCCAGAAACAGTACGAAAACGACATAGCATCGAAAGTCAAGTCTGACCCGAAACTGATGTACAGCCACATCAGAAGGAAGACAACAGTAAAGGACCAGGTGATAAGGCTGAGGAGGGAAGATGGGGAACTCACAAGTAATGATAAAGAGGTATGTGAGGAGCTCAACTCGAGGTTTAGGGAAGTATTCACAGTGGAGGAAGGAAGGCAGTTGGGTAGACAGGACGGGGTGCGTCACCAACAAGGGATGTATCGAGTGCTGGAGGGCATACACACATCTGAGGGGGAGGTGAAGCAGTTACTCAGTGACCTTGATACCTCAAAGGCGATAGGTCCCGACAATATCTCACCATGGGTCCTTCGGGAAGGAGCTGAGGTTCTGAGTGTGCCACTTACCAAAATTTTCAACACATCCCTTGAAACTGGGCAGCTACCTGAGATATGGAAAAAGGCCAACGTAGTCCCCATCTTTAAAACAGGAGACAGAAAAGAGGCACTAAACTACATACCGGTGTCACTTACGTGTATAGTGTGCAAAGTCTTGGAGAAAATCGTCAGGAAAAGAATGGTGGAGCATCTGGAGCAGAACAGGATAATCAACGCCAGACAGCACGGATTCAGGGAAGGCAAATCCTGTGTAACAAACCTCCTTGAGTTCTACGATAAAGTAACAGAGGTAAGGCAAGAGAGAGAAAGGTGGGTTGACTGCATTTTCTTGGACTGCAGGAAGGCCTTTGACACAGTTTCTCACATGAGATTAGTAAAGAAGATGGAAGACCAAGCGTGTATAACAAGAAGGGCACTGGAATGGATCAGGGAATACCTCACAGGGAGACAACAACGGGTCATGGTGCATGATGAGGTATCACAGTGGGCGCCTGTGACGAGCGGTGTACCGCAGGGGTCAGTCCTAGGACCAGTGCTATTCTTGCTATATGTGAATGACATGACGGACGGGATAGACTCAGAAGTGTCTCTTTTCGCAGATGATGTGAAATTAATGAGGAGAATCACATCGGATGAAGACCAAGCAGGACTTCAAAGAGACCTGGACAAGCTTGACATCTGGTCTAGCAACTGGCTTCTCGAATTTAACCCCACCAAATGCGAAGTCATGAAGATCGGAGAAGGGCAAAGAAGACCGCTGACAGAGTACAGGCTAGGTGGACAAAGGCTACAAACCTCATCAAAGGAGAAAGACCTTGGGGTGAGTATAACACCAAGCACGTCTCCGGAAACACACATCAACCAGATAACCGCGGCAGCATATGGGCAACTGGCAAACCTAAGATTAGCGTTCCGTTACCTTAACAAGGAATCGTTCAAGACACTGTACACCGTGTACGTCAGGCCCATACTAGAGTATGCAGCACCAGTCTGGAACCCACACCTGGTCAAGCAAGTCAAGAAATTAGAGAAAGTGCAAAGGTTTGCGACAAAGCTAGTTCCACAACTCAGGGGACTGCCCTATGAAGAAAGGTTGAGGGAAATAGGACTAACAACACTGGAGGACAGAAGGGTTAGAGGAGACATGATAACGACATACAAAATACTGCGGGGAATCGACAAGGTAGATTGTGACAGGATGTTCCAGAGAGGAAACACAGAAACAAGGGGACACAACTGGAAGCTGAAGACTCAGATGAGTCAGAGGGATGTTAGGAAGCAATTCTTCAGCCATAGAGTAGTTAGGAAGTGGAATAGTTTAGCGAACGATATAGTGGAGGCGGGAACCATACATAGTTTTAAGACAAGGTATGATAAAGCTCATGGAGCAGGGAGAGCAGAGACCCAGTAGCGGACAGTGCAGAGGCGGGGCCAGGAGCTGAGTCTCGACCCCTGTAACCACAATTAGGTGAGTACACACACACACACACACACACACGCACACGCGCGCGCGCGCACACACAAGTACATCCCCCATGTTAATTAAATCTCCAGGATACACACAAACTCAAGACACCAGTCCGACCCCCACACTATACCATAAAAAGGTCCATTCTCAATCTCATAACCCACACTGAGCGACCGTAGGAACGCCTGACGCATGACACTATCATCTATCCGCCTCCCCCATACCCCTCCCCCCACACACAAGCGCCGACGTCTTCAAATGTCGCGGCAGCAATAAAAGATAAGAGAGACACAGGTGACTTGATAATATTTCAGTCATCATGCTGAAAGATGAAAGAGTTCGGGGGAGGGGGAGAGAAAGAGGGGGGAAGGGAGGGGAAGGGGAGAGGAGAAAGGTAGAGGAGAGGAGAGAAGGTAGGGAGAGAGGGAGGAAGAGAGGGGGAATACAAAGAAAGAATAGGAGAAAAGAGGGAGAGCAAAAAGACAGGAGGGCTAGAAAAGGGAAGGGAGAGAAGAGAATAGGTAGGAGAAAAGCGAAGGAAGAGGAGGAGGAGAATTAGCAGTGCATGAGGTGTATAGTGAACAAAGAACGAAAACCATGTAACCATACTGCATTTTCTACACACACAAAAAGCTACCGCCAGCACTAAGGCACCACTACCAACCACATCTACCAGCATTATGGTACCACTACCAACCACATCTACCAGCATTAAGGTACCACTACCAACAACAAGGCAAAAGACAGAAGTCACAAAATAAGTCATCAGAGTAGCGACATTGTGTCAGCAGTATCAACAGCGATGGAGGTGTCAGCGGCGGCGTCTGTGTCAGCAGTATCAACAGCGATGGCGGCGTATGTGACAGCAGCAACGACAGTGGTAGAGATGGCAGCGGCGGCGTCAGGCCATACATCACAGTCCAAGTACAAAGACAAATGACTGCAGACATCCTGGGAGAAACAGAGACAACAACCTTCAAGTAGGACCTTCAATGAAGACGTTTCGATCCTTGGACTTAACCACTTCAAACACATGTCTCTGAGGTAATCGATCTCCAAGGACCGAAATGATTTCCACCGAGGTATCCAACATCAGTGCATTCCTGGCCGTTTCCCTCATCATTGTTGAAGTCATATCCTCAAGCAGCTGCAGCTCAGGGGCTGCTAGTCACGATGTGTAGGTGTGAGCAGATGTGTAGGTGTGAGCAGATGTGTAGGTGTGAGCAGATGTGTAGGTGTGAGCAGATGTGTAGGTGTGAGCAGATGTGTAAGTGTGAGCAGATGTGTAGGTGTCAGCAGTGTCGACGTCAGGACACTACCTGAATCATATCCCCATAAGCTGGGTAATTAACCACAACAAACTCTGACGCAACGGGAAAACCTCCAGCTAGTTAGACCGATAAAAAGGAATGCTGGGTTTTTTAATCAGACAAAGCCGGGCAAACCTCACCACCCTGTCGGAGGAGGAGGAAGAGGATGAGGGAGAGATAGAGAGGGTTTCCTGTAGGATGAAGAGAAGCGAGGATAGGAGAGGGGAAGGGAGAAGGGGCAGGGAGTATAGGCAGTGATGGGGGAGTAGTGTGGGTGCGCTAAACCTTTTGGGATTATACAGAGCCTGTGGGGAAGGGGGATGGAAGGCATTCAGGCTTAATTCAGGAAATTGGAGCACCGATTCAATTCCCCAGATCAAGAGCCCCTCACCAGCATCAAGGAACCTCCCTGGAGGGGACTTGGAGCAGAGAAGAGGGGAAGGTTAGGTGTAATGGGGCACCTCTCCCTCCCTCAGTCTCCGGCTGTCACCTGTTTCTCAATGATTAAAGTCAAACTTCACTGGTAATACGGGTAAAATGTCAGTCCTGGATGACGCCAGGTAGAAAGTGACTCACTAGTGGATGGTGAAGCAGTGGAAGGTGGGTAGATGTATGGTGGTGGGTGGGCTTGGGGGAGGAGATGAATGAGTGGGTGGATCAGAAGGATGGTGGATGGGTGGTATTTAGGGGGATGGTGTTGGGTAAGATGGATATCTTTTTATATATTTAATGAGTTTCGAGAGTTTTTCTATTCCTGGTGCCATGCCTGAGTCAGGCTTATCTGGTGCTTGCCCACATCCATCAAAGCCTGGCTGATCTAGCACATAGAGATACTTGTCCAGCTTTCTCTGGAAGACTTTTGTACTTGTCCCAGCAGGGCTTCGGATATCTTTTGATAAGATGTTTAACAATCTAGGACCACGGATGTTGATACAGTGTTCTCTTGCACACCCACGGCTCCCCTGTCATTCACTGGGTATACTTTATACTTCCTTCCATATCTCTCACTCTAGTATGTTGTTATTGCAGTGTGAAGATTTAGGACCATGAAGGATGGTGGCTGAACCATCCTGGAAAATGCAAGATATCACCAGGAATACAGTGAGTACACTAACAGATACCTCAGAAAGTATAAGATACCGAGACTTTACATCACCTTACCTTCATACGTAAGGATAATTTCCATCAGATTGCAAGCCGTCTTCAAGAGGTGCCATGATATACGTCTTCAAGCAATTTGTGATCAGCCAGGCTACTGGGGTGACCACCATGACCGCTATGAAAATAGGTCTATGCGTAAATTGGCTAAAATGATATGAACTTTGCCGGCATTGTCGGCTAAATCACTGCAAGTTGCAAACACCAACAGTCTGGCTGACTAGACTATCAACCGTAGGCCTGATCGCAGACCAGGCTGCAGGGGCAACGATGATGAACCAGACACGTGTGCAACATTGGGGCATCTTTATTTTGAAGACGTTTCGCCATCCAGTGGTTTAATCAATACAACACAAGGACATAAACGGAAGACAGCAGAAGATATGGCAGTCAGTCCCAGGTGTTGACCGCCTATCTGCGAAGCTGAGACACTGATTATCTCCTCTTCTACAATCTTACGTTTATGTCCTTGTATTGTATTGATAAAACCACTGGATGGCGAAACGTCTACAAAATACAGACACCCAGAAGTTGCACATGATCATCAAGTTGTCAGTAATGTATATCAGTGATTTATTATGAGTAATGATCACTGAGAGTAATACGTAGCGTGGAAGTAACTGTACCTGGCACACCGAGTAATGCAACTCCAAGGTAATTGTACCTGCCAGATTGATTAATGTAACTCCAAGACAACTTCCCCTGACAGGCTGAGTAATCTTGGAGGAATGTTACTTTACATATTAAGGCGGAAGGAGCTTATAATTAATACCATGTTACTAATACCATGTTATTAGCGTGAGATTAGCACGCAATAAAAGTACGATCACATAATGAGAGTAATCAATTATGCCAAACAGTGATTACAAAAGTCATTATTAATCGCGTCAAATATTACAAAGGTCATTATTAATCGCGTCAAATATTACAAAGGTCATTATTAATTGCGTCAAATATTACAAAGGTCATTATTAATCGCGTCAAATATTATGGAAAGATTAATTACTGAGTGAAGCAAAAGTCGGGGACAAGAAGTGTTTATCTCCAGACTGGTGATAAATTATGAAGACAAGAAAGAAGAAACAAGAGGAATAGGAGGAGAGAGAGAGAGAGAGAGAGAGAGAGAGAGAGAGAGAGAGAGAGAGAGAGAGAGAGAGAGAGAGAGAGAGAGAGAGAGAGAGAGAGAGAGAGAGATGCCTACAGTGACTGATATGAATCCAGTAATTACACTAAGGAATAACTCAATAAACACTAAGGGGATCCAAGACTATCAAACACTCTCTCTTCACTTGTAAAGGCACTTGAGTGTCTTTAGGCAGTAACTTAAGCTCCTTCAAGCTGTTTCTGATCAACCTGGCTGTGACGTGCATGTTGACCTGAGGAAGCTGCAAAATGCATTTAAGAATTGAGATGATTACTTCAAATAATTACCCCTCCCCTCAATGGGAGATTATATTTATTTTAACCTGAAAAATTCACCAAACTGATGAGGGTCACACCGGTGAACGAGAGAAGTGATCAAGCATACTAGTGGCTTTCTTTGTGCTGCACTGCCCCGGTGGCCTGGTGGCTAAAGCTCTCGCTTCACGCACGGAGGGCCCGGGTTCGATTCCCGGCGGGGCGGAAACATTTCGAAGTGTTTCCTTCCACACACACACATACAACAGGCCTAGAGTCTAATCGACATGTGCCTAGGACAAAAATGGTAACTAACAATACTTTATCACATGTCAACTACAGTTTGAAAATTACGCAAAGAAATATATATATATTTTTTTTTTTTCAGGTTCAGTCCAAGAAAAAGTAGGGTAAGTTCATTTTTTTGGATCAAGAGCCCCTCGGCGCATCAAGGTCCCTCCCGAATAAGGAGGAGGAGGAGGAAGTCAGTGGTCCTAGTTAACAGCCTCCTTACCCTCCCCCCCCCACTCCCTGGTCCACATCACTCCTCTATGATTTCTAAACAATGAATGAATTAATTATTGATTTTGATTGACAAGGCGGGACTTGCAGAATTTGCTGAGCTCTGCGAATTTAAATTTAAATTATTTAACCATGCAGACTTTCCAAACACGCACAAGCTGGAACAAATTCCAATTTAAAAAAAAAAATCAAAATCAGACAAAAAATATAAATATTTTCATGAGTGGCTAAAATATCCCTCAGTTGTTGACACCCATCTAGTTGAGATATTGAAAAAAAAATCCTAAAATTTCACAAACGTCCATGAAGGTTCTCCAGGAATTGTGAAAAAAAAGACAAGCGGAAAGTCCCAAGCCGCATGAAAACAATTTAAATATGCAACATGCCACAAATTGCACTGAGGTGCGGCAGGATCACCTGCAAACAAGTGGCCGTAGGAGACGTGTGGGAAGAAGAAGAAGAAGAAGAAGAAGAAGAAGAAGAAGAAGAAGAAAAGAAGAAGAAGAAGAAGAAGAAGAAGAAGAAGAAGAAGAAGAAGAAGAAGAAGAAGAAGAAGAAGAAGAAGAAGAAGAAGAAGAGGAGGAGGAGGAAGGGGGGGGGGGTGGACCGCTGGCGAGGATGGAGAGAAATAGATGAAAAAAAGACAAAATTCAATGAAATGAATTCTTTATTTACAACGTTTCGCCTACACGGTGAGCTTCAAGTCACAAACTGTGACTGGGTAAAGCCCACAGCATGGGCTAAAAGTTGTCAATAAAGCTTCACATTATACTGCATATGCGTCTTTTTCTCAAGGCATGGTAATGTTATTTGAAATTTGCAGTGAGTATTGAGGCAACTGAGTGAGTCGTGACCAGTAGCCAGCACTCTGCAGTGTTCTCCACCTGGCCCACCACTCCTCAGCCACCCACCTACATTGAGGGTATTCGGGGGTCAACGCCCCGATCAGGGCGGTGGATCAGAACCTGATCAACCAAACTGTTACTGCTGGCCGCACGTAGGCCAACATATGAACCATAGCCCAGCTGATCCGGCACCAGTTCCCTCTTGAAGACAGCCAGGGGTCTATTGGTAATTTCCCTTATACCTGGTGGGAGGATGTTGAACAGTATTGGGCCCCGGACACTTATTGCGTTTTCTCTTTGTGTACCAATGGCGCCCCTACTTTTCATTGGGGGGTATTGTTAGATGGTAGGGGGGAGTAGGTACTTTTAGAGGGTAGAGGAGTAGGTAGTGTTAGAGGGTAGGGGGAGTAGGTAGTGTTAGAGGGTAGGGGGAGTAGGTAGTGTTAGAGGGTAGGGGAGTAGGTAGTGTTAGAGGGTAGGGGAGTAGGTAGTGTTAAAGGGTAGGGGAGAGGTAGTGTAGAGGGCAGGGAGTAGGTAGTGTTAAAGGGTAGGGGAGAGGTAGTGTTAAAGGGTAGGGGAGTAGGTAGTGTTAATGGGTAGGGGAGTAGGTAGTGTTAAAGGGTAGGGGAGTAGGTAGTGTTAATGGGTAGGGAGTAGGTAGTGTTAATATGTAGGGAAGTAGGTATGTATATATATATATATATATATATATATATATATATATATATATATATATATATATATATATATATATATATATAATATAATATAATATATATATATATATATATATATATATATATATATATATATATATATATATATATATATATATATATATATATATATATATATATATATATATATATATATATATATTATTGTAACTATAGAACGATTGATATTGATCAATAACAACACTGCGACTAGCCAAGGACTCGAACCCATGCTGCTTTGGCCCGCCTCATGGAGAACGAAAACCCATGACGTTCTAACCCACAGGCCCACGCAATCCTACAAGAATGACGCACCCAGCCAAGCTAGGCCCTACATCGATCATACAAACAACATGAGACTAGCGAACTAGACTAGTTTCATGTTGCCAGGACACTCGTGGCAGTGGATGCTCAAGGATTAATTTCAGCCTCCTCCTGTTTGAATACCCGCCTTAAAAAGCAGTCAATATAGCAATGAAACCACGAAACAAGTGGCATTGAAATATTTACCAAACTGCGGCAGGCCAGGATTTGACCCCACGACTCACTGTCCTACCTCAAGAGACACTGCTTGTTAAGGCGGGTATTCAAACAAGAGGAGGATGAAATTAATACTTGAGCATACACTGCCACGAGTGTCCTAGGATCGAAACGTCGTCGTAAGCTCCTCTTTTCTATGTGCGGGTTGTGTGTGTATTGTTCCAGTCACGGTATTGTTCCAGTCACGGTATTGTTCCAGTCACGGTATTGTTCCAGTCACGGTATTGTTCCAGTCACGGTATTGTTCCAGTCACGGTATTGTTCCAGTCACGGTATTGTTCCAGTCACGGTATTGTGCCTATTTTGTTATTTATGAAACAAGATTAGTTCGCTAGTCTCATGTTGAGGATCGATGGCGTAATGGATAAGATGACACATACGTTGTGTTGTCTCTTGAGGCAGGACAATGTGTCGTGGGGTCGAATCCTGGCCTGCCACAGTTTAGTAAATGTTTCATTACCACTTGTTTCGTGGTTTCATTGATATATATTATATATATATATATATATATATATATATATATATATATATATATATATATATATATATATATATATATATGTATGTGTGTGTGTATGTGTGTGTGTACTCACCTAATTGTGGTTGCAGGGGTCGAGACTCAGCTCCTGGCCCCGCCTCTTCGCTGTCCGCTACTGGGTCACTGCTCTCCCTGCTCCATGAGCTTTATCATACCTTGTCTTAAAACTATGTATGGTTCCTGCCTCCACTATATCGTTCGCTAGACTATTCCACTTCCTGACTACTCTATTGCTGAAGAAATGCTTCCTAACATCCCTTTGACTCATCTGAGTCTCCAGCTTCCAGTTGTGCCCCCTTGTTTCTATGTTCCCTCTCTTGAACATCCTGTCACTATCCACTTTGTCGATTCCCCGCAGTATTTTGTATGTCGTTATCATGTCTCCTCTAACCTTTCTGTCCTCCAGTGTTGTTAGTCCTATTTCCCTCAACCTTTCTTCATAGGACAGTCCCCTGAGTTGTGGAACTAGCCTTGTCGCAAACCTTTGCACTTTCTCTAGTTTCTTGACGTGCTTTACAAGATGTGGGTTCCAGACTGGTGCTGCATACTCTAGCATGAACCTGACGTACACGGTGTACAGTATCTTAACGATTCCTTGTTAAGGTAACGGAACGCTAATCTTAGGTTTGCCAGTCGCCCATATGCTGCCGCAGTTATCTGGTTGATGTGTGCCTCCGGAGACGTGTTTGGCGTTATACTCACCCCAAGGTCTTTCTCCTTTGACGAGGTTTGTAGCCTTTGTCCACCAAGCCTGTACTCTGTCAGCGGTCTTCTTTGCCCTTCTCCGATCTTCATGCCTTTGCATTTGGTGGGGTTAAATTCGAGAAGCCAGTTGCTAGACCAGATGTCAAGCTTGTCCAGGTCTGTTTGAAGTCCTGCTTGGTCCTCTTCCGATGTGATTCTCCTCATTAGTTTCATATCATCTGCGAACAGAGACACTTCTGAGTCTATCCCGTCCGTCATGTCATTTACATATACCAAGAATAGCACTGGTCCTAGGACTGACCCCTGCGGTACACCGCTCGTCACAGGCGCCCACTGTGATACCTCATCACGCACGATGACCCGTTGTTGCCTCCCTGTGAGGTATTACCTGATCCATTGCAGTGCCCTTCCCGTTATACATGCCTGTTCTTCCAACTTCTTTACTAATCTCATATGAGGAACTGTGTCGAAGGCCTTCCTTCAGTCCAGGAAAATGCAATCAACCCACCCTTCTCTCTCTTGCCTTACCTCTGTTACTTTATCATAGAACTCTAGGAGGTTTGTTACACAGGATTTGCCTTCCCGGAATCTGTGCTGTCTGGCGTTGATTATCCTGTTCAGCTCTAGATGCTCCACCATTCTTTTCCTGATGATTTTCTCCAAGACTTTGCACACTATACACGTAAGTGATACCGGTCTATAGTTTAGTGCCTCTTTTCTGTCTCCTTTTTTAAAGATGGGGACTACATTGGCCTTTTTCCATACCTCAGGTAGCTGCCCAGTTTCAAGGGATGTGTTGAATATTATGGTAAGTGGCACACTCAGTACCTCAGCTCCTTCCCGAAGGACCCACGGGGAGATATTGCCCGGACCCATCGCCTTTGAGGTATCAAGGTCACTGAGTAACTGCTTCACCTCCTCCTCACTTGTGTATATGCCCTCCAGCACTTGATACATCCCTTGTTGGTGACGCACCCCGTCCTGTCTACCCAGCTGCCTTCCTTCCTCTTCTATGAATACTTCCCTAAACCTCGAGTTGAGCTCCTCACATACCTCTTGATCGTTATTTGTGAGTTCCCCATCGTCTCTCCTCAGCCTTATCACCTGACTGTACATCAGTTTCGGGTCAGACTTAAATTTCGATGCTATGTCGTTTTCGTACTGTTTCTGGGCCTCCCTCCGTACCTGTGCATACTCGTTTCTAGCTCTTCTACTAATCTCTTTATTTACTTGGGTTCTTTGCCTCCCTGCACCTTTGGGTAAACCAGGGGCTCTTTCTGGCCTTCCCATTTAATCTTTTTCCTCTGAGTATAAACCGTTCCTCTGCCTCCTTGCACTTTGTCGCTACATATTCCATCATTTCATTCACTGACTGTCCTTCCATTTCCCTTTCCCACTGGAAAGTGTGTGTGGAAGTGTGTGTGTGTACTCACCTAGTTGTAGTTGCAGGGGTCGAGACATAGCTCCTGGCCCTGCCTCTTCACTGGCCGCTACTGTGTCACACTCCCTGCGCCATAAGCCTTATCATACCTCTTCTTAAAGCTGTGTATGGAACCTGCCTCCACTACATCGCTTCCCAAACTATTCCACTTCCCGACCACTCTGTGACTGAAGAAATACTTCCTAACATCCTTGTGATTCATCTGAGTCTTCAACTTCCTTGCTGCTGTGTCAAATCTCCGGAACATTCTGTCTCTGTCCACCTTATCAATTCCTCTCAGTATTTTATATGTCGTTATCATGTCCCCCCTATCTCTCCTGTCCTCCAGTGTCGTCAGGTCGATTTCCCTTAACCTCTCCTCATAGGACATACCCCTTAGCTCCGGGACTAGTCTTGTTGCAAACCTTTGCACTTTCTCTAGTTTCTTTACATGCTTGACCAGGTGTGGGTTCCAAACTGGTGCTGCATACTCCAATATGGGCCCAACGTACACAGTGTACAGGGTCCTGAACGATTTCTTATTAAGATGTCGGAATGCTGTTTGTAGGTTTGCTATGCGCCCGTATGCTGCAGCAGTTATTTTGTTGATGTGCGCCTCAGGAGATGTTCCTGGTGTTATACTCACCCCCAGATCTTTTTCCTTGAGTGAGGTTTGTAGTCCCTGGCCCCCTAGACTGTACTCCGTCTGCGGTCTTCTTTGCCCTTCCCCAATCTTCATGACTTTGCACTTGGTGGGGTTAAACTTCAGGAGCCAATTGCTGGACCAGGCTTGCAGCCTGTCCAGGTCCCTTTGTAGTTCTGCCTGGTCCTCGTCCGATTGAATTATCCTCATCAACTTCACATCATCTGCAAACAGACACACTTCGGATTCTATTCCTTCCGTCATGTCGTTCACAAATACCAGAAACAGCACCGGTCCTAGGACTGACCCCTGTGGAACCCCACTCGTCACCGGCGCCCACTCTGACACTTCGCCACGTACCATGACTCGCTGCTGTCTTCCTGACAGGTATTCCCTGATCCATTGGAGTGCCTTCCCTGTTATCCCTGCCTGGTCCTCCAGCTTTTGCACTAAACTCTTGTGTGGAACTGTGTCAAACGCCTTCTTACAGTCCAAGAAAATGCAATCTACCCACTGTTCTCTCTTGTCTTACTGCTGTCACCCTGTCATAGAACTCCAGTAGGTTTGTGATACAGGATTTCCCGTCCCTGAAACCGTGTTGGCCGTCGTTGATAAACTCATTCCTTTCTAGGTGTTCCACCACTCTTCTCCTGATAATCTTCTCCATGATTTTGCATACTATACATGTCAGTGACACTGGTCTGTAGTTTAGTGCTTCTTGTCTGTCTCCTTTTTTAAAAATTGGGACTACATTTGTTGTCTTCCATACTTCAGGTAGTCTCCCTGTTTCAATACATGTGTTGTTAGGTGTACACATAGCGCCTCTGCTCCCTCTCTCAGGACCCACGGAGAGATGTTGTCCGGCCACATCGCCTTTGTGTGTGTGTGTGTGTGTGTGTGTGTGTGTGTGTGTGTGTGTGTGTGTGTGTGTGTGTGTGTTTCTAGGGATGATCGCCCGCCTCGTGGTCCAGTCTCAGACGACAGTCACAAACACAAACAAGGCAATGACACTTACCTTTGTCCACATCATGCAAATCAGAAGTAAGAGTTTTTACACGAAGCAACCCGCGCAACCACCCACACACCCACTCCCACACACACACTCCCACTCACCCACTCATAGTTGCGACTTACCTGAAAGAAAGAGAAATCATTGTTAGACAATCGCTGTAATAATATTATTTTTATTTGTTAATTATTATGATTATTATTTTAATATTTTTACAAGTAATCAAAATTGAACTAAATACTTCAGTAGTATTTTGTTAGTGTGATTAAAAAAGAAAATTGTTGATACACGACTGTGTTGAATGTTTGTATTTTATTTTTGAATGTTACATGAGAGAGAATGTTTAGAGGGAATGTTCTCTTGTGAAAGTTCAAAGTCACCAGATGTTAGACCCTATCATCCCTCCTCTTCCACTCTCCTTCCTTTTCCCATAATTATTATATATTGTTCTTGTGCCCCTCTTGAAGTCTCTGTCTCTCTTAATATTTCACCCGTCCCCGTTGAATTCGCTCCCGTCTATCTCAGTTCTCCAATTCGTCTCTCATTTGTCGTCTCCTTCCTTTATCATCTAATTGTATTCCCACCTTCCACCCGCCTCCTGTCATCCGTCACGGCTATCAGCTTTCCATCTGGGAGTAGATTTCATTTATACCTGTCTGTAGGCCTGCCTTCCTTCCTCCATCCCGCCTCTCCCTCCATATCTCGTCTCTCCAACCCTCCTCTCCTCCCATCCATCCTCTCCCTCCCTCCAACCGCCCAGCCAGCGACAAGGAGGTGAAGGGCAGCATTTTATGGCACGTGGATTCTTTTGGACGTAGACAAGATGAACTTCTTGTCGAAGGAACCAGGGGAGAGAGAGAGAGAGAGAGAGAGAGAGAGAGAGAGAGAGAGAGAGAGAGAGAGAGAGAGAGAGAGAGAGAGAGAGAGCATAACGCATATTAACCTAACTTAAAGAAAATACTTCTAAGTTTGCAAGGATTGTTAAGAAATTGCCGTTGGTATTCTTATAAGTAACTTTGACACTAGACACGCACACAAACACGAATTTTCTTGGACTGCAAGAAGGCCTTCGATACAGTTCCTCACAAGAGAGTAGTGCAGAAGCTAGAGGATCAGGCGTGTATAACAAGAAGGGCACTTTAATGGATCAGAGAATACCTGACATGGAGGCAACGAGTCATGGTACGTGATGAGGTATCACAGTGGGCGCCTCTGACGAGCGGGGTCCCACAGGGGTCAGTCTGAGGACCAGTGCTATTTTTGGTATATGTGAATGACATGATGGAAGGGATAGACTCAGAAGTGTCCCTGTTCGCAGATGATGTGAAGTTAATGAGGAGTATCAAATCAGATGAGGATCAGGCAGGACTTCAAAGAGACCTGGACAGGCTGGACACCTGGTCCAGTAACTGGCTTCTCGAATTTAACCAAGCCAAATGCAAAGTCATGAAGATCGGGGAAGGGCAAAGAAGACCGCAGACAGAGTATAGGCTAGGTGGCCAAAGACTACAAACCTTGCTCAAGGAGAAAGATCTTGGGGTGAGTATAACACCGAGCACGTCTCCTGAAGCACACATCAACCAGATAACTGCTGCAGCATATATGCGCCTGGCAAACCTGAGAATAGCATTCCGATACCTTAGTAAGAAATCGTTCAAAACACTGTACACCGTGTACGTCAGGCCCATACTGGAGTATGCAGCATCAGTTTGGAACCCACACATGGTAAAGCACGTCAAGAAATTAGAGAAAGTGCAAAGGTTTGGAACAAGGTTAGTTCCAGAGCTAAGGGAAATGTCCTACGAAGAAAGACTAAGGGAAATCGGCCTGCCGACACTGGAGGATAGGAGGGTTAGGGGAGACATGATAATGACATACAAAATACTGTGTGGAATAGACAAGGTGGACAGAGATAGAATGTTCCAGAGATGGGACACAGAAACAAGGGGTCACAATAGGAAGTTGAAGACTCAGATGAGTCAAAGTTATGTTAGGAAGTATTTCTTCAGCCATAGAGTAGTCAGGAAGTGGAATAGTCTAGCTAGTGAAGTAGTGGAGGCAGGAACCATACATAGCTTTAAGACGAGGTATGATAAAGCTCATGGAGCAGGGAGAGAGAGGACCCAATACCGATCAGTAAAGAGGCTGGGCCAGGAGCTGAGTCTCGACCCCTGCAACCACAATTAGGTGAGTACACACACACAAAATGAATATTTTTCCCCTCTGGAGCGCAGGTGAGAGATATATCCAGGTAGTGTTCAACACTGCTATATATCCAGGTAGTGTTCAACACTGCTATATATCCAGGTAGTGTTCAACACTGCTATATATCCAGGTAGTGTTCAACACTGCTATATATCCAGGTAGTGTTCAACACTGCTATATATCCAGGTAGTGTTCAACACTGCTATATATCCAGGTAGTGTTCAACACTGCTATATATCCAGGTAGTGTTCAACACTGCTATATATCCAGGTAGTGTTCAACACTGCTATATATCCAGGTAGTGTTCAACACTGCTATATATCAGGTAGTGTTCAACACTGCTATATATCCAGGTAGTGTTCAACACTGCTATATATCCAGGTAGTGTTCAACACTGCTATATATCCAGGTAGTGTTCAACACTGCTATATATCCAGGTAGTGTTCAACAATGCTACATCTAAAATTTCTCAAATTTCAACCGTAAAATTTCCTTTAAAAATTCTCAGCGAAACCCAAACTGCCTTGGGTTTTTAAATTTAACCTTCATTCATCTCTTAATTGGAGAGATTATAATTAGCGATAATGATTATTAATTACTTATAATGAAGCGTAATTAAGGTGAACGTCAGGTAAACACGACCAGTCCTGTTTTGTTGGAGTAGAACGGCATAATCAAGCCTTTGGTCAGTCTTCCTTGTTGCTCGCCTGTTCAACCAGGCTGTTGCTGTCGGCAGCCCGCTGGCGCATGTATCCATCCATTCCACCCACCCATCCACTCGGGGCTGTGATGGCTGTGTGGATCACTAACAGCAACAGTCTGGTAGGACTCGACGAGAATTCTGGCCAAGGGACGAGGTTGTAGGGTATAAAAACCATCGGAATATGTCACATCCACCCACTCCATTTATCCACTTCATCCACCTATCCACTCCATCTACCCACTCCACCTATCCACTCCATCCACCCACTCCACCTATCCACTCCATCCACCTATCCACTCCATCCACCCACTCCACCTATCCACTCCCTCCACCCACTCCACCTATCCACTCCATCCACCCACTCCACCTATCCACTCCATCCACCCACTCCACCTATCCACTCCATCCACAAACTCCACTTATCCACTCCATCCACCCACTCCACCTATCCACTCCATCCACCCACTCCACCTATCCACCCACTCCACCTATACACTCCATCCACCTATCCACTCCATCCACCCACTCCACCTATCCACTCCCTCCACCCACTCCACCTATCCACTCCATCCACCCACTCCACCTATCCACTCCATCCACCCACTCACTTATCCATCCAACCACCCACTCCCTTACCACTCCATCCACCCACTCCACTTATCCACTCCATCCACCCACTCCACTTACCCACTCCATCCACCCACTCCACCTATCCCTCCATCCACCCACTCCACTTACCCCTCCATCCACCCACTCCACTTATCCCCTCCATCCACCCACTCCACCTATCCACTCCACCTATCCACTCCATCCACCCACTCCACTTACCCACTCCATCCACCCACTCCACTTATCCACTCCATCCACCCACTCCACCTATCCACTCCATCCACCCACTCCACCTATCCACTCCATCCACCCACTCCATCCACCCACTCCACCTATCCACTCCATCCACCCACTCCACTTATCCACTCCATCCACCCACTCCATTTATCCACTCCATCCACCCACTCCACTTATCCACTTCATCCACCCACTCCATTTATCCACTTCATCCACCCACTCCACTTATCCACTTCATCCACCCACTCCATCCACTTCATCCATTCACTCTAACATAAAAACATTAAGAAAGTTTTCAGTGACATGTCAGGTTGACCTTCTGGGTTCAGAAGTGTTCTGGAGGATACAAGACTCCATAAATATTATACATAACTTGTCTGTCTGTCTTTGTGTCTGTATATCTGTCTGTCCTCATGTGTCTGTCTGTCTGTCTGCGTCTGTCTGCTATTGTATCTATGGCTGTCGTCCTGTCTCCATCTCTGGCTATGTCTTTGTATCAACTCGTATTCTCTCTCTCTCTCTCTCTCTCTCTCTCTCTCTCTCTCTCTCTCTCTCTCTCTCTCTCTCTCTCTCTCTCTCTCTCTCTTTCTCTCTCTCTCTCTCTCTCTCTCTCCTCTACTCATATGAAAGCCTTTTTTTATTATGAGACAAACAGGGAACAGGATGAAGTTGGAGTCATCTGTGGGCCAGCGATTTCATTTGGCCAACTGACTTTATTTCATCGATGTCATTATGATGTACGAACATGTTCCAGACTCGAGTCACTTGCAAATGATACTAACATAAGATGAGAGTCACCTCGGTAGACGACACTGAAAAACTGCAACAAGATATAAGCAGGATTTTCCAGTGGGCAGTGGAGGACATAACTTTCAATAATAAGTTCCAGCAGCTTAGGTGTGGAAAGAATGAACTTAAATAGGACATATAAAAGAACTGGGAGTAATTATGTCAGCTGACCTTTCATTCAAAGAACACAATAAGACCAATGTCACGACAGCCAGGGTGGATAATGAGAACATTCAAAACAAGTAGAAAAAGTGCCAGTGGTGACAGTTTCCAAATCGTTTGTGCTCTCTCATTTGGAATATTGCTTAGTGATGATGGCCCCGTCAGGGCAGGAGGAAGATCAGAACCGGAACAGATTCAGAGATCATTTACGGCCCGCATAAATCCAATAAAGTTTTAATTTACTGGGAACACCTTAAAATCCTAAATATGTACTCATTGGAGCGAAGGAGAGAGAGAGATTCATGATATATACCTGGAAAGTACCTGAGGGTCTGGTCCTAGATCTGCACACTGCAATGGGCACATCAATGCAACACTGTATCAATATCCGTGGCCCAAAATTCTGCTTGGACAAGTGCTGAAGTCTTCAAGAAACGCTGGACTAATGTCTTCGCCAAGTCCCAAATCAACGAGACTGTGATGGATATATGGGTGAGCGGGCCAACAGCAATAACAGCCTGGTTGACCAGGCAAGCACCAGACAAGCCTGGTCTATGGCCGCGCTCTGGGAGTAGAAAACCTCTCGGAACTCATCAAGGTATATCAAAGGTAAAGGTAAGGTATCAGGTAATGAGACTCAAGGAGGAAGGAGGTGTATGTACTAACAAAAGTAATTCATAGTTAACAGTTTAGGTACAACCAGACTCTGGAGGCTAGGAACCAGTAGAGTCAGTCTATAACAGTTAAGAGGCAGGGTGTGCAGTGAATCGACCCTTCCAAACATAAGTAAGTGAGTACAACTGAGTACACACACACACACACACACACACACACACACGAGCTGCCCTCCTGAAATGTGATTAGCGGCAACCATAAAGTTTCTTTAAACTTAGGCAACTAGTGTTTAGGCCTTTACGTTTGCTATAGGCCTACGTTCACGGGTAGCACATTCCTGCCTCCCCTCCTACGACAGCCTAGGTACTCCGTCGTCGCAGGTTCCTTTGACTTTAATAATTTTATTTTTATCGTCTTGTGTGACTCCGCCTCGTGGCACCCGTTGTTTGGTCTAGGTCACTTGGTCTATTACTTGGTTTATGTCACTTGGTGGTCTGCTTCGACTCGTCTGTTTTCTTAAATGTGGTCTGTCAGCTGGCATCTTCTGATGTTGCGACAATAGTTGTGGCGTTGCAGGTCAACAATGTCAGTGTGTACACTAGTCTGACTTCTTGAGTCCTCTCATTCCTACTCTTTATAACTGTATATGGAATTTTCCCTCCTTTTCTTCCACATCTACTTCATTCACTTCTCTACTACAGTGAGACTGAGAAGGTATTTTGTAGCACTATGACTTGTGTGTTTAGCTTCCATTTATGATTCCTTGTTTCTAATCTTCACATTTCATACACTCTTCAATCATGCATCATTCCCTTTTCACTCGTCAAGGATCAAGTTCTTGAGCTTCGCCTCATAAGGGACACCCACAACTCTGGAACTAGTCTGGTTGCAAACTTTTAGACCTTCAGAAAACTCAACTCTGGTGCTACGAATTCTAAGATAAACTTGATGAATGTTGTATGTAGTTCTAATTTATTGTTTATTAAAGGTCTTGGGTAGCACTGAAAAGGGAAAAATACTTTTGTTATTAGGTTTGGGTTTCAGAAAGTCATGCCTAGTGTGGGCCAATAGGCCTGCTGCACTGTTCCTCCATTCTTTAGTTCTTATGATATTCTGATATTTGCTAACTTGATAATGCATGATTAATTTATATGGTTGTTTTTGTGCTGTTCGGCGGGATGTTAGTTTCCAGATACTTCTGTTTCATTAATGTAAGTAATTTCCCGCCCGTATGTATTCCATCTCCGATCTCTCCCGCCCTTACCGGAGTTAAACGACATTATACTTCTTCCTGATTCAACTCCAACAGCCACTTGTTTGACCACAGCTGCAACCTGCTAAAGTTTACCAAGCCATCTTTGCCCTCCCGTGTTTATAGAACAGCTTTACATCGTCTGCACACACACACACAGAGTGGTCGGGAAGTGGAATAGTTTAGGAAGCGATGTAGTCGAGGCAGGCTCAATACATAGCTTTAAGCAGAGGTATGATAAAGCTCATGACGCAGGGAGAGTGACCCAGTAGCGGCCAGTGAAGAGGCGGGGCCAGGAGCTATGACTCGACCCCTGCAACCACAACTAGGTGAGTACACACACACACACACACACACACTGCAAGAAGGCCTTCGACACAATTCCTCATAAGATATTAGTGCAGAAGTTAGAGGATCAGGAACGTATAACAGGAAGGGCACTGCAATGGATCAGAGAATACCTGACAGGGAGGCAACAACGGGTCATGGTACGTGATGAGGTATCACAGTGGGCGCCTGTGACTAGCGGGGTCCCACAGGGGTCAGTCCTAGGACCAGTGCTATTCTTGGTATATGTGAATGACATGACGGACGGGATAGACTCAGAAGTATCTCTGTTCGCAGATGATGTGAAGTTAATGAGGAGAATTAAATCAGATGAGGATCAGGTAGGACTACAAAGAGACCTGGACAGGCTGGACACCTGGTCCAGCAACTGGCTTCTCGAATTTAACCCCGCCAAATGCAAAGTCATGAAGATCGGGGAAGGGCAAAGAAGACCGCAGACAGAGTATAAGCTAGGGGGCCAAAGACTGCAAACCTCGCTCAAAGAGAAAGATCTTGGGGTGAGTATAACACCAAGCACGTCTCCGGAAGCACACACCTAATAAGATAACTGCTGCAGCATACGGGCGACTGGCAAACCTGAGAATAGCGTTCCGATACCTTAGTAAAGAATCGTTCAAGACACTGTACACCGTGTACGTCAGACCCATACTAGAGTATGCAGCGCCAGTTTGGAACCCGTACCTGGTCAAGCATGTCAAGAAATTAGAGAAAGTACAAATTTTTGCGACAAGGTTAGTTCCAGAGCTAAGGGGATTGTCCTACGAAGAAAGGTTAAGGGAAATCGGCCTGACAACACTGGAGGACAGGAGGGTTAGGGGAGACATGATAACGACATACAAAATACTGCGGGGAATAGACAAGGTGGATAGAGACAAGATGTTCCAGAGAGGGGACACAGAAACAAGGGGTCACAATTGGAAGCTGAGGACTCAGATGAGTCAAAGGGATGTTAGGAAGTATTTATTCAGCTATAGAGTAGTCAGGAAGTGGAATAGTCTAGCAAGTGATGTAGTAGAGGCACACAAACACACACATACATAGCTTTAAGAAGAGGTATGATAAAGCTCATGGAGCAGGAAGAGTGACCCAGTAGCGACCATTGAAGAGGCGGGGCCAGGAGCTATGAGTCGACCCCTGCAACCACAAGTAGGTGAGTACACATGCACGCATATACAATAGGCCTAGTGTCTAATCGACACGTGCCTTGGACAAAATGGTAACTAACACACATAAACAAACACACACACACAATTAGGTGAGTACACACACAGACACACACACACACACGCACACATACAACAAGCCTAGTGTCTAATCGACATGTGCCTAGGACAAAATGGTAAACACACACACACACACACACACACACACACACACACACACACACAGGCATTGATTCCCCATGGCAGGTCATTTACAAATATCAAAGTAGTGACCATTATCCTGATACAGAGTGAACCCACTTATTACCCTCGTCTATCCAAACACCTTATCCAATACTATCTCTTTTTCTTGTGCTACTTGATCCATTGCAGGACTTCCATTTTCAACCCTGCTTCTTCTTAACTGGTGAATCAGTCTCCGGTGGGAGACTGTGTCAAATGTTTTCTTGGAGTCCAGGAAGAGGCGGTCCATTCATCTCTGTCACTCAAGTGGGTTTGTCAAACAGGATCTCTCGATCCTGAATCCATGTTGGTTTATATCTGTGATGCAGCCTCTCTCTCTCACAAGTGCTCCAGTGTCACCTCCTGGCAATGTTCTCCATTACCTTGCACAGGATGCATGTCAGTGATAGCGGTCTGTACAACAGAGCATTAACCACGCGTGCGTGTGCCCCTGCGTCTGTGTGTACGAGTATGTGTCCATGTGAGGGAGCCTTTGTGAGTCTTTACTGGCAGTCTAGTACTCGCGAATAGATGCGAGCCTGCGTGCGCGTGCTCATGTGTGTGTGTGTGTGCGCGCGCGCGTGAGTACACTCACGAATCTGAGGATGCAGGAGTCGATTCACAGCTCCTTGTCACGCCTCTTCGTTGGTAGCTAATAGGGCCACTCTTCCTGCTAAAAGAGTTTTATCGTACCTCTTCTTAAAACGTACGTAAGTACGTGTGTGTGTGTGTGTGTGTGTGTGTGTGTGTGTGTGTTATGTGTGTGTGTGTGTGTGTGTGTGTGTGTGTGTAAACACAACCGTGACACACGTTGGAATCTCAGACATTCCTGTCTTCCTCTCACGGGTCCCAACTCTCATACCTTTACTCAGTACTTCCAAACTTAGTCCCTGCCACCCCACCACCGATCCTGCCACCCCACCACCGTTACTGCCACCCCACCACCGTTCCTGCCACCCCACCACCGTTCCTGCTACCCCACCACCGTTCCTGCCACCCCACCACCGTTCCTGCTACCCCACCACCGTTCCTGCCACCCCACCACCGTTCCTGCCACCCCACCATCGTTCCTGCCACCCCACCACCGTTCCTGCCACCCCACCACCGTTCCTGCTACCCCACCACCGTTCCTGCCACCCCACCACCGTTCCTGCCACCCCACCACCGTTCCTGCCACCCCACCACCGTTCCTGCCACCCCACCATCGTTCCTGCCACCCCACCACCGTTCCTGCCACCCCACCACCGTTCCTGCCACCCCACCACCGTTCCTGCTACCCCACCACCGTTCCTGCCACCCCACCACCGTTCCTGCCACCCGGCCATCGTTCCTGCCACCCCACCACCGTTCTTGCTACCCCACCACCGTTCCTGCCACCCCATCATCGTTCCTGCCACCCCACCACCGTTCCTGCCACCCGACCATCGTTCCTGCCACTCCACCACCGTTCCAGCCACACCACCACCGTTCCTGCCAACCCACCACCACCGTTCCTGGCACCCCACCACCACCGTTCCTGGCACCCCACCACCACCGTTCCAGCCACACCACCATCGTTCCTGCCACCACACCACCACCGTTCCTGCCACCCCACCACCATCGTTCCTGGCACCCCACCACCACCGTCCCAGCATTGTTGTATCACTAAAACACCAGTTCCAGGATTTTTGCATTCCTAAAACACCAGTCCCAGGATTGTTGCATTCCTAAAACAACAGTCCCAGGATTGTTGCATCCCTAAAGAACCAGTCCCAGGACTGTTGCATTCCTAAAACACCAGTCCCAGGATTGTTGCATCCCTAAAACGCCAGTCCCAGGATTGTTGCATCCCTAAAACGCCAGTTCCAGGATTGTTGCATTCCTAAAACACCAGTCCCAGGGTTGTTGCATCCCTAAATAACCAGTCCCAGCATTGTTGCATCACTAAAACACCAGTCCCAGGATTGTTGCATTCCTAAAACACCAGTCCCAGGATTGTTGCATCCCTAAAGAACCAGTCCCAGGACTGTTGCATTCCTAAGCCACCAGTCCCAGGATTGTTGCATCCCTAAGCCACCAGTCCCAGGATTCTTGCCTCGGATTGTTACATCCCTAAAGAACCAGTCCCCAGGATTGTTTCATCCCTAAACCACCATTAGTAAACCACTAACTCCAGGATTCCTATATTCCTAAACCCCCAGTCTCAGGCTTCCAGTATCTCTAAACCCCCAGTCTCAGGCTTCCAGTATCCCTAAATCCCCAGTCTCAGGCTTCCAGTATCCCTAAACCCCCAGTCTCAGGCTTCCTGTATCCCTAAACGAAGAGTCGAGGGATTCACTTGTTTTCTTGCAAAACTGTACCACAATTTTTACCCTGCAGACTGTCATCTTACATATCTGAACCAGCATCTTACATACCTGAACCAGCATCTTACATACCTGAACCAGCATCTTACATACCTGAACCAGCACCTTACATACCTGAACCAGCATCTTACATACCTGAACCAGCACCTTACATACCTGAACCAGCATCTTACATACCTGAACCAGCACCTTACATACCTGAACCAACATCTTACATACCTGAACCAGCACCTTACATACCTGAACCAGCATCTTACACACGTGAACCACCATATTACACACTTGAACCACCATCTCTTGGCTTTACTCATACTCTCAAACTTCTCAGCATTTCTTCCTCGTCACACAATTCCATCTGCCTCGTACCTCCTTCCTTCACCCTCTTCTACCTCTCCACCTGGCATCATTTTTACCTCTTACTGAACTTCAAAAGCATTCCACTCCTCTTTCTCCCTCTTCCCTATTTTTACACCTGGTGCCTCAGTACTCTCTGTCATTGAAGGCATTTACCTTTCATTCTCTCTTTCTCTGTACCTTTCCCATTCAATTTGGCAACTCACAAGTTTTTTCCCCCTTTCCCTCCTCCATACTGCCTTCAGAGACACTTGGCACCTCTGCACAATAACATTTAAAAGTATTTCCTTTCAACAGTATATAAACACACCTTCATTAACCTGCCATCACTTGCGTCTTGGACGGACGGAGAAGGAATGTAAGGGACCTGGGGGTAATCATGTCGGAAGATCTTACCTTCAAGGAACACAAGAATGTTACTGTCACAACTGAGAGGAAGATGATAGGCTGGATAAGAAGAACTCTCAAAACACGAGACGACAAGACAAAGATGATAATACTCTTTAAAACGGCACTTGTACTTTCTAAAGACTTAAATATTGCTAGTTCTAAACGACGTACTGATGAAAATAGTGAAGACTCAAGTTTCAAAGAAGTAATATAAAGACTCGATAAAACTCTACATGGAGCGAGACGTTATTCCAATAAGAAGTGCTTCTGCAATTTACGAATTTCCTGAAACATTGCTACACACTCACTGTAGCATTTAAGGCAGCTGAAACTACATACGAAAATAGTACAGAAAATATTCACTTACCTTACCCGAACAAACACTTAATATTACAATTTAGGCAATCAGTCTGCTTGAGTGTATTTACTCCTGCTAGTCCGTTAGTGTATGATTATTAAATTAGCCATTTGCTATGAGTCCTCATTAACAGTGCTAACATGACCTTGTCTTTACAGTGCTGAGGTGACCTCATCTTAACAGTACTAACATGAGGTGACCTCTCATTAACAGGGCTAACATGACCTTGTCTTTACAGTGCTGAGGTGACTCTACAGTCTAACAGTACTCAACATGTAGGTGACCTCTCATTAACAGGGCTAACATGACCTTGTCTTTACAGTGCTGAGGTGACCTCTCATTACCAGTGCTAACATGACCTTACCTTCACAGTGCTGAGGTGACCTCTCATTAACAGGGCTAACATGACCTTGTCTTTACAGTGCTGAGGTGACCTCATCTTAACAGTACTAACATGAGGTGACCTCTCATTAACAGGGCTAACATGACCTTGTCTTTACAGTGCTGAGGTGACCTAATCTTAACAGTACTAACACGACCTCTCCTTGTCGGTACTAACATGAGCTCATCTTTTTAGCACTAACATGACCTCATCTTCACATTATCAAGGTGACATCAACTTAACAGCTCAAAGGTAACCCCAATATAGTACAAAGGTGACCCAACCTACACAGTACAAAGGTGACCCCACCTACACAGTACAAAGGTGACAAAAGTTTACTATCATCCCTTACACAGTACTAAAGAGCCATCATCTACACCTACAATAACGAGCCTGGCCCATGGCCGGGCTCCGAGAGTAGTGAGACGCTAGAAACTCATCAAAGGTAACTCCTGTGCTCAAATTCCTCGGATCATCCACGATGAAATCAAAGAGATAGCCGAACAAACCTTCAGAGCTTATACGATAAACCCGGGCCGCGTAGTAGTGCAATTAGATTGTTAATTCCCATTTGTATTCCCGCGGATCCAACAGAGGCGCAATGATACAAGCAAACCAGTGGAAACTGATCCCTTTCTGCAAACCCGTCTTGATCCTAAGGTTATGTTTGTCTCTTTGTACCTCTCTCTCTCTCTCTCTCTCTCTCCACTTTGTTCTGTGAATGCATTAATATATATATATATATATATATATAATATATATATATATATATATATATATATATATAAATATATATATATATATATAATGCAAGAAAACCACTATGAAAAATAGAAGAATTCCAAGCGCTTTCGTGACTACTCACATTATCAAGGAACTATAACAGGAAACATGACAAGAAGGGCTTATATAAGGGGCGACTACACTCACAGTCACATCACACTAACAAAGACAACACCTCACAGTAGCGTAACATCTCACGACTCTGTGAAGAGGAACATAAGAAAGGACCTGAAACTCTTCCCAAGAATTAAGATTAGTCCAATTTATCATTAAATTCTTCCCAAATTTTATTAATTATAAATGAATCCAATTTATATAAACCAAAAGAAATATTCATATTATTTTCAAAACTGCTTTTAATGAAACATGATTCTATTATATTTCTCTCAACCATGGACTTGCTTGATACAACCTTCTCAGCATTTTGAAAATCAATTGGATGGTTAAAATCTTCACATGAATAAATAGAGCATTAGAATCTTGTCCAGTTCTAATGCTATATTTATGTTGTTTTAATCTTAGTTCAAGACTTTTACCAGTTTGACCATAATAAACTTTATCGCATATTTTACAGGAATCTTATAGACACATCCGTCAGCATTTTGGGGAATTTTTTATCAAAAGTCTTTTTACTGTATCAAGATTTTTAAATACAACTTTGATATTAAAATTCTTAAGAAAGGAAGGCATATCAACCAAGTTTTCATGGTAAGGGAGAACCAACATATTTTTGGTTGAATAAGGTTGGTTGTCCTTTTGGATTGTAAAAAGTATTCCTAGCTATTTTAAAAGATTTATCAATTATGTTTCTTGGGTATTTTAAATCATTAGCTATTTCATAAATTTTAGAGATTTCTTCATCTATGAACTCTGGACTACAAATACGTAAAGCTCTCAAAAACATTGAAGAAAAAACCGACATTGGTATAAGAACATAAGAAAGAACATAAGAAAGGAGGAACACTGCAGCAGGCCTGTTGGTCCATACTAGGCAGGTCCTTCACAATCCGTCCCACTAACAGAATATTTGCTCAACCCAATTTTCAATGCTACCCAAGAAATAAGCTTTGACAATTCTACCTACTCATGCGAGTCCCACTCAAATCCAACCCTCTCACTCATGAATTTATCCAACCTAAATTTGAAACTACCCAAGGTCCTAGCTTCAATAACCCTACTAGGCAGACTGTTCCACTCATCAACTACCCTATTTCCAAACCAATACTTTCCTATATCCTTTCTAAATCTAAACTTATCTAACTTGAATCCATTATTGCGGGTTCTCTCTTGGAGAGATATCCTCAAGACCTTATTTATATCCCCTTTGTTAATACCCATTTTCCACTTGTATACCTCGATCATGTCTCCCCTCATTCTACGTCTTACAAGTGAATGTAATTTTAGGGTCTTCAATCTTTCTTCGTAAGGAAGATTTCTAATGCTATGTATTAATTTAGTCATTCTACGCTGAATGTTTTCTAACGAATTTATATCCATTCTGTAATATGGAGACCAGAACTGAGCTGCGTAATCTAGGTGAGGCCTTACTAATGATGTATAAAGCTGTAATATAACCTCTGGACTTCTGTTGCTAACACTTCTGATATAAATCCCAGTAATCTATTTGCCTTATTACGTACGCTTAGGCATTGCTGTCTTGGTTTAAGGTTGCTGCTTACCATCACCCCCAAGTCCTTCTCGCAATCTGTATGGCTAAGTTCTACGTTATTTAACTTATAAGTGCTTGGGTTATGGACACTCCCGAGCTTCAGAACCTTGCATTTATCTACATTGAACTGCATCTGCCACTTTTCTGACCACGAATTAAGTTTGTCTAAATCTTCCTGAAGTTCCATGACATCTATGTTTGAATCAATTATCCTACCTATCTTCGTGTCGTCGGCGAATTTGCTCATATCACTAGTAATTCCCTCATCAAGGTCATTGATATATATTATAAATAACAATGGGCCTAAGACTGATCCCTGTGGAACACCACTTGTTACAAGTCCCCATTCGGATTTAACCCCATTTATGCACACTCTCTGCTTCCTATTGGTGAGCCATGACTCGATCCATGACAGCACTTTTCCCCCAATGCCATGAGCTGCCACTTTCTTTAACAGTCTCTGGTGCGGTACTCTATCAAAAGCCTTACTAAAGTCTAAACTAAAATCCTCTTTCACCTGTTCTTAGTAACTTATACGTATATGGAATTTTTCGAAACAAGATTGCTTAACACTATCCTTCCCAATAGAGCTAAGTGGTATAGATATGTTGATGATATTTTGTGCCTTATGCCTAAGAATGTAGATATAAACCATTTCCTTGTTAAATTAAATAGCTTAGCTCATTCTATAAATTTTACTGTTGAATTCGAAGTAAATAACTCATTGCCCTTCATAGATGTTTTTATTATTAAGGGTAACATTGATTTTAAATTTAAAATTTACAGAAAACCTACAAATAATTGTTCCTATGTACACTATTACTCTTCACATCAAGATAGAGTTAAAGTGTCGGTTTTTTCTTCAATGTTTTTGAGAGCTTTACGTATTTGTAGTCCAGAGTTCATAGATGAAGAAATCTCTAAAATTTATGAAATAGCTAATGATTTAAAATACCCAAGAAACATAATTGATAAATCTTTTAAAATAGCTAGGAATACTTTTTACAATCCAAAAGGGACAACCAACCTTATTCAACCAAAAATATGTTGGTTCTCCTTACCATGAAAACTTGGTTGATATGCCTTCCTTTCTTAAGAATTTTAATATCAAAGTTGTATTTAAAAATCTTGATACAGTAAAAAGACTTTTGATAAAAAATTCCCCAAAATGCTGACGGATGTGTCTATAAGATTCCCTGTAAAATATGCGATAAAGTTTATTATGGTCAAACTGGTAAAAGTCTTGAACTAAGATTAAAACAACATAAATATAGCATTAGAACTGGACAAGATTCTAATGTTCTATTTATTCATGTGAGAGATTTTAACCATCCAATTGATTTTCAAAATGCTGAGAAGGTTGTATCAAGCAAGTCCATGGTTGAGAGAAATATAATAGAATCATGTTTCATTAAAAGCAGTTTTGAAAATAATATGAATATTTCTTTGGTTTATATAAATTGGATTCATTTATAATTAATAAAATTTGGGAAGAATTTAATGATAAATTGGACTAATCTTAATTCTTGGGAAGAGTTTCAGGTCCTTTCTTATGTTCCTCTTCACAGAGTCGTGAGATGTTACGCTACTGTGAGGTGTAGTCTTTGTTAGTGTGATGTGACTGTGAGGTGTAGTCTCGCCCTTATATAAGCCCTTCTTGTCATGTTTCCTGTTATAGTTCCTTGATAATGTGAGTAGTCACAAAGCGCTTGGAATTCTTCTATTTTTTCATAGTGGTTTTCTTGCATATTTTGATATCACCTGTTTACTGTGATCTTTTTGCATATATATATATATATATATATATATATATATATATATATATATATATATATATATATATATATATATATATATATATATATATATATATAATTATATATGAGGTCCCCAGTAAAGTTCTAAAGGTGGTACCTTGACATTATATATATACTATATATATATATATATATATATGTCGTGCCGAATAGGTAAAACTGGTCAATTAGCAAGAACTCGTTTAAAATTAAGTCCATTCTAAAAAAAATTCTTATACGTTAACGTAAAAATTAATAATTTTGTGCCAAAAGAACCTTAGAAAACAAGCGCAATTTAATTTAGTATAATCCAAATAAATACATATAAGCCATCAGATGCAACTTCACAACAGTTTGAGGAACAGCTATTGAAAATTGACTCCTGTCTGGAAAACCTTCCAGCCCCATTCCCAAACATCTTGTTGCCTGGTGACTTCAATCTAAGACATAAAAATGGAAGAATATAGCAAATGATGTAGCAGAAAAAATCCCTGGAAGCACCCCAGTTTAAAAGTCACACACACACCTGACGACATTGGAGGACAGGAGAGTAAGGGGGGACATGATAACGACATATAAAATACTGAGAGGAATTGACAAGGTGGACAGAGACAGAATGTTCCAGAGATGGGACACAGCAACAAGGGGGCACAGCTGGAAGTTGAATCACAGGGATGTTTGGAAGTATTTCTTCAGTCACAGAGTTATCAGGAAGTGGAATAGCTTGGGAAGCGATGTAGTGGAGGCAGGATCCATTCATAGCTTTAAGGAAAGGTATGATAAGGCTCATGCCGAGGGGAGAGAGACCCAGTAGCGGCCAGTGAAGAGGCGGGGCCAGGAGCTATGACTATGACTGGCAAAATGGGCAGATGGATCTTCAACTTTCTAACCAATTGAACACAAAGAGTAGTGGTAAACAGAGACAAGGCACAGTACTCACCCCAATCCTGCTCCTCATCCTCATATCAGACATAGACAGAGATGTAAACCATAGCACCATATCATCCTTTGCAGACGATACTAGGATCTACATGAGAGTGTCATCCATTGAGGACACGGCAAATCTCCAAGAAGATATAAACCAAGTTTTCCAATGGGCAACGGATAACAATATGATGTTCAATGAAAACAAATTCCAACTACTAACTACTCCGTTATGGAAAACTGGAGAAAATAATAGTTAGGACTGAGTATAGTACAAACTCTAATCACACAATAGCGGAAAAGTAATGTGAAGGACCTGGGAGTGGTAATGTCTGAGGATGTCACATTCAAGGATCACAAAAGTGCCACTATCACATCTGTGAGGAAACTGATAGGATGGATAATGAGAACATTCAAGACAAGA
>WNWK01001939.1:0-32500 GCA_009830355.1 Cherax destructor | reverse complement strand
CAAAAATTATAGGGGAAAAAGTCTGTTGAGTATACCTGGCAAAGTATATGGATTTGGAAAAGACGTATGACAGGGTGGATAGGGGGGCAATGTGGCAGATGATGCAGGTGTATGAAATAGGAGGTAGGTTACTGAAAGCAGTGAAGAGTTTATACGAGGATAGTGAGGCTCAGGTTAGAGTATGTAGGAGAGAGGGAGATTATTTCCCAGTAAAAGTAGGCCTTAGACAAGGATGTGTGATGTCACCATGGTTGTTCAATATATTTATAGATGAGGTTGTAAGAGAAGTGAATGCTCGGGTGTTGGCAAGAGGTGTGGGGTTAAAATATAAAGAATCTAACACAAAGTGGGAGTTGTCACAGCTGCTTTTTGCTGATGACACTGTGCTTTTGGGAGATTCTGAAGAGAAGTTGCAGAGGTTGGTGGATGAGTTTGGTAGGGTGTGTAAAAGAAGGAAATTGAAAGTGAATATAGGAAAGATTAAGGTGATCAGGATAACAAAAAGATTAGGTGATGAAAGATTGGATATCAGATTGGAGGAAGAGAGTATGGAGGCGGTGAATGTATTCAGATATTTAGGAGTGGACGTGTCAGCAGATGGGTCTATGAAGGATGAGGTGAATCATAGAATTGATGAGGGTAAAAGGGTGAGTGGTGCCCTTAGGAGTCTGTGGAGACAAAGAACTTTGTCCGTGGAAGGAAAGAGGGCAATGTATGAGAATATTTATATGGGTGTGAAGCATGGGTGGTGAATGTTGCAACAAGGAGAAGGCTGGAGACAATAAGAAGAACATAAGAAAAAAGGAACACTGCAGCAGGCCTACTGACCCATGCAAGGCAGGTCCATCACTCCCCTGCTTAGACCTGACCACCTGGAGTTAACCCTTTCCAGGTAAACTCCAGGTAGTCAGGTCACTTCCACTTAAGGAGATGTCATGTCTGAGATCAATGTGCAGTGTGAATATAATGCAGCGAATTCGTAGTGTGGAAATCAGGAGGAGGTGCGGGATTACCAAGACTATTATCCAAAGGCTGAGGAGGGGTTGTTGAGGTGGTTTGGACATGTAGAGTGGATGGAACAAAGTAGAATGACTTCGAGAGTGTATAAATCTGTAGTGGAGGAAAGGTGGGGTAGGGGTCGGCCTAGGAAAGGTTGGAGGGAGGGGGTAAAGGAGGTTTTGTGTGCGTATTTGATAGGAGTGAATGGAGACAAATGGTTTTTAATACTTGACGTGCTGTTGGAGTGGAAGCAAAGTAACATATATGAAGGGATTCAGGGAAACCGGCAAGCCGGACTTGAGTCCTGGAGATGGGAAGTACAGTGTCTGCACTCTGATGCAGGGATGTTAAATGTTGCAGTTTTGTAACTGTAGTGTGAGCACGCCTCTGGCAAGACTGTGATGGAGTGAATGATGATGAAAGTTTTTCTTTTTCGGGCCACCCTGCCTTGGTGGGAAACGGCCGATGTGTTAATAATAACAAAAAAATATAATGCTTAGTCTACACTACGATACCAGATGAGTAACACCTCTCTACCTTCATTATTATCTCACTGTACAGGTGAGTAACACCTCTCAACCCTCATTATCACCTCACTGTACAGGTGAGTTACACCTCTCAACCTTCATTATCATCTCACTGTACAGGTGAGTTACACCTCTCTACCTTCATTATGTCACTGTACAGGTGAGTAACATTTCTCTACCTTCATTATCATCTCACTGTACAGGTGAGTTACATCTCTGTACCTTCATTATCATCTCACTGTACAGGTGAGTAACACCTCTCAACCCTCATTATCACCTCACTGTACAGGTGAGTTACACCTCTCTACCTTCATTATCACCTCACTGTTCAGGTGAGTTACACCTCTCTACCTTCATTATCATATAATAACAAAAGGCAAACCGGTGGAACAAACACATACCGCATATAAAGAAGTTACGACGACGTCACCCGACTTTAAGGCGGAGTTGTGTTTATTCGACTATCTTCACTGTCGGATTCCCCCTACCTTCTTATCACTCACTGTACAGGTGAGTTAATGTCTTACTTCATTATCATCTCACTGTACAGGTGAGTACACCTCTCGACCTTCATTATCATCTCACTGTACAGGTGAGTTACACTCTCAACCTTCATTATCATCTCACTGTACAGGTGAGTAACACCTCTCGACCTTCATTATCATCTCACTGTACAGGTGAGTTACACCTCTCAACCTTCATTATCACCTCACTGTACAGGTGAGTTACACTTCTTGAACAATATAAACATCACAAGTCAAGAATCTGAACAGCAACAATGATCGATATTTAAGAAGATACAGGAAGGAGCGAAACATCGTCTAGCTGTTCTTTCTAATTCTTGAACTTATGATTTGTTGCACGGAGGTTATACTTATTTTTATTTTCCTATTTATTCTCAAGAGAGCTGCATTGTTCAGACAAAATATATTAAATGGTAAGCAGTATAAACACTGTAGATCAGGAGATGTTATCAAGTCATTTATAACATAATTCAGAAGCGTTGTGGCCAGACTGTGGCAGGCATCGTCGGGGTCATTATGGCACTCACATCCAGTCATGGAAAACAATTGTTTTTTTTATGGTTTATTTTCGTGTGTTTTATATTTTAAGTAGCTTAAATTTATTATAAATAAAATATATAAAAGTCCGCATGCATTTTTCTATGTTAATTTATCATTAATAACCAAAGAAACAAGTCAGTGCTGTCACCTGGCGAGGAGTCTCGTCTTGTCAAGGTTATACACACATGACTTTCTCTCACTAAATATTTTAGTGGCAGAAATATTTTTTTATTGTTGTAGCAGTGCATATGATAAAGTAGTGTGTGTGTGTGTGTGTGTGTGTGTGTGTGTGTGTGTGTGTGTGTGTGAAAGAGGAAGTAGTGTGTGTGAAAGAGGAAGTAGTGTGTATGAAAGAGGAAGTAGTGTGTATGAAAGAGGAAGTAGTGTGTATGAAAGAGGAAGTAGTGTGTATGAAAGAAGAAGTAGTGTGTGTGAAAGAGGAAGTAGTGTGTGTGAAAGAGGAAGTAGTGTGTATGAAAGAGGAAGTAGTGTGTTTGAAAGAGGAAGTAGTGTGTTTGAAAGAGGAACTAGTGTGTGTGTGTGTATGAAAGAGGAAGTAGTGTGTGTGAAAGAGGAAGTAGTGTGTATGAAAGAGGAAGTAGTGTGTATGAAAGAGGAAGTAGTGTGTATGAAAGAGGAAGTAGTGTGTATGAAAGAGGAAGTAGTGTGTATGAAAGAGGAAGTAGTGTGTTTGAAAGAGGAAGTAGTGTGTATGAAAGAGGAAGTAGTGTGTATGAAAGAGGAAGTAGTGTGTATGAAAGAGAAAGTAGTGGTGTGAATCACAGTTGTTATGAATTAACTGTGTTAACTCAAAACAGTTGTGATTCACCTGAGTGAAACTATAAACACAATAAAACAAAAAATTACAAGTCAAAACAATTCCAGGTAGACTTGACCTGGTGACCCAACCTGGCTACCAAGCTTTTTTTTTTTTTTATCTTATGTTAAAGTTGTTATCTTTTGTTAAGTTACTCTACCATTAACATACCAGAATATACAAAACAATCAATGAGAGAAAATAGTGAACTTGCAAGGGCATTCCTGATATCTAAGGCGATTTTTCACAGTGGTTGTTTTGTATATTGTGATATCACTTGTGTACTAGAATATATAATTACTTTTCCAGTCTTAGGGAGGTAAGTGGACTATACTAGGTCAAGTGGTGGTGGTGGCAAACAATATACACAGCTTCAAGAATGGATATGATCGGTCCCTGTAGACCAAAAATCAACAAAATCGGTGTTGTTCATGTCTGTTTTGTTCATGTCTGTGTTGTTCATGTCGGTGTTGTTCATGTCGGTGTTGTTCAAGTCAGTGTTGTTCATGTCTGTGTTGTTCATGTACAACACTTGACTGTTAATGTAAAGGTGAACACCAGTATTGTTCTTGGTTGCGTTCATCATAGTGAACATTAATGTTGTTCTTGTTGATGATAGCCACTTAGCATACATATATATATATCATATATATAATATATATATATTATATATATATATTATATATATATATATATATATATATATATATATATATATATATATATATATATATATATATATTCATATGTATAGAGATGCTCAAATATTCATAAATACATGTATACATTGTACATTAATACATACATAAATAAGCAGGACATACGAGACTGAGACTTATGAGAACTTTTCAGTGGGTCCAGCATCATTAACTAGTGGAAATAAATGGTATAAAATACCGACACAATGGAAAAATAAACACATAAGCAGTATAATGTGATCCTTTATTGACAACGTTTCGCCCACGCAGTGGGCTTTATCCATTTCCAAACACGTTTCCAACATTTTTTCCAATACCTCATTCCGAGTATCCACCTCCACATCCACCACCATCAAGGACATTACCAGTAACAGACAGGACATGCTTCAATCCACTGCAGGGGTATACACAATCCCTTGTAATGACTGCAGCAAATTATACGTTGGCGAAACATCCAGAGACCTCCAAACACGTATTTCAGAACACCAGTACGCAAGCAGATCTGACGACTCAAGGAATGCCTGTGTTCAACACCGAAATTCACACAACCATTTAATCAACTACAGAAACGCAAGACTCATCGCCAGAGAAAACAACACTCAATACCGAAGAATCCTGGAATCATCACTTATCTGCATATCCAACAACTTCAACCAGAACAACGGCTTCTACAACACAGCTGAACCTATTGCCAAGAAACTTCTTCATCGCTATCCCACTTAAGAATGGAACACTGCAAAATGTTTACACAGATACTTGTTCAATCTCTTTTTAAAGCTTCCCAAGGTTTAAGACTCCATCACACTACTCTGAAGATTGTCACATGCAGCATTCTCCACCTGACTCAGCATTCTCCACCTGACTAAATCCTATAAATACTCTTGAATCTTGTATCCAGGTAGATCTGTTTGTGACTCGATAAAGCCCACTGCGTGGGCGAAACGTTGTCAATAAAGGATCACATTATACTGCTTATGTGTTTATTTTTCCATCATTAACTAGTCACTGGGAAACACAAAAGGTTGATAATAACCATGATAATATTATCACCAGGAACTACGTCCTGACACCAGTCTTTTCCAGATGATGACCCGTCACTGTCTCCTGAAGGTGTGTCCGTGTTTGTAAGAACATAAGAATGGAGGAACACTGCAGAAGGCCTACTGGCCCATACAAGGCAGGTCCTTATCAAAACCACCACTAAGAATTTACTCTCGTACTCACGACACTTAATCAAACCCAGCCCCTCCCACTCATATATTTGTCCAATCTCTTTTTAAAGCCACCCAAGGTCCTAGCCTCTATCACCCTACTCGGAAGATTGTTCCACGCATCTACAACTCTGTTCGAAAACCAGTACTTGCCTATGTCCTTTCTAAATCTAAATTTATCCAATTTAAATCCGTTATTTCTGGTTCTTACTTGGTTCGATATCCTCAGTATTTTATTAATATCTCCTTTGTTTATGCCCATCATCCACTTGTACACCTCGATGATATCTCCCCTCATTCTACGTCTCTCCAGAGAGTGCAGATTCAACGCTCTAAGTCTATCTTCATACGGGAGATTTCTTATACTGTAAATCATTTTAGTCATTCTTCTCTGTATGTTCTCCAACGAATCTATATCCATTTTGTAGTAAGGAGACCAAAACTGAGCTGCATAATCCAAATGAGGTCTCACTAGTGATGTATAGAGCTGTAAAATAACTTTTGGACTTCTGTTGCTTATACTTCTTGAAATAAATCCTAGTAATCTGTTAGCCTTATTGCGCACACTTAGGCACTGTTGTCTTGGCTTTAGATTTCTGCTTACCATGACTCCCAAGTCTTTTTCACATTCTGTATGATCAAGCTCTACTTCACCTGACTTACATATGTGTACGTGTGTGTGTGTGTGTGTGTGTGTGTGTGTGTGTGTGTGTGTGTGTGTGTGTTGTGAGTGTGTAGCGTAGAGGAAGAAGTGTGACTTGTAAGTGTGTGTGTATTTCTTCATATATTAGTAATACCGAAAGGAGAGGATAATATACATTGTTGAATAAATGTATGTGTATGTTTGATACAGATGATTATGTTTGTGTATGTTGCTTTATTTGTGCATCTTTGTGTGTGATTGTGTAGGATTTGTATGTGGAAATACAGAATTTAGTGTAAAGAAGAGTGCGCGCTTGAGAACCTTAGCGTAAAATGCAAATAAAGAAGATCAATACCAAGAAAAAAACGATAATTACTAACAAGTAATTACAGTTATCGTGCAGGGAACACAATGGTTCACACACTGACACTAATTTACGTACATAAAAACGTTCACAAATACACTTATACAACTAAATAATTGAACAATTTAATAATTGATATAGGTAAAATATTAAATATAAATATATGTTCAAAATTTTAACTTAGTGGCCACTCCTTGGTGGGCTAACTGGGATAGAGATCTCTCTTGTCTCAGGTAGTCGACGTTCGGGTCTGTCCAGGTGGATGTTATTACAGAGCGCAGATTTTCTGCGTGTCCTCCTCTGTAATAACATCTACCTTCGTATACTGATATTAATACACTTGTGTAGTAATATCATATATGGACAGTGCCTCAAGGGTGGCTAAAACGCTGACCTCAGGGAAGTGGTGAAGGGTGTATGGATGAACACTTGGACCCATGGACCTGGGGTGGGACTGCTGACTTCAGGGAAGTGGTGAAGGGTGTATGGATGAACACTTGGACCCACGGACTTGGGGTTGGGACTTGCTGACCTCAGGGAAGTGGTGAAAGGTGTATACCTGACCCACGGACCTGGGGTGGGACTTGCTGACCTCAGGGAAGTGGTGAAGGGTGTATACCTGGACCCACTGACCTGGGGTGGGACTGCTGACCTCGGGGAAGTGGTGAAGGGTGTATGGATGAACACTTGGAACCACGGACCTAGGGTGGGACTGCTGACCTCTGGAAAGTGGTGAAGGGTGTGTACCTGAAACCACGGACCTAGGGTGGGACTTGCTGACCTCAGGGAAGTGGTGAAGGGTGTATGGATGAACACTTGGAACCACAGACCTGGGATGGGACTGGGGGGTGGGACTGGGGGGGTGGGAATGGGTGAGGCATCAAAAATACGAAGCGAGTTTCCAGAACTTCAGCAGAAGGGAAGACATCCGGGGGCCCACGGATAGATTCCTGGACACCTGAACCTGGGAATGGCTTAGATGCATAGCGTAGGCTAGGAAGTGGGGAAGGGAGAATATCTGAGGACTCCTGGACACATGAACCTGGGGAAGGTAAGATTACTGAGTGTAGCATAGGAAGTGGGGAAGGGAGAATATCTGAGGGGACACAGATGGACTCCTGGACACATGAACCTGGGGAGGGTAAGATTACTGAGTGTAGCATAGGAAGTGAGGAAGGGAAAATATCTGAGGGGACACAGATGGACTCCTGGACACATGAACCTGGGGAAGGTAAGATTACTGAGTGTAGCATAGAAAGTGGGAAGGGAGAATATCTGAGGGGACACAGATGGACTCCTGGACACATGAACCTGGGGAAGGTAAGATTACTGAGTGTAGCATAGAAGTGGGGAAGGGAGAATATCTGAGGGGACACAGATGGACTCCTGGACACATGAACCTGGGGAAGGTAAGATTACTGAGTGTAGCATAGGAAGTGGGGAAGGGAGAATATCTGAGGGACACAGGTGGACTCTGGACACATGAACTGGGAAGGTAAGATTACTGAGTGTAGCATAGGAAGTGGGGAAGGGAGAATATCTGAGGGGACACAGGTGGACTCCTGGACACATGAATCTGGGGAAGGTAAGATTACTGAGTGTAGCATAGGAAGTGGGGAAGGGAGAATATCTGAGGGGACACAGGTGGACTCCTGGACACATGAACCTGGGGAAGGTAAGATTACTGAGTGTAGCATAGGAAGTGGGGAAGGGGACACTGAAACCACGGACCTAGGGTGGGACTTGCTGACCTCAGGGAAGTGGTGAAGGGTGTATGGATGAACACTTGGAACCACAGACCTGGGATGGGACTGGGGGGTGGGACTGGGGGGGTGGGAATGGGTGAGGCATCAAAAATACGAAGCGAGTTTCCAGAACTTCAGCAGAAGGGAAGACATCCGGGGGCCCACGGATAGATTCCTGGACACCTGAACCTGGGAATGGCTTAGATGCATAGCGTAGGATAGGAAGTGGGGAAGGGAGAATATCTGAGGGGACACAGGTGGACTCCTGGACACATGGACCTGGGGAAGGTAAGATTACTGAGTGTAGCATAGGAAGTGGGGAAGGGAGAATATCTGAGGGGACACAGGTGGACTCCTGGACACATGGACCTGGGGAAGGTAAGATTACTGAGTGTAGCATAGGAAGTGGGGAAGGGAGAATATCTGAGGGGACACAGGTGGACTCCTGGACACATGGACCTGGGGAAGGTAAGATTACTGAGTGTAGCATAGGAAGTGGGGAAGGGAGAATATCTGAGGGGACACAGGTGGACTCCTGTACACATGGACCTGGGGAAAGCATCACAAACATGGTAAGCGGGTGGACTCCACATGACAAACTAGTACTACTACTAATAATAATAATTATATATAATGGTGTTCCTGTTCACCTAGCAGTAAGTAGGTACCTGGGTGTTCTATATATTTAGTATGTTAGTAACGTCAGTACTTGTAGAAAAATGAATTTATTATTATTTAATAACTTATGTTTACAGAGCTTTTTGAGCAACACCTGTGACATCACACCTTTGAAGAGTTTCGAGAGTTTCTCGCCTGGTGCTTGCCTGGTCAACCAGGCTGTTGCTGCTGGAGGCCCGCTGCCCCACATATCCGTCACAGCCTGGTTGATCTGGCACCTTCTTATCTAAGACTCAGTGAAATCACGCATCGTTATCAAAGACTCACACATCACTTTCTAAGACTCAATGACATCAGTCATCGTTATCTAAAACTCAGTGACATCCCTCAATGTTATTTAAGACTCAGTGACACATCGTTACGTAAGACTCAGTGACATCACTCATCGTATATGGACTGATCCCAATGATTCCAAGTGTTTTAACTACTTTACTATAGTGACAAGTTTGCCTACACACAGTCTAAACTGACCGTAAGATGCATCAACCATTACGTACTGACGCCGTTCACAAGACTCAATTACTCAGTTACTCCTCACAGAGTAACTGGTGAGTGGACCTTAAAGACAAACCACTGACCTCCAGGTGGCTGGGTCTGGTAACAAACAACTAACTCTGAGGTTGACAGTAGCCCCAAACTCTTAATTTTTCTATGCCACATTGTGACCTTATATCTCAGAGTAGTAACAACATATATCAAAACTACTGAGATGATTGTGTATGAGTAATTACACGCAAATAACATCAGTCTGAATGACAATGAAAATATAAGTTAGAAGTATTGCAGGGAGACTTGACCTGGTGACCCAACACACTTGACCTAGTGACCCAACACACTTGACCTGGTGACCCAACACACTTGACCTGGTGACCCAATACACTTGACCTGGTGACCCAACACACTTGACCTGGTGACCCAACACACTTGACCTGGTGACCCAACACACTTGACCTGGTGACCCAACACACTTGACCTGGTGACCCAACACACTTGACCTTCCTATGTTTTTTATAATGTTTTCTTCTTTCTTGGGAGGGAGGGTTGTTGTATTGTTTTGCTATATTATGTTTTTCGTCATATATTTTATGTAATATTATGTTAATAAGCTATTAACATAACATGGAGGTAAATGCTGTACAATACCGACACGATGGAAAAGTAGACTCGCATGCAATATAATGTGATTCTTTATTGACAACGTTTCGCCACATGGCTTTATCAATCACAACAGATCTACCTGAGCAGACACAGTATATATGGAGCATAGTGACGCGCGTCAGATGGAGAAGTGACACCCGGACCTGGTGACACAAACCCCAATCATGACCTGGGATTTGAGACATACGGGCTGGTAAACTATATGTTTATAATGTTTTCTTCTTTCTGGGAGGAGGTTGTTGTATTGTTGCTATATTATGTTTCGTCATATATTTAGTAATATTATGTTAATAAGCTATTAACATAACATGAGTAAATCGACACAATACCGACACGATGGAAAATGACTCGCATGCAATATAATGTGTTCTTTTGACAACGTTTCGCCCACACATGGGCTTTATCAAGTCCAAACAGATCTACCTGAGCAGACTACGTGAGTATATATGGGAATAGTAGCTGACGGGTCAGATGGAAAAGTTGATTGTGAGAAGAGGTTTTTCGAAAAGACCACCGCATGGGCCAGAGGTTTGACTGTTTAGAACAACGTTCAAAAATTCTGGCATGGGTTCAGCTCTGTTGTAACTTCGTTCTAAAGTCTAGGAAACACCAACCAGCACGATCTTGTCACTTTACCTCACCACAACACCAAACAAGCATAGCTTCTTGGTGCCTGAACTTCCTTGAGCAAGAATGCTCTTTCATCGAACAAGTATTTTCTAAGCTTCACTTTTCTCATCACTTCATTAGAGACTGCAGACGCCGAGCATATAGCATCTTCAGCTAATAACACACACACAGGAGAGAGAAAAGCTTATGAAGAGAGCGAGTGAGCCAGTATATATAGACGAGGAGGACAGCGACGGCAGAAAGAGAGGAGGAAAGAGAAGTAGTGGAAGTGGTAATGATGGCTATGGAAGTAGAAGTAGAAGGGGCAGTAGTTTGTGCCACAAGAGAGAGACAGGGGAGTGAAGGGAGGCAATAGTAGTAGTAGTAATAGTAAAGGTAGAAGATATAAGCAGAAATAATAGTAAAGGAGTAATAGTCGTAGTACAAGTAGAAGTGGGTACAGTCTAAGGACAAGAAAAAGGAACACTGTAGGAGAGCTAAGAACCCACAAGGGGCACAGAAGGAGAGCTAAGGACCCACAAATGGCACTGCAGGAGAGCTAAGGACCCACAAGGGGCACACAAGGGGCAGCACCAAAAACACAGGGAGGGAGGGAAACTGAAGGACAGAACACACTAGGCAGAAAAATGAAAAAAAGGAAGAAATATGGAAAAGATGAAAGGAGAAAAGGTGGCTATTATTTTAACGTGATGAGTGAGACGTTCCTGGGCTGGGAAACGCTAGCCTAATTCTGGCATGTTCAAAAACTAATAATTGATGGAGTGAAACACTGAATAAGAAGCAATCCAGTGAAACATTCTTGTCTAAGATTGTGCATCGTGAGTCAAGGACTCACAAAGCATTACTCTCGTGTTTTTTAACAGAAGATTCCATTATCTTTCTCTTCATGATCGAAATGCTAGGGATGTTGTTGGGTGTGAGTTAGAGTTGCCTGGCATGGGTTCGTAGGCCTGTTGCAGTCTGACTTACCACATTTAACAAAGCCTATTGTGGAATAGAAATTTCCAGTTGCTGTAATCTGTTTTGTATCTTATTTACAACTCGTTTGTATTCCCGATACCATCCCAAATAAAGTATGCCTATTGTTGAACTGTGACTGATTCTTGGAGCATGACTGACAGTCATAAACCCAAGTTCCTCATGAAATCTCTCCAGGTACCCCAACATTCTCTTCCTGTCTTCGTCAGAACTTTACCTGGAGTCTACCTGGAGGGCATTCCGGGGATCAACGTCCCTGCGGCCCGGTTTATGACCAGGCCTCCTGGTGGATCAAGGCCTGATCAACGAGGCTGTTACTGCTGGCTGCACGTAATCCAACGTACGAACCACAGCCCGGCTGATCTGGCACTGACTTTTGGTATCTGTCCAGCTCCCTCTTGAAGACAACCAGGGGTCTACTGGTAATGCCCCTTATGGCTGGTGTGAGGCTGTTGAACAGTCTAGGGCCCCGGACACTTATTGTGTTTTCTCTTAGTGTACCAGTGGCGGGTACTGGGGGTACGTTGCACCGCCTGCCAAGTCTTTTGCTTTTGTATGGAGTGATTTCTGTCGGCATATTAGGGACCAGTCCCTCCAGAATCTTCCAGGTGAATATTATGATATATCTCTCTCGCCTGCGCTCCAGTGAATATAAGTCAAGTGCTTCCAAGCATTCCCAGTAGTTAAGGTGTTTGATGGAACTTATACGTGCAGTAAAGGTTCTCTGTACATTCTCTAGATCTGCAATTTCACCTGCCTTGAATGGGGATGTTAATGTACAGCAGTATTGTAGCCTAGAGAGAACAAGTGATTTAAAAAGGATCATCATTGGCTTAGCATCTCTTGTCTTGAATGTTCTCATTATCCATCCTATTAGTTTCCTCGCAGATGTGATAGTGGCATTGTTGTGGTCCTTCAAGGTGAGATCTTCGGACATTACCACACCCAGGTCCTTCACATTACTTTTCCGCTCTATTGTGTGATTAGAGTTTGTAGTCCTAGTTATTATTTCCTCCAGTTTTCCATAACGGAGTAGTTAAAGTTTGTCTTCATTGAACATTATATTGTTCTCTGTTGCCCATTGGAAAACTTAGTTTATATCTTCTTGGAGATTTGCCGTGTCCTCAATGGATGACAAACTCATGCAGATCCTAGTAACATCTGCAAAGGATGATACAGTGCTGTGGTTTACATCTCTGTCTATGTCTGATATGAGAATGAGGAACAGGATAGGGGCGAGTACTGTGCCTTGTGGGACAGAGCTCTTCACTATGACAGCATCCGATTTAACTCTGTTTACCACTACTCTTTGTGTTTGATTGGTTAGAAAGTTACAAAGTTGGAGAGTATCCACGTTCGAGACTGACACTGTTCAGTTGCTCCTGTATATACAGTAGATAATACACTGACACCTGTACAGTGTATTGGTATCACTGACTTCCGCTGATACCTACCCCAACCTCACACAGTCCCTCATTTATATGCTGCCCTCATCATATTATGCCCATCCCAGACTTCCTTCCCTTTACACCTCCCTACCTCGCCCCACATTTACCTACCCCAACGACATATTTAAGACAGTCTTCACTTATCACATGTCATCCTCCCTTTTCATTTCCACTCATTGTATCTCTGCATTATTTTCTCTCAAATTCCCATCCCTGTCTAGTCCCTTATGGCTTCTCCCATCCACCCACAATAAGCGCATCTCCCTTCTTCACCCTCTACCCCATCCACCCAAAACCCACGACACATCCCACGACACATCCTACTCCATTGTTCCAGGGACAATGGCACAGGCCAACATGGTTCCACTTCTGGCTGTTAATTTCCGCTGCCTTAACAAGGTACTTCTGTGTCTCCCTGCTACACCATAATACACAACTCTTGTTACTGCATACCATTATTTATTAATATTATTATTTTATGACGAATAAGTGTCTGTTCTTCAGTGGTATGGAGAAACAGAACAACAATATCATGACCGGAGGGTAGGAGCGACGAAGAGGGAAGACCAGAGAGAGAGAGAGAGAGAGAGAGAGAGAGAGAGAGAGAGAGAGAGAGAGAGAGAGAGAGAGAGAGTACTTTGGAGTCGCTGGCTCTGCACTATGCCTCCTTAGTGATTACCTTCAAGCATAGTTCTCACTGGGACAGAGTCAATAAGGCACTCTATTGGTGACAGTGTTCCACAGGGAAAGTGTGCTTGGGTATTATGCAGTTTATTGTTAAATATTGTATAAAAAAATGCTCCATATATAATGTCAGTTTCGGGATTAGTCCTGAAGAGTAGCCAGGACAAGACAGGAGCAGGAGAGGTATGTGTCAGTACGAGGACAGCAGCGGCTGGAACAAGTCATGGTATGGTGAAGGTATGTGGGTGGTATTTTTGGCCAAATCTAGGCCATTGGTTATTTTATTGTTGTTATGCTCTCACGATTTTCCTTTAAGGCCTTAGTGTGTGGAAGGGCTTGTGTTTTGGAAAGTATGTATGTATGTATGTGTATATATATATATATATATATATATATATATATATATATATATATATATATATATATATATATATATATATTCTTAAATATATATCTTCAATATATATATATATATATATATATATATATATATATATATATATATATATATATATATATATATATATATATTGTGAAGGGATTCAGGGAAACCGGAAAAGTAACGTGAAGGACCTGGGAGTGGTAATGTCTGAGGATCTCACTTTCAAAGATCACAACAGTGCCACTATCACATCTGCAAAGAAAATGAAATGGATGGATAATGAGAACGTTCAAAACAAGAGATGCCAAGCCCATGATGATCCTGTTTAAATCACTTGTTCTCTCTAGGCTGGAATGCTGCTGTGCATAAACATCTCCATTCATAGCAGGTTAAATTGCAGATCTAGAGAATGTACAGTAAACTTTAACTGCACTAAGTTCCGCCAAACGCTTGAAAGCACTTGACTTGTACTCGCTGGAGCGCAGGCGAGAGAGATACATCATAATCTACACTTGGAAAATCCTAATAAGAATGGTCCCTGATCAGAAATCACTCCCTACGAAATCAAAAGACTGGGAAGTCGGTGCAAAATATCCCCATTGAAAAGTAGGGGCACCACTGGTACTCTAAAAGAAAACACAATAAGTGTCCGGGGCCCAAGACTGTTCAAGAGCCTCCCACCAGTCATATAGGAATTACCAATAGACCCCTGGCTGCCTTCAAGAGGGAGCTGGACGGATATTTAAAGTCTGTGCTGGATCAGCTGGGCTGTGGTTCATATGATGGACTACATGTGGCCAGCAGTAACAGCCTGGTTGATCAGGCTCTGATCCACCGAGAGGCCTGGTCGTGGACCTGGCCCAGAATACCCTCCAGGTAGACTCCAGGTAAATAAGAGAAAAAATGCCAGCTGGTCTCATTTGCATCAGTTACCAGCTTACAGCTATACCAGCCTTGAGAAAACGATGGCAAGTTACATTTCCTTCTATGAAAACACAAATGATGGTGTCTAGGCACATGATGGTAATGCTGGGGCAGTGATAAGAATGAATGGGGAGATTGTTGGAACCTAGGGAAGAGGTTAATATCATTAGGGTGAAATTTGTTTCCAAATTGACCATGAAGAATCACATAGTAAATCTTGCAAACAAGGCGGCCAAGAAGCTTACGCAATGCATTTCGCATCTGTTCGACAGTAGATGCTACAAGGTTATACGAGACACAAGTGTCCTCACACCTTGAGTATGTTCCACTTTCTTGGATTGCCTGCACCCTATTTTATCTATGACTTCAGAATAGAGAACAGAGCAAGACGATTCATCTCTTGTCTGGGTCCGGCCTAGACAGGTCTTACATTTCAGCAGAGCCTTTAACACCGTAGGGATGGGTGACCTTACTGTTATGTACAAGGCCAATGTTGTCCAGGTCCCCACACTTGACTCCATGGTCAGCGAGAAGACAGCTTCTTCACAAGACGTGCAGCAAACAGCAGCCACACTCTGGCTGTATCCTTCTCAAGAACATCACTTCATCTGAGGTCATTTATCCCTAGTATGACCCGAGTCTAGAACATATTCATACAACATAATGACATCGATGAAATAAAGTCAGTTAACCAAAGTAAATCACTGGTCCACAGATGGCCCCAACTTTATGCTTTCAAATGAGCTGATGTAGGTAACAGCTCTTAGCTTGTAAATAAAAGTTGCAACACTCAACCTAACCTTGTAAAACCCTTGTGTAAAAAAGAGAGGGACAGGGAAAGAGAGAAGGAATGAGGGATGGAGAGAGAGAGAGACTAAAAATCAGCAGGTGAATGTTAAAGATAGACAAAATATTAATAATCATGCAAAATACAAAATACAAATTTTAGAATCGAGAGCCCAGAAGAGTACAGCTGAGCCATTAAACAGACTAAACATTAGAAATTACTAAATTCTCCTAGCAGGCAACATCAGTCTCTTGCAACATCAGTCTCTTGCAACATTGACGAAAGTGACGATATCTTCATCCCACCACATGGCTAGTAATAGCATTTTCACGTTCGAGGCCTATACGCCTAATTCAGATTAAAAATAAAAAAAATCCATCATCACTGGCTTCTGATATATTTTTATTTTCCTTTACTCCCCATCGTCAACGTTTTCTCTCTATCTCCCACCATCTCTCTTCTCGATCATTACGTTTCCCTATTTCCCGGCATCTCCTGCCTTGATAATTCACATCATTTACCATCGTTTCCTGTAAAGATCGTTACCTTTTCTCATTTCTCAGCATCTTCTGTACCGAGTACGACGCTTCTTTCTTGACATCTTTACCTAAATCAATATATTCCGTCATTTCGTATCTATTTGTCTATGTGCTTCATACGCTTCACTCTTCATATTTTTTCAAGCCTCTTGATCATTAAATCATCTTTTATTTCTCACATTTTTTTTAAGTTTATAGTCGCTTTTATTTCGCAAAATGGTTCTCCATCTAGCCATCTTCTGGTCCTCCGCAACAGCTCTCACTCCTTTACCCTCATGTCTACCTCGCAAAATATTTATTCAACAATACTATTATTTTTAACGTCTCTATATCTTTCTTGATTTTTACAATATCCTATCTCATCATCACTGCCACCGCCGCCGCCATCACCCCCACCACCACCATCACCCCCACTACCCTCACCACCGTCACCGCCACCAGCACAACCACCACCGCTCCTCCCTTCTCAATTCCACCACACGTGATAATTGAAATAAATGATGGCAGATCTTAGTGTCTGGCACCCACCCAGCTAGAAGACACCAGCGGGGTCTTCCTGAAAACTTCCTGGACTGGCTTCGTTGAAGCCGCTACAAGACTCGCCTGTAAAACCAACTACATCCTGGATGCCTTCCCCAATCTTGGGAAACTTCCTGACTACTAGCTCAGGCCTCGAAGGATCCCTCCACATTAGCAGCTTCATACTATCCTGGAAGATTCACTCACTCACTTCTCGTGAACGACCGTTGTCTTCATGGGCTCCCTTCCATTATTTCTATAGTGAAATACTAAACGTATCCTAGTGCTCATCCTATTCTGTAAGAATCACCCAATCCTGGAGCTCATATTATCCTGGACGACTGCTCCGAAACCTCCATTCCACTCTTAATATTCCAGGAGAGAAAGCCTTGCCTCGGCGGAACTGACCAGAGCTCTGTCCTGGAAACGCGCTGATATTGTCTAAGTTTTCTGCCTCTGGAAACAAGCTACAACTGTTGAAAATTGGGTCTTGTATTCAGACGTGGAAATCCAAATACCAAGACTAGGAATACGATGGACTAACCAGATTTTGGATTTAAAAAACTGAGCTGAGCTTTCAGATACTGGGACTGGGACGTGCTGGACTTACCTATAGGCTTTAAAAAAGTAAATTTGTCGAAACTTCATATTTCAGACATTTAAACAATGGAAGTACTGTTTATATTCTACCCGTTGTGGAAAATGTATTGCAATATGGTTTATCTGCCAAAAAAAATTACTGGAACATGTTATTATGCTTAGGTATTAGCTAATAGAATGTACGCAAAATCTATAAACTAAGAAACACGCCAGAACAACTTGGCTTCCTATACTGGAAACAAAATATTGCTCCAAATCTTCGGCCAAGAAATACCAAAAACTACGACTTAGACGATAAAACTCTCTCCAACTTCGAATTGCATATACACACAGAGTGGTCTAGTTCTTAGTTCAGGAATTTCGAGAAACACGTTTCAGTATTCAGCTTGAAAACGCTGTTGAACCACCAGGTGTCCTGGCTACTTACCCAGTATGTCTCAGGAACTTAGATCTCGATAAGTTTTGCCTCCATCTTCTCTCTCCAATCATACGTTCTAAACAACCGGTCCTTGTTTTTGCCTCTCACTACGCATCTATTTCAGGCATCTGCTCTTTATTTATCCGCTCCAGTCAGCCAATTCCTCTTCTTGTTCTACTTATTCGTTCCAGTCAACCACTCCCACTTCTCTGTCTATTCATCCGTTCCAGTCAACCACGCGGAAACCCGGAGGGGGCTGGAAGAGGCTCAAGTCTCTCCTCGATTTCCCAGAAGTTAATCTCTTCTTCGTGACGTTGAAATGGTAAGTGGGTGAGGGGGCGTCGCTCGCAGCAATGTCACTACCACTGGAGACACTTCTTCAACAATATAAGCCACCGTCAGATCTACCTTAGAAATTTCACTGAATGATAATCTGCCCCCTTGTCTGTATGGTGTATGTACGTTAAGTCCGTCGCTCTATCTGACTGTGTATATAAACTTACATGTTCCTCTTGTTCCGGTTAGCTTCCTTAACATATGTATGGCTCTCTCTTCTGCTTTCCCCTTTCATTTTTTTTTTTGTAAAAAAAGGCGAAGGCAAAAGCAAACTCGTCTACTCATTGCCTGGTAGGGCAAGAAAAGCATCAGGTATTGTCAAGAGAGATTTTCACATCCTCAAAAAAATCTGAAGATGAAAGATGTGAGGGCAGACACAGGTGTCAGGGCAGACACAGGTGTCAGGGCAGATACAGGTGTCAGGGAAAACACAGGTGTCAGGGAAAACACAGGTGTCAGGGAAAACACAGGTGTCAGGGAAAACACAGGTGTCAGGGAAAACACAGGTGTTAGGGCAGACACAGGTGTCAAGAAAGACAGGTGTTAGGGAAGACACAGAAGGAAATTTCTACTTACCAAGTTGTAATTATCGAGAGCTGTATTTGTAGGGGTAGAAACTCAGCTCTTGGCCCCGGCTCATAGACTAATTTGAATAGCATTACTGATTTCTTGTCTCTTAAGCCATATTATAAACTCTTTAGAAGCTGCGTACTGACTTTGTCTCCACTATTGATTCATCCATTACATTACACTTTTCAATCAGAGTTTAGCTAAAGAAATACTTCCTAATATCAATGGGTTAAATTATAGATATTAATATCTATATGGGTTAAAAAGTATCTCTATCTATTCCTACTCTCCGTTAAGGTCGTTAGGTTCAGTTTCTTAAATTTCTTCTTATAGTGTACTGCTCTCAGTTCAGGGACTAGTATAGTTGGAAACCTGTGGACTTTTTCGAGCTTTTATACAAGATTAGGGTCCCTTATGTGACTGTAACCACATAGTTACAGTGACATAGCATAACTGCATCACTGAGTTATACAGAAAAAAATATCACTATTATACATTGACATACATCATGTCACCATTATTTCACTACAACATCTTCGTCCACTTAACAGTTAAGATCCACGAGCTTAATGAGCTGAAGAAACGACGTACAAACTCCTCATTATGTGTAATTAAAATCTAATAAAGGATCTCTTAAGCAAGTATTAATAAGCAACGGTGTCTTACAACTACACAGTAGTCTACACAAGGCAGTTTATTAATGGAACCATTTGTATGCTGGCACTGAGTGTTGACTTACGTTCAGTACTTACATAGGTCAAGACTCGAGAGCATAGCAAAGATACGTGTTATCACTAATGAGGAGGAGAGAGAGACGAGGGGAATAAATGAAAGTAATTTTCATGGTTTCATCTAATTAAATAATTGTGGAATGATCGAATAGGTTGGTGGGGCTAGCAGTACGCAGATCAGTGTGTGTGCCACAGCCCGGCTGATCAGCAACTGTCTTGAGGAACTTACCAAGTTTCCTCTTGAAGGCAGCTGGGGTTTGTTGGTAATTCTTTTTACGTGTGAAGATTGGTGTTGAAATCTTGGTCTCCTTACACTTACTGAGTTTTGTCTTAGTTTCCTCTTACTGTCTGCAATTTATAACCCCAGGACCACTTCAAGTTACAAATAGATATCTGAAGTAAACACTACTGTGAAGCAGTCACTGTCCCCAGTCAACGTTCCTCCAAGCTGTCTTCATGACAAGCAGTCAACGTTCCTCCAAGCTGTCTTCATGACAAGCAGTCACTGTCCCCAGTCAACGTTCCTCCAAGCTGTCTTCATGACAAGCAGTCACTGTCCCCAGTCAACGTTCCTCCAAGCTGTCTTCATGACAAGCAGTCACTGTCCCCAGTCAACGTTCCTCCAAGCTGTCTTCATGACAAGCAGTCACTGTCCCCAGTCAACGTTCCTCCAAGCTGTCTTCATGACAAGCAGTCACTGTCCCCAGTCAACGTTCCTCCAAGCTGTCTTCATGACAAGCAGTCACTGTCCCCAGTCAACGTTCCTCCAAGCTGTCTTCATGACAAGCAGTCACTGTCCCCAGTCAACGTTCCTCCAAGCTGTCTTCATGACAAGCAGTCACTGTCCCCAGTCAACGTTCCTCCAAGCTGTCTTCATGACAAGCAGTCACTGTCCCCAGTCAACGTTCCTCCAAGCTGTCTTCATGACAAGCAGTCACTGTCCCCAGTCAACGTTCCTCCAAGCTGTCTTCATGACAAGCAGTCACTGTCCCCAGTCAACGTTCCTCCAAGCTGTCTTCATGACAAGCAGTCACTGTCCCCAGTCAACGTTCCTCCAAGCTGTCTTCATGACAAGCAGTCACTGTCCCCAGTCAACGTTCCTCCAAGCTGTCTTCATGACAAGCAGTCACTGTCCCCAGTCAACGTTCCTCCAAGCTGTCTTCATGACAAGCAGTCACTGTCCCCAGTCAACGTTCCTCCAAGCTGTCTTCATGACAAGCAGTCACTGTCCCCAGTCAACGTTCCTCCAAGCTGTCTTCATGACAAGCAGTCACTGTCTAAAGTCAGCTTTCCTCCAAGCTAAGCACACATGACAAACAACCACTGTTAAAGTCGCCTTCCTAAGCTGAAATCTTGTCTGAAAGGTTCAATATTCACCCAAGACTTTGGCAGAGTGTCTCCGTTCCTGGAGACCACGCTCAACCTCTTCCTGTTCTTACCCTATCTCTTCTTACCTCCCTTCTTACGTCTCTCTCTCTCCCTCCCGCAGGGAGCACTACCGCTCGCATCCATTTTTCACGTGAATAATGACAGGACCTCCCTCTTACATGACTTCCTCTGGGACCTGACCTCAGGGAGATGTGACGTGTGACCACAGGGAGATGGTGACGTGTTACTGATAGGGTGATGGTGACGTGTAACGACAGGGTGATAGTGACATGTAACCACAGGAAGACGGTGACGTGTGACCACAGGGTGATGGTGACGTGTGACCACAGGGTGATGGTGACATGTGACCACAGGGTGATGGTGACCTGTCACCTGGAGAAGGGACTAGTGACCTGTGACTGCCTAGTCAATCAGGCTGTTGTTGCCAACGGCAGCTGCGACCCGGATCCATCACAACCTGATGGCTGATCTAGTGCTTCTTTCCGTCAATATTTCTGTTACCAGCTGGAAGCAGGTTGAAGAGTCGTGGTCCTCAGATATACCTCTGACGAGTTCCCAGAGTCTTTTTACTCCCGGAACCCGGCCATGGGCCAGGCTCGTCTGGTGCTTGCCTGGTCAACCAGGCTGTTGCTGCTGGTGGCCCACTGGTGGACACAGTGTTCTCTAACTGTACCCTAAGCAGGCTTTGGTGCATAAGTTGGATTACGTGAGCTAGCACGAAGAACCTGATTGATCTGATGGTCAGCCAGATCTGGTCCGGGACCAGTCCCTATTAAAATTAACACCTAGACCTGTCTACGGGCAAACTACAGTTAAATGTCCAACCTTCTTTCTTAAGCTATCCATCCTCCTCCCTTCCCATGCCCATCTACCACTCACACCCCGGCCTGGTTGACCAGGCAAGCACCAGACGAGCCTGGCCCATGGCCGGGCTCCGAGAGTAGTGAGACTCTCGAAACTCATCAAAGGTATGGCAGAGTTAATGGTTATAATTATAGTCATAATTTTTAAAGGGGTGAACCGGTGAGCCAGTGGAAGGCCTCGGTCAGGTGACCAAAAGCTCAAGCTGTGGGTCATCATATGACTAAGACCCGCGTCAGGAAACACTTGTCCTGTTTCCTGACGGACCTAACCTAACCTAACCTGTACCCAAGGCGACACTTGTTCTCTATTCCATACTTCCTCCAGCATTCTCAGTCAGGGAAATGGGAGAGAGAGAGAGAGAGGGTAGAGAGGACAGAGAAAAGGAGGGAGGGAGGGAGGGAGGGAGGGAGGGAGAGAGAGAGAGTAGAGAGGACAGAGAAGAGGGAGAGAGAGAGGATATAGTGTGTGAGAGAGAGAGAGAGAGAGAGGATGTAGATAAGAGTGAGAGAGAAGAGAAAGGTAGGGAGAAGAGGGGGAAAGATGAGGGGAGGAGGAAGAGGGGAGGAAGATGAGGGGAGGAAGATGAGGGGGAGAAAGATGAAGGGGAGAAAGATGAGGGGGAGAAAGATGAGAGGGACAAAGACGAGGGGGAGAAAGATGAGGTGGAGAAAGATGAGGGGAGGAGGAAGAGGGGAGAAAGATGAGGAGAAAGAAGAGGGAAGAAAGATGAGAAAGAAGAGGGGAGGGAAATACGAATGAATTACATATTTAACAAAAAAAAAAAAACTAATGCTGTGCTACTCTTTCCTCTCCCTCCTTTCTCCCTCTCTTCCTTCCCTCCGTCCTTCCGTCCCTCCCTCCTTCTCTACCTCCCTCCCTCAAGTGCTCCTTCCCTCCCTCTTACTAAGAATTTTCTATTATTTCCTTCCATCTAATTCTCCCATTCATTTTTTCCCCTTTTAGAAGATGGAGATTTCTGAGGTGGATAAGAAGGAGGGAGGGAAGGAGAGATGGACGGGGAGGGAAGGAGGGAGGGAAGAAGAGAGGGAAGGAGGGAGGGAAGGAGGGACGAAGGAAGGGAAGGAGGGACGGAGGTAGGGAAGAGAGGGAGGGAGGGATAGAGGAAGGGACGGAGGGAGGGAGGGACGGAGAGAGGAAGGAGAGAGGGACGGAGAGAGGAAGGAGAGAGGGACGGAGGAAAGGAGAGAGGGACGGAGGGAAGGAGGGAGGGACGGAGGGAGGAAGGAGAACGGGAGGGAGGGAAGGAGGGAGGACAGACGGAGGAAGGGAGGGAGGGAGGAGGGAGAGAGGGACGGAGGGAGGGACGGACGGACGGAGGGAGGGACGGACGGACGGAGGGAGAGAGGGAAGGAGGGACGGAGGGAGAGAGGGAGGGATACGGAGGGAGGAGACAGGGAGGGAGGGAAGGAGGGACGGACGGACGGACGGAGGGACGGACGGACGGAGGGAGGGAGGGAAGGAGGGAGGGTGGGAGGACGGAAGGACGGAGGAATGGCGGAAGAGTGTGTAATGGAAGAGGTAGAAAAAAAACAATAGTGGAGAGTTGGAGACTGAAAGTAATGGAATTAGGGAAGTAAACTTGGGAGTCGAGGATGGAGAGGGAGGATGAAGAGGGAGGATGGAGAGGGAGAATGGAGAGGGAGGATGGAGAGGAAGGATAAAAGGGAGGATGGAGAGGGAGGATGAAGAGGGAGGATGGAGAGGGAGGATGAAGAGGAAGAGATGGAGAGGAAGGATGAAGAGGAGGATAGAGAGGAGGAGAAGATGAAGAGGAGGATGGAGAGGAGGATGGAGAGGAAAGGATGAGAGAAGGAGGATGAGAGAGGAGGATGGAGAGGAGGATGAAGAGAAAGAGGAAGAGATGAGAGAAGAGGAAGGATAGAGAGAAGAGGAGAGGATGGAGAGGGAGGATGAAGAGAGAGGAGGATGAAAGAGAGGAAGAGATGGAGAGGAGGATGGAGAGGAAGGATGAGAGGAGATGAAAGAGATGAAGAGAGGATGAAGAGGGAGGATGAAGAGGGAGGATAGAGAGGGAGGATGAAGAGGGATGATAGAGAGGGAGGATGAGAGGGAGGATGGAGATGGAGGATGGAGAGGGAGGATGAAGACGGAGGATGAAGAGGGAGGATGAAGAGGGAGGATGAAGAGGGAGGATAGAGAGGGAGGATAAGAAGAGAGAGATAGAGAGGAAGAGGATGAAAAGGGAGGATGGAGAAGAGGATGGAGAGGAGGATGAAGGAGGATGAAAGGGAGGATGGAAGGAGGATGAAGAGGGAGGATGAGAGAGGAGGATGGAAAGAGGAGTATGGAAAGAAGGATGAGAGAGGAGGATGGAGAGGAGGATGAAGAGGAGGATGAGAAGGAAGGATGAGAGGAGGATGGAAAGGAGGATGAGAGGGAGGATGAGAGGGAGGATGAAGAGGGAGGATGGAGAGGGGGATGAGAAGAGGAATAGAAGGATGAAAAGGAGGATGAGAAGATAGAGAAGTGAGGAATATGAGGATGCAGAGGGAGGATGAAAGGAGTATGGAGAGGGAGGATGAAAGGAGGATGACGGGGATAGGGATAGGATAGGTGGAATAGAAAGGACAAGAAATACTGGCTGGCTGGGATAAATACTGGGCTGAGGCTGTGGTGACCTAAGAAGATACTGGTGGCTGGGATAAGATACCGGTGGCTGGGATAAGATACTGGTGGCTGGGATAAGATACTGGTGGCTGGGATAAGATACTGGTGGCTGGGATAAGATACTGGTGGCTGGGATAAGATACTGGTGGCTGGGATAAGATACTGGTGGCTGGGATAAGATACTGGTGGCTGGGATAAGATACTGGTGGCTGGGATAAGATACTGGTGGCTGGGATAAGATACTGATGGCTGGGATAAGATACTGGTGGCTGGGATAAAATACTGGTGGCTGGGATAAGATACTGGTGGCTGGGATAAGATACTGGTGGCTGGGATAAGATACTGGTGGTTGGGATAAGATACTGGTGGCTGAGATAAGATACACGTGACTAGGATAAGATACTGGTGGCTGGGATAAGATACTATTGCCTGGGATAAGATACCGGTGGCTGGGATAAGATACTGGTGGCTGGGATAAGATACTGGTGGCTGGGATAAGATACTGGTGGCTGGGATAAGATACTGGTGGCTGGGATAAGATACTGGTGGCTGGGATAAGATACTGGTGGCTGGGATAAGATACTGGTGGCTGGGATAAGATACTGGTGGCTGGGATAAGATACTGGTGGCTGGGATAAGCTACTGGTGGCTGGGATAAAATACTGGTGGCTGGGATAAGATACTGGTGGCTGGGATAAGATACTGGTGGCTGGGATAAGATACTGGTGGCTGGGATAAGATACTGGTGGCTGAAATAAGATACACGTGACTGGGATAAGATACTGGTGGCTGGGATAAGATACTGGTGCCTGGGATAAGATACCGGTGGCTGGGATAAGATACTGGTGGCTGGGATAAGATACTGGTGGCTGGGATAAGATACTGGTTACTGGGATAAGATACTGGTGGCTGGGATAAGATACTGGTGGCTGGGATAAGATACTGGTGGCTGGGATAAGATACTGGTGGCTGGGATAAGATACTGGTAGCTGGGATAAAATACTGGTGGCTGGGATAAGATACTGGTGGCTGGGATTAGATACTGGTGGCTGGGATAAAATACTGGTGGCTGGGATAAGATACTGGTGGCTGGGATAAAATACTGGTGGCTGGGATAAAATACTGGTGGCTGGGATAAGATACTGGTGGCTGGGATAAGATACTGGTGCCTGGGATAAGATACTGGTGGCTGGGATAAGATACACGTGACTGGGATAAGATTCTGGTGGCTGGGATAAGATACTGGTGGCTGGGATAAGATACTGGTGGCTGGGATAAAATACTGGTGGCTGGGATAAGATACTGGTAGCTGGGATAAAATACTGGTGGCTGGGATAAAATACTGGTGGCTGGGATAAGATACTGGTGGCTGGGATAAAATACTGGTGGCTGGGATAAAATACTGGTAGCTGGTATAAGATACTGGTGGCTGGGATAAAATACTGGTGGCTGGGATAAGATACTGGTGGCTGAGATAAGATACACGTGACTGGGATAAGATACTGGTGGCTGGGATAAGATACTGGTGCTTGGATAAGATACCGGTGGCTGGGATAAGATACTGGTGGCTGGGATAAAATACTGGTGGCTGGGATAAAATACTGGTGGCTGGGATAAGATACTGGTGGCTGGGATAAGATACTGGTGGCTGGGATAAGATACTGGTGGCTGAGATAAGATACACGTGACTGGGATAAGATACTGGTGGCTGGGATAAGATACTGGTGCTTGGATAAGATACCGGTGGCTGGGATAAGATACTGGTGGCTGGGATAAGATACTGGTGGCTGGGATAAGATACTGGTGGCTGGGATAAGATACTGGTGGCTGGGATAAGATACTGGTGGCTGGGATAAGATACTGGTGGCTGGGATAAGATACTGGTGGCTGGGATAAGATACTGGTGGCTGGGATAAAATACTGGTGGCTGGGATAAGATACACGTGAGTGGGATAAGATACTGGTGGCTGGGATAAGATACTGGTGGCTGGGATAAGATACTGGTGGCTGGGATAAAATACTGGTGGCTGGGATAAAATACTGGTTGCTGGGATAAGATACTGGTGGCTGGGATAAGATACTGGTGCCTGGGATAAGATACTGGTGGCTGGGATAAGATACACGTGACTGGGATAAGATTCTGGTGGCTGGGATAAGATACTGGTGGCTGGGATAAGATACTGGTGGCTGGGATAAGATACTGGTGGCTGGGATAAAATACTGGTGGCTGGGATAAGATACTGGTGGCTGAGATAAAATACTGGTGGCTGGGATAAAATACTGGTGGCTGGTATAAGATACTGGTGGCTGGGATAAGATACTGGTGGCTGGGATAAGATACTGGTGGCTGGGATAAGATACTGGTGGCTGGGATAAGATACTGGTGGCTTAGATAAGATACACGTGACTGGGATAAGATACTGGTGGCTGGGATAAGATACTGGTGCCTGGGATAAGATACCGGTGGCTGGGATAAGATACTGGTGGCTGGGATAAGATACTGGTGGCTGGGATAAGATACTGGTGGCTGGGATAAGATACTGGTGGCTGGGATAAGATACACGTGACTGGGATAAGATACTGGTGGCTGGGATAAGATACTGGTGCCTGGGATAAGATACGTGGCTGGGATAAGATACTGGTGGCTGGGATAAGATACTGGTGGCTGGGATAAGATACTGGTGGCTGGGATAAGATACTGGTGGCTGGGATAAGATACACGTGACTGGGATAAGATACTGGTGGCTGGGATAAGATACTGGTGCCTGGGATAAGATACCGGTGGCTGGGATAAGATACTGGTGGCTGGGATAAGATACTGGTGCCTGGGATAAGATACCGGTGGCTGGGATAAGATACTGGTGGCTGGGATAAGATACTGGTGGCTGGGATAAGATACTGGTGGCTGGGATAAGATACTGGTGGCTGGGATAAGATACTGGTGGCTGGGATAAGATACACGTGACTGTCATAAGATACTGGTGGCTGGGATAAGATACACGTGACTGGGGTAAGATACTGGTGGCTGGGATAAGATACTGGTGGCTGGGATAAGATACTGGTGGCTTGGATAATATACTGGTGGCTGTAATAAAATACTGGTGACTGGGATAAGATACTGGTGGCTAGGATAAGATACACGTGACTGGGATAAGATACTGGTGGCTTGAATAAGATACTGGTGGCTGTAATAAAATACTGGTGACTGGGATAAGATACTGGTGGCTGGGATAAGATACACGTGACTGGGATAAGATACTGGTGGCTGGGATAAGATACTGGTGGCTGGGATAAGATACTGGTGGCTGGGATAAGTTACTGGTGGCTGGGATAAGATACTGGTGGCTGGGATAAAATACACGTGACTGGGATAAGATACTGGTGGCTGGGATAAGATACTGGTGGCTGGGATAAGATACTGGTGGCTGGGATAAGTTACTGGTGGCTGGGATAAGATACGGTGGCTGGGATTAAATACAGGTGGCTGGGATAAAACACAGATGACTGGGATAAGACTAGACATAGGAGGCTGGGATAAGACTAGACATAGGAGGCTGGGATAAGACTAGACATAGGAGGCTGGATTGGGGAAAGTCCCAGGAAGAGAAGGAGTCCAACTCAAAGGAAGGCAAATAGGTGTAAGAAAATGAATGGGCAAGTAAGAAGAGGAGATAAAACACACAAGAAACAAACACGAAGATAAGTGGGAAAGGAGATTTTTTTTTACACAGTAAAATTGGATATGTCAGCAGAGTGTTAAGGAATTCAATCTGGGTAAACTATGGCATGATGAAGGTAGAGACATGGAGGTGGGGAAGGGTGTGAGCCTAGGTGGGGAACGGTAGTGAGCCTAGGTGGGGAACGGTAGTGAGTCTAGGTGGGGACGTAGTGAGCCTAGGTGAAGGGTGTGAGCCTAGGTGGGGAACGGTAGTGAGCCTAGGTGGGGAACGGTAGTGAGCCTAGGTGGGGAACGGTAGTGAGTCTAGGTGGGGAACGGTAGTGAGCCTAGGTGAAGGGTGTGAGCCTAGGTGGGGAAAGGTGTGAGCCTAGGTAGGGAACGGGAGTGAGCTTAGGTGGGGAACGGGAGTGAGCCTAGGTGGGGAAAGGGTGTGAGCCTAGGTGGGGAAAGGGTGTGACCTAGGTGGAGAAAGGGTGTGAGCCTAGGTGGGGAACGGTAGTGAGCCTAGATGAAGGTGTGAGCCTAGGTGGGGAAAGGGTGTGAGCCTAGGTGGGGAACGGAGTAAGCCTAGGTGGGGAAAGGGTGTGAGCCTAGGTGGGGAAGGGTGTGAGCCTAGGTGGGGAAGGGGTGTGGACCTAGGTGGGGAAGGGTGTGGACCTAGGTGGGGAAGGGGTGTGAGCCTAGATGGGGGAGTGTGTGCCTACGTGGGGAAGGGGTGTGAGCCTAGGTGGGGAAGGGGTGTGAGCCTATGTGGGGAAGGGGTGTGAACCTAGGTAGGGAAAGGGTGTGAGCCTAGGTGGGGAAAGGGGTGTGAGCCTAGGTGGGGAACGGTAGTGAGCCTAGGTGAAGGGTGTGAGCCTAGGTGGGGAAAGGGGTGTGATCCTAGGTGGGGAACGGGAGTGAGCCTAGGTGGGGAAGGGTGTGAGCCTAGGTGGGGAAGGGTGTGAGCCAAGGTGGGGAACAGGAGTGAGCCTAGATGGGGAAAGGGTGTGAGCCTAGGTGGGGAAAAGGTGTCAGCCTAGGTGGGGAGGAGGTGTCAGCCTAGGTGGGGAAGGGGTGTAAACCTAGGTGAGGAAGGGAAGTAAGCCTAGGTTGGGAAGGGGTGCGAGCCTAGGTGGGGAAGGGGAGTGAGCCTAGGTGGGGAAGGGCAGTGAGCCTGGGTGGGATCACATGAGGGCGCAGATGAGGTAGACCCATGTACATGAGCGAGAGAGAGAGAGAGAGAGAGAGAGAGAGAGAGAGAGAGAGAGATACCAGCGTAGAGGCTGATAAACAGACAGGCAACACAAAGTGTTAAGGAAAGCAGTAACACCAAAATTTACAAACTGAAGACATGATGCATAAAGCAGAATAATGAAGGAAGGGGGAGAAGATAGAGACCAACGGCAAAAAAAAAATAGTAATAATGAAAGAGGTCAATAACGAGGAGTAACTGAGGTCGAAGATGAGGGAAGGTTAATGAAAGGAGAGAAAATTAACGACAGATAATGAGTGGGTAGACGTAGGTAATGATGGGTAATGGAGCAAGAAGGGGGGAATGGGGGAGGGGGGTTGGGGTGGGAGCAACATGCATGCAACACCCCCTCTCACATTAGGTACACCAATCGCAGGACACGCAAATCACCCAACACAATGCATGTTAACTGGAGGCGCATTCCACACAGTTCCTTTACAAATGCGATTTATGCGCATGCCCTGGAATGCACGAAAATGGTTAAGGTAGCATTGGAGAGCACGCGCAAGCCAGGCCACACGAGGAGCCAGGCCACACGAGGAGCCAGGCCACACGAGGAGCCAGGCCACACGAGGAGCCAGGCCACACGAGGAGCCAGGCCACACGAGGAGCCAGACCACACGAGGAGCAATGCCACACGAGGAGCCAGGCCACACGAGGAGCCAGGCCACACGAGAAGCCGGTCCTCACGAGGAGCCAGGCCACACACGCAAGCCAGGCCACACGAGAAGCCAGGCCACACGAGGAGCCAGGCCTCACGAGGAGCGAGGCCACACGAGGAGCCAGGCCTCACGAGAAGCCTGGCCACACGAGGAGCCAGGCCACACGAGGAGCCAGGCCACACGAGGAGCCAGACCACACGAGGAGCCAGGCCACACGAGGAGCCAGGCCACACGAGGAGCCAGGCCACACGAGGAGCCAGGCAACACGAGGAGCCAGGCCACACGAGGAGCCAGGCCACACGAGGAGCCAGGCCACACGAGGAGCCAGGCCTCACGAGGAGCCAGGCCACACGAGGAGCCAGGCCTCACGAGAAGCCAGGCCTCACGAGGAGCCAGGCCACACACGCAAGCCAGGGCACACGAGGAGCCAGGCCACACGATCAGCCAGGTCACACGCGCAAGCCAGGCCACACGCGCAAGCAAGGCCACACGAGGAGCCAGGCCACACGTGCAAGCCAGGCCACACGAGGAGCCAGTCCACACGATGATCCAGGCCACGCGCGCAAGCATGGCCACACGAGGAGCCAGGCCACACGCGTAAGCCAGGCCACACGTGGAACCAGGCCACACGAGAAGCCAGGCCACACGAGGAGCCAGGCCACACGAGGAGCCAGGACACACGCGCAAGCCAGGCCACACGAGGAGCCAGGCCACACGAGGAGCCAGGCAACACGCGCAAGCCAGGCCACACGAGGAGCCAGGCCTCACGCGCAAGCCAGGCAACACGAGAAGCCAGGCCACACGAGGAGCCAGGCCATACGAGGAGCCAGGCCACACGGGCAAGCCAGGCCACACGAGGAGCCAGGCCACACGCGCAAGCCAGGCCACACGAGAAGCCAGGCCACACGAGGAGCCAGGCCACACGAGGAGCCAGGCCACACGCGCAAACCAGGCCACACAAGGAGCAAGGCCACACGCGCAAGCCAGGTCACACGAGGAGCCAGGCCACACGAGGAGCCAGGCCACACGAGGAGCCAGGCCACACGAGGAGCCAGACCACACGCGCAAGCCAGGCCACACAAGGAGCCAGGCCACACGCGCAAGCCAGGTCACACGAGGAGCCAGGCCACACGAGGAACGAGGAAGCGCTGAAGGTGATGGTCAGCGAGACAGCGCTCAGGGTGTTGGCCAGCTACCCTTCACTCAGGGTGTTGGGCAGCTACCCTTCATTCAGGGTGGTGGCCAGCTACCCTTCACTCAGGGTGTTGGGCAGCTACCCTTCACTCAGGGTGGTGGCCAGCTACCCTTCACTCATGGTGGTGGCCAGCTACCCTTCACTCAGGGTGGTGGCCAGCTACCCTTCACTCAGGGTGGTGGCCAGCTACTCTTCGCTCAGGGTGGTGGCCAGCTACCCTTCACTCTGGGTGGTGACCAGCTACCCTTCACTCAGGGTGGTGGCCAGCTACCCTTCATTCAGGGTGGTGGCCAGCTACCCTTCACTCAGGGTGTTGGGCAGCTACCCTTCATTCAGGGTGGTGGTCAGCTACCCTTCACTCAGGGTGTTGGGCAGCTACCCTTCATTCAGGGTGGTGGCCAGCTACCCTTCACTCAGGGTGGTGGGCAGCTACCCTTCACTCAGGGTGGTGGCCAGCTACCCTTCACTCAGGGTGGTGGCCAGCTACCCTTCACTCAGGGTGGTGGCCAGCTACCCTTCACTCAAGGTGGTGGGCAGCTACCCTTCACTCAGGGTGGTGGCCAGCTACCCTTCGCTCAGGGTGGTGGCCAGCTACCCTTCACTCAGGTGGTGACCAGCTACCCTTCACTCAGGGTGGTGGCCAGCTACCCTTCACTCATGGTGGTGGCCAGCTACCCTTCACTCAGGGTGGTGGCCAGCTACCCTTCACTCAGGGTGGTGGCCAGCTACCCTTCACTCAGGGTGGTGGCCAGCTACCCTTCACTCAGGGTGGTGGCCAGCTACCCTTCACTCAGGGTGGTGGCCAGCCACCCTTCCACTCAGGGTGGTGGCCAGCCACCCTTCACTCAGGGTGGTTACCAGCTACCCTTCACTCAGGGTGGTGGCCAGCTACCCTTCACTCAGGGTGGTGGCCAGTTACCCTTCACTCAGGGTGGTGGCCAGCTACCCTTCAATCAGGGTAGTGGCCAGCTACCCTTCACTCAGGGTGGTGGCCAGTTACCCTTCACTCAGGGTGGTGGCCAGCTACCCTTCACTCAGGGTGGTGGCCAGCTACCCTTCACTCAGGGTGGTGGCCAGCTACCCTTCACTCAGGGTGGTGGCCAGCTACCCTTCACTCAGGGTGGTGGCCAGCTACCCTTCACTCAGGGTGGTGGCCAGTTACCCTTCACTCAGGGTGGTGAGCAGTTACCCTTCACTCTGGGTGGTGGCACCAGTTCCATTACAACCTAAGGTGAACTCTTATACTTTTTAATAATGTGGTAATTTTTTAAGTGCATTTCGAAGTCTTTTAATAAGTTATTGTTTTTAAACTAATATTTTTTTTTTCTAATTATAGATTTCTTTTATAAACCTGAAGACGAGAACTGATGTTCCTCGA